>JAVIAB010000051.1:127808668-127936102 GCA_032433765.1 Megaustenia siamemsis | reverse complement strand
GTGTGTGTGTGTTTATGGAAGGAAACCCCCCCCCCCCCCAAATCCACGAAGTAGTCTCACTAACGAATTTAGTCTTTCAGGCTTCACAGAATATCAACAACAACAAATAAGATTTAAAATCTTTTTTTTTTTCAAAGTGAAAGCTGTGCTTTGTTAAAAATGGGACAAAGAATGGCAGCTTTATTTAAAGCGGGCACAGTAATCATTAGCGAGAAAACATTGACCTAGACCGAGGCACGCAGTATGATAACATGAACTTCCCTTGCTGATCGCTTTCACTACCACCATTCGATCATCCCCTCGACGCTGAAGGCAAATGAGGAAGGAAAGAAAAAGAAGACTACCACCATTACATTTTACAATATACGAAATGTTTTCAACTGAAACCACAATCTTCGAGAATTATTATTTTACATTTTATAATATAATTATAATTGCATTATGTTTCTGGTCACGTAGATGCTGGTTGCTGCAATTTCTACCTCCATGAACAGCAGGGAATGAACATTTCAATGTTTGTACAGTATTTAGCTCCATCGCTACACAGCTTGTCCAGTTTAATAAATTTGAATTCTTTTGAATATAAAGAACATTTTCAAATCAGAGATGAGAGATGCGCAGTATTTTAATTTTAACAAAAACAGGACAAACAAAGAAGACAAAATTCACACTTTCTTTTATTAAAACGACAGGATGGTCGAAAAATATGGCGAAAACTGTACTGTCCATTTTAAAACGGAAGTTATGGTCGGCCTTCTTCTCCATCAAGCCAAACCTGTGAGCGACGAGGCTTACTTCACACAAGTGTCTATAAGGAATTGTGAGTCTCACTGTAATATACCATAGGATACATACCAAATGAACTAAAAACATCAACTTTCATTGCAATGTCTAAAAAGAAAGGGCAGTTGAATGCAGTGACTTTAGATAATAAGCCTAATGAGCCATGTTACAAAAATATTGCTAAAAGTTATACAAGGGACGATTCAGAATAAAATAAATACTGAATTAGATGTGCAGCAATTGGAAAAATCGCGGGACAAAAGAAACCATATTCTGCATGAGAACATTAATCGAAAAGTACACAGAAGTAAACAAACTAATATATGCCTGCTTCGTAGACTACACCAAGCTTTTGATAGAGTACAAACAACTTATAGAATGCCTAAAAGAGATACATCGAGATGACATGGACATACGACTAATATGTAATCTATACTGGGAGCAAACAGCAATAATAAAATATATTAAAGAGAACTCTACACCCATTGCTATAAAAAGAGGAGTAAGACAGGGATGCATCCTATCACCAAGCGTGTTCAATCTATACACTGAGAAAATCTTTAAAAACATCATAGAGATAGCAGGCCTACAAATTAATGGAAAGATAATCAATAACCTAAGATATGCTGACGATACTGTACTACTAGCAGAAAATCCTAAAGATCTACAACAATTACTTAATGAAATAAACATGACAAGCAAAAAATATAGGCTAGATATGAATATCAAAAAGACTAAAACTATGATCATAAACAAAGAAAATACTTAAAACCCACAAATGGATATCAAAATTGAAGGAATAGACCTGGAGACAGTCAGAACTACAACTACCTTGGACATACTATAACCAGTGATGGAAAATGTACAACTAAAATAACAAAAGAATAGGAATGGCAAAAAGTAATTTTAATGCAATGAAGAACATGCTACCATCAAAACAAATAACACCAGGGCTAAAACTAAGAATAGCAAAATGTTACATCTTCTCAATATCCTATATGGTGCAGAAACATGGACATTAGACAAGAAAACAGAACAGAGAATTGAAGTCTTTGAAATGTGGATACATAGAAGAATAGGTAGAATTGGATGGAAGGAGAAAACAAACGACGAAGTCTTAAAACAACTAAAAATGAAAAGAGAACTACTAAACACAATTCAAACAAGATAAATGCGATTTTAAGGCCATGTTAAAAGACACAACAGCCTTCTAAAAGTAATCCTGGAGGGGAAAATACAAGGTAAAAGAGGCAGAGGCAGGCCAAGACTAACATGGACGAGCAACATCAAAAGATGGACAAATCAGCCTATGACAACCTGCATCATCAAAGCAAGAGACAGAGGCTCCATGGTAGCCAACCTTCGTTGCGGAGACAGCACTCGATGATCATGATGACTGTTCCTGTATATTTTCAGCTACCTTCAATTATTCAGTGTCTGAATCCACTGTTTTAAAAAAGCTCTTCTTGAGGAATTAAGTCGGAACTGTTTGCTGGGCCACTTCCGTTCTGTCACATTCTTCTCTTGCAGCCATGTTTGATGGCACACGCTGTACAGAATATCAACAACAACAAAGAAGATTTAAAATCTTTTACAAAATAAAGTGTAAGGACTTCGACAACCATGAGTCCAAGTCACACCTTCGTTTGAAAGAGATGGGAGTTGAGATGGGCACAGCCAGAAACGAGAAACTTAGTGGACGTGGAGGGATACTTATCAACCAACACAGAACTGGAGTCGTCAGTCGCTGGACGCTTCGAGACTTGCTGAGGAGGGATCTGAACACCTATGGACATGTTCGGAGTGCAATGATGATGACCCGCTAATAACTCAATAACTCAACTCAACACGCTGTACGCTTTGAGTCATTGTCACGTTGGACTATATAGACAAATTAGGATACATGGCCTGTATAAATGGCAGAAAGGCATCTAGTGTGTCGATATATCTTCTTGTTCCTCAAATTCCAGTAAAGGAGAAAAGAAAAAACAATTTTAAATGGTACGGTTAAATCTTTACGTAATTAATGGACGACACACATTAACGACGTATCGGCTCAATAGGCTTTCAGCAGGAACAAACACACAGATATGTAAGTAAATAAAATTTACCCGACATAGATAACTAATAATGAAGTATCTAGAACAAAATAATTTCTAACTAGAATGAAACATAAAATAATAATAATGTCGCCCTGCGTACAGCGCTGTGGCCAGAAAGAAAATGAATGAGGGCTAAGTCCGCGCCAGATACCGGTAAGTTGGCCAGTTTGGAGTGACAAAACACAGGTAGAAGGGACCTAAAAATATATGGGGAGGAATATCATATAAGGAACCTCAACTATAGCGTCGCCGGCAATGTCTATACGCATATATATATATATATATATATATATATATATATATATATATATATATATATATATATATATATACAATAGTGACACTGTGACCTTCCAGGCACGTCGTAAGAGGAGACTAAGGAGGTTGATCGATGGCTTGACAAGCTGTCATTGTAAAAAGTATTGTTATGGAAACAGCGCCATGGATTTTAGAGCAGTGATCTCTGCAATATGTGCCATTTTGGCACGCAAGGTTTCTGTTTTTGAAATTATGTTCTGCCCTATGTGCCGTCTTCGGCTCGAAAGGAGAATAGATAGATAGATATACACACACACACACACACACGGTTACACCTGCACGTATGCGTACACATTTGTACAATGTAAAGTTCGCATACAGCAAACATACCCAGAAGTGTCAACACCCAGGTCCGTGTGCATACACAAAGCACAAAGAATAGACCAGAAGAATACGTGGTACCCGAAAGGAAGAAAGAAAGAGTGAGATGTCACAGGGTGGCGTTCACTAATAACATGTAAAAGGTAAGGTACCGTGTAGTGCAGGTGGAAAGGGTATCAACTTTCATAAAGGTTGGAAACAGCCCAGACACAAGAGACATAGAGGACTACCGACATGTCTCAGTGTGGTATAGTAGAGGAGGGGTGTGAGTAGCATAACATGTGCATATACTAATGTGCTCATACATGAATAAAAGAGTACAATATGCAATAGGAAAGGAGCAGCTACATGGAAACTGTGTGTATGAGTGTGATACATTAATGCCTCGTGGGGTCAGCGAACCAAATTGAACTATAATGGTGATTCTCCAAGGCGAACCGGCTGCGGTCGCCGGAGTGGAAAAAAAAATACCAGCGATATGGGTGTCATTTTTGACCTTGTAGTCTGAGGCATTGAAATGGGAGTGCCAGTATTCTGTTGAATATGTGGAAGGTGTTCACAAAATCTTTCAGATCATCGTCTCCCAGGCTCGCCAATATAAGTCATGCGACATCGTTGACATATGATCGCATAAATAATATTGCATAAATAATATTGCCAGACATACATGTGAAGCCATCCTTTTTCTCGAACCGTCCGGTAGCGAATAAGACAGAGTCGGTGCAGAGTAAATAAACACAGGTATTGTTGTTACGATCGCATGGGATATTACCCAAGTGTGTATGGTCGGAACGAGGGAGACGGCTTCATACAGAATTTCTCTCAAATTCTCGTCGCGTTTGAAGGCGACCATAGGGGGTGGAGTGTCACGGAAAAGTAGACGAGTGGTGAGATCAGATTGGAGAATGGAACAGTAACGGTTGAGTATTCTCACAGCAGCTAAGTTGTAAGGATGGTAGGTGAGGATGGAGTATTGTTCTCTCAGAGGGGGAGGGGCGGTTGAAAGGAGTGAGTGCCTCAGCACGAGAGATATGGACCCATTTGAAGGCAGATTAGCGGATATATTCTGGACAATGTTGGCGGCTAAATTAATCTAACATGGGGTGAGTCTGTTGGCGGAAATCCTGGTCATCCTGGCAGATACGACGAAGACGCAATAACTGAGAAAACGTTTCATTGAAAAACGTCCCTGTGGAAATACACAGTGGGGTGATACTTCTTGCCAATACGTCTCCCCAATGATGGAGACTGGTTATGTTTCTGGCTGTGTTTAGGATCACAGGTACACAGGCGTTACATTTTTAGTCAAAACAGTTATTTCAGCAGGATAAGACAAAATAAAACAATCTGAAATAATCACATTATCCCATGACAAACATTGGTGTTCGTGTCAGTAGTTCAATCCCATCTGATTGTGGGTCTCTATGGCAGCGGTGACTACATTTTTTTTTTTTTTACAATTCACAATTCATTTAGTGAAGCTCTCGGTAGACAGTAGCATGAGATGCCCCTGGGCTCCCCTCTCGACCATGAGTTTGTATGTTTTCTACACTTATCAATGGCCCATGCCCATCGATTTGGACAAGACGTCGGTAGTCCATTCTGTCCAAAATTTTTAGCCTTCCATTACCTTCTTTACACTCGATTCCATGACTTACTTAACATTTGCTCACAACTATGTCGACAGTACATCATCATCATCATCAAGTACCGTGCCTGCTGGCGTAGGTGATCATGTCTCTCCACAACTTTCGATCTCGACAGCTATTTATCATTTTTGTTGTTGACCTTCTGCCAAGCCATTCTCTTAAGCTGTCCGTTATTTTTTCTCTTTGCTTCCCTCTATCTCTTCGTCCCTCAATTTTCCCAGTTGTTACAATATATTCCAGTTGTTCTCTTCTCATTACATGGCCAAAAAATGATGATTGTTTCTTCCTAATATTGGAAATTAGCTCCCCTTTTGTTTACAGTACGACAGTACATGCTCACTGAAAATGTTCAAAGTTGTATAAATTTTGGAACAAACTAGACTCCTTCTTCATTCCAAACCTTTGTAATTAGCAAACACTTCGACTTTGTATCTACTTTCTGCCATCAGCTTTGTAAATTTTCGTCTGCTCTTTTGTCAATGGACTTGTCGAATTTTTTTTTTTTACTTTTGGTAGGTATTGTTTTCTTACTTACGTTCAGTATGAAGTTTGAGCAGAACATGAATATTTAAATTAGATGTCAGCAAAGTTAGTTTAGCAGTAAGGCTGATATTTTGCTGACAAAATATTATACGTGTGCCGCTGGTCTGTGTGCCTGTGTGTATGTATGTATAAGTGTGTATATACGTGTATGTATGCAAATTTGTTTGTATGTGTGCATGTATAATGTATGCATATGTATGTTTTTTAATGTATGTATGCATGTAGGTTTTTTATGTATGATTGTATATTTGTATATTTGTATGTATGTACGTATGTAAGTACTTAAGTATGCATGCATGTAAGTATGAAAATATATGTGTATATGTATGTACTTAAATATGCATGTATGTAAGTATGAATGTATGTATGTGCAAGTATGAATGTATGTATGTCTTATGAATGTATGTATGTGTGCATATATGCATATATGTAAGTATACATGTATAAATGTACGTATATAGGTTTGCATGTATGTATGTATGTATAAAAACGCATGGTGCTGTAATTAAGTAGGCGACCCTACTAGAACCTATGAATTCACGTGTAATAAATTGATAAATGATAGACTGCTGCTCCTGAACAAGACTTTTTTCAGATTGGTTCTTGTTTCAAGAACAATAAATCGACACAAGACTGAACTGAGCAGAAGATGCCGCGAGGAACGGACCTGATGAAGAAGAGTGGACGTAACTGATGGCTCAGGGCTAGCTCGCCAGTTGGTAAAAAATCAATAACTTCATGTGATATAGTACTCAACGTGGGGCTGACATATTGATCTCATTCACACAGTGATCAGTCAGAGGTGGGGTGTAAACGGTGTGAAGGTGAGACGTGAGGGCGAATCGATACAAATCTAAGTAGCCAGGTACCGTATCCAATTAAGTGTTTGTGCATCTTTGCGTCTGGTTTCTTTTATTGACGTGTTTGTATATACACCTATGAATCCCAGTGTACTCACCGATATATTTCTGAATTATTGTTTTCCTGTGTATCCCTAGATAATCCATTTATGTTCGTTTTTAATTATGTTTATCTATATATGTAATTTGGGAGCCGCGATAGCTCAGTGGTTAGTGAACTGGACTACAAAGGACAAGAGGTAGGGTTCGATCCCAACCGACGGCTTCCGTGTTCACCCATCCCTAAATGAGTACCGGATTTTTTTTCTGGGGAAGTAAAGCTGCACGGCCGTAATACCGACCACATTACCCCAAAAATCATGTGCTGAAGGTCTGTAAAATGTATGGTCACTAACACCATATTCCCTGTACACCTAATATTCCCTGTATATGCTAATTCAGCATATATGTATAAACAAAATTCACATATCTATATTCTTGTATAAAAAGATTTCACCGCAATGCACAATATAGTGACAAGTGGAATAATATTAAAACAGGTAAATGAATTTAGATATCAGGGAACAATGTTAACCTCAGATTGTGGATGTACAACAGAGATGAGATGCAAAATAGCTCAGGCAAAAGCAGCTTTCCATAAAATGAGGAAGATACTATGCAATCCATTTTTGACAATAGAAACAAGAAAATGTTCTAAATGCTATGTAGAGACAGTCTTAACATACGGATGTGAATTATGGACAATAGAACAACTGACAAGAAAATCACTGGAGTCTGTAGAAATGTTGTTTTACAGAAGAATGGTGTGAATACCGTAGGCAGCTAAGAGGAGAAATGAAAACGTTCTGAAAGAGGTCAAAGCAAAAAAGAGAGCTAATTTCCGAATCATCATTTTTTGTATATGTTATGAGAAGGGAACAGCTGGAATATACTGTAACAACTAGGAAAATTGGTGAAATGAAGATATAGAGAGAAGCAAATAGAAAAGATACCAGACAGCGTAAGAGAATGGCATGGCAAAAGGTCAACACCAGAAATGATGAATAGCTATCGAGATCGAAAGTTGTGGAGAGACATGATCACCTACGCCAACAGGCATGGTACTTGAATATGACGACGATGATGATATCCTTGTATATTCCTGTTATTTAAGATATTGAAGTGTTCACGAATACTACCTTAAGTACAATGACAGTGGCCATATATATGGCATTAGTAAGAGCAAGTTTGTTTGACACTCTAAAAGGATTCGAAAAGCCTCACTTGAGTCACAACTCCTTAATTATCGTCCCAGATGTTTTTCTGGACACGAATAACGACTCGTGGTGTTTCAGGCCTGATGGTTCATAATGCCCTCCATAAGATAATTCTAAATAATAGAGTTCCCATTCCTGGTCACATAAAATCATATGTTTGATTAAATGACTGCCACCGATTGGTACAATTATTTGCATACATACATATTGATTGAATGGGATTCTGTACATGGATCATTTTGTTCTGCTTTCGATATTCGATAAATCTGTGTTATGTTATGGTTTTTAATCACAAACTATTTAAGGGGGGGGGGGGGGGGGGGGGGGACTCCATCTCGCCTCGAGTGTTTGGTTCACCGTGTATGGTGGTAGTGCTCACATTGTGTTACTATCTACACATATGGATATTGTGGTCAGTACTCCGCCAGTGCCGTACTTTTTTCTCTAGAATAAAAATCGTTGATATCTTTTTACGGCTGGGTAAACCTAGGAACCGTCGATCGAGATTGAGCTTGACCTTTTATCCTCAGCAGACCAGACCCACCGCTTTACTGTGACCCCCGACGTTTAATCCCGCATTAAAAATAGGGACAGCGATGAAAACTAAAAGCGAGAGAAGTTGATGAAGACAGGAAAAGAAGGCCTGGAAGCGATTGACCAATTTATTCAGAAAGAGGTTTATATATGACCGGGCCTATCCATATCTCTATTTACGTTTGTATTTGGTACTTGTGAGATGATGTGAAATTTGCTGCAGTGTTGATGTCAAACACTCTTCTACCAACAAGAAAATATCTGGTCCTAACACAACAGGGCTAGAAGAGATCGGATTTTTCTTTCAAAAGTGAGATCGATTACTTTCTCCGATGAAACGGACGATAAAAATGAGGCTTCCGTGTTCAAATTGAGCACGTAAATTGCTCTCGGCATTTAACAATCCGCAGCAGTAGGCTGTATGCCGTTGCTGAAGGTGAATTTCAAAAAGAAAAGTTAAATTCCTATATTTTTTTTCCCATACTAATTAGCCAGGTTTCTAAAATGTCACTGGTGTGATGGCCAGTACTCAAACATTCGTCCGCGGCCATGAGAGTTTTCTGTGTTAACAGGATCGATACTCGAATAGCAATGGGCAGTGTTCGTGAAATTTAACAATAGTGTTAACCTTAATACAAATATATATTTGTTTATATTAGTTTTTCATATAACTTTCTGTCCGTTTGTGTTAGTGTCTATGTATTTCTTTTAAAAATATTTGTATTTATTTACATTTATGCCCATTGTTAAGTATTTTTTATATACCTTTATATTAATTTGTGATTGTGTCTATGTATCTGTTTTCTTTCGTTTGTATCCACTTGTGTTTGCACCTATGCATGTGTGTTCCATATCTTTATATCTTTAAATTATAAATGATTGTCAATGCCCTTAGTAAAAAAAAAAGAAATTCAAATGTTTGTGTGTGTGATTTCGAACGGATTTATTTCTGATTTATTTGTGATCAAATTCGAACGAAAAAGTGCCGTTAGAACATCGGAGTGTTTGTCAGAATAGTTTCAGATTACAACAGGTGTAAGACAATGGTGTGTCCCCTCACCACTCCTCTTCATCATATATATGGACAAAATAAATCTGGAAACAACCAACAACAAGGAGAAACCAAATAAAAACTTAGAGGTAGACAATTCCAACATCAACGACTACTCTTCGCAGATGACCAATGCCTAATATATGAGGATGAAAACCTGCTACAACAGCATTTAACATCACTTGATAAAAGCTGCACAAATTACAGTATGAAAATTAACACAGCAAAAACAGAGGCTATGAGAATAAGCAAATTAAGACACCCATTAAAGATTAAGATCATAGATAAAGAAATAAAACAAGTAGAGGAATTAAAGTATTTAGGCACAATGTTCACAGAAGATGGAAAACTAGACAGAGAAATTGACATGAGAATACTAAAAGCAAATACTGTCACATACCAGCTTTCACCATTGCTAAGACATCCAAACATTTCTATGCCAGCTAAACAACAAATGATAAATAGCATTTTCATACCAACTTTGTCCTTTGAAAGTCAAACATGGACTCTTTCTAAATCACATTTAAGAAAGATCAATACATGTGAGATGCGATGCTTGAGAAAAGTAACAAACAACACAGGAAGAGATAGAATACCAAATGAAACCATAAGAAAAATGGTAGGAAAATAACCCTGCCAAGAAGATATAGAACAACAACTTAAATGGTTTGGCCACCTGGTCAGAATGAATCCTTACCAATCACCTTCAACGGCGTTCTTCTCGAGAATGCGTGGGAAAAGACCAAGAGGAAGACCCAGAACAAGATGGATAGATGCAGTAACAGAGATATGTAACAACAAAGGAAAATCACTAATTCAGACAGTTCGAGCAGTGCAGGAACGACAAATGATATAAAAACGACACCTATTCGGTACCAGTGAGAAAGAGAAAAGAAGAAAGAAGATCGTTCTGTCGCTCCATTACGCATATAAATGTATGTATGGTAAAATAGTTACTGTGTATATAAAATGACCAATTGAAATATGACTACAAAATATGTTCTGCAGGATTGCCCCCAGTACACAGACCTGAGAAGAGCAATGTGGTCCACACCCACCTCCCTGGAAGAGAAACTATATGGGGCAATCGAATCACTTAAAAGACAGCTGACTTCATGAGAGAGTCTGGAATCCTACTCTGATTGAGTCTTGATCGCAGAGAGAGAGAGAGAGAAAAATGACCAATTTATCGGCTATTTAACTATCTATTGAAGTGACATTTTTATTTTATTTTCTTCTGACGCGGCTTCAAGATTCACCCCCAGTACCTGCAAATAATTATCAGATTCTTTCTCAGAGAATAATAGCCCAGAGTTAATAAGATCACGCACAAATATGCTTGTAGTTATACCAAGATATTAACAGTAACGCCACATTTCACCGTCTCTAAAGACGAAGCGGTAAGGAAAAACGATTACAGACCACAAAGATGAGATTTCTCAAAAGAATGCTGAGAGTTCCCTGGGCAGCTAAACAAACCAATGAGAAAATACTCAGAGACAAACACAAAAAGGGAGCTCCTAAAAATCAGAAAGAAACAACTGAAATTTAGCCAGCATAACCTGAGAAAATATAATTGGAATACTTGGTTCATCATCATCATCATCAATGCCGCCTCCGCAACGAAGGTTGGCTACCATGGATCGCCATTCTGCTCTGTCTCTTCCTTTGATAGTGCAGGTTGTCATAGGCTGATTTGTCCATCTTTTGATGTTACTCGTCCATGTCAGTTTTGGTCTGCCTCTGCCTCTTTTACCTTGTATTTTCCCTTCCAGGATTACTTTTAGTAGGCTGTTGTGTCTTTTAACATTACACAAAAATTAATTACTTGGTTACAATATAAAATACAGGGAAAGAGAGATCGCAGACGACAAAGAAAGACGATACTGAATAGCCTGGTGTCGTTGCACGATAAACAGTCAATAACAGAATTGATACGATGTAGTGTACACCGGAAGTTGGGAAAGGACATTATCGCCTAAGCCAACCGGTAGGGTACATTATAATGATCAATGAGCTATCATATGCTTTTCTCTTATTTACTAAAGATATGTCTGCCTGTATTTGTTTATACACAGACAAGAACATTGTTCAAAGCCACAGAAATGTGTTTCTACAGAAGAATGTTGAGACTACCATGGACGTGGACAGCTAAAACAAATGACTACGGGCTTCTGAAAGATTTCAAAGCAAAGAGAAAACATGTTGCCTGACATAGAAAAGAAACAATCAAATCGGCTGTTTCCAGGGATAAAATTATCTGAGAATAATTCCAGGGAGGTTGTGTATATTTACATCACTCGAAAACAATTCATAAATAACAAATAATAAAAAAAAATAAGAACAATAGACAGCCCGAAATAGGGTCGTACCCGCAATCCTCGACAAAGCGCCTTACAGCGAGAAATCGGCGTTAGAGCCCACTGCCAACTAAGCAAGCTAATAAAATACAAATTTCCTGCAGCTCGACAAGATTTATAACCAGATACCGTTGAAACCAATATTTCAACCTTTCCGCTATAGAGACCATAATCAGGAAGTTGAAGTACACTTAAAACTTTCACGACGGCGAATGCACTTGTGACGGTCAGAATTACCTCCCGTTAGAATTAACTGCATTGCGTTTCACATCTCATTACTTTGATTCTATAATTAAACTAAAAAAAAATAATGCAACCGTTGCAGTATGGGTACTGTCATTGAACTCACAGGAGAAGAGAAATCAGGGAAATTCCAAGAATACATGGAAAAAGGTCATGGAAACCTTCACTAGCCTGGATTGGTAGGATTAGAGAAAATATCCACGAATAACGATCGATGGATAGACCTTGTCCGTGGCCTATGCATCCAAAAGACGGATAATGCACTTCACCTGACCTATGTGGGTTTAATAGGGTGTCTAATATCTTTTTATCTACTTACATATTGTTACCATGTTTCTGCTTTTTAAAAATAACCTTTCTACCTAAATAGACGCGGAAGTTAACTTATGGTGTGTGTGCTCCCATGTGGTTTCCTTGCCCACAAGTCCTACCTCAAAGGTTCCGTGACTTTTAACCAGACACTAAAAAAATCCTGGCCACCGTCTTTTCCGCCATTTTTTTAAAGCTATGTAGTTGTTGTGCATTCTGACTCAGAACGACTTTGTGTGATTTTGTGTTTAATCTGTATAGTTTATTTGTTATACCCCATGAATGATTCTGCCGAGATGTTGTAGTTTGTCTTATCTTTCTGTTAGTTTAGCTGCTCAGTACCATTTTGTGTGTGTGTGTGTGGTTTTTTTTTGCGCCTATGTCCTGACTAAGTGGTTCTGCTTTCACTTTGTTTATGTTGCGACTTTTTTTTATTGTACATACAAAGCTCTAAACACACCTCTGACAACTATCAGATACTGTCTTTGGGAAATTTAGTGGCCTAACGTGATCATGGCTATATTGGCATTAAATATGTCAACAGCCATATACAAATATGAGTATTAAAAACATATTCACAATACGTCAACAAGGAACGGCGAGTAATCTTTGCTTTTTCCTCCACATAGCTTCGTCCATCTATTTCTGAAATTGTTAGTAAAAAAAACCTATCTACACCGAGGATGACAGTCGCCGGTATGTGTTGATGAAGATCCAACCAACAACAGTTGTTTCTAAATACATATTTCCAAACACATCAATCTACCAATGTAGTCATCTTTGTCACAATCATATGAATGTATACTGTCATTCAATTTACTTGAAGGTGCGTTACTGTCTACCTGCATGACGTTATCTGTCTAGCTTCATCTTTTTTTTTTTACTCCGAATTATCTTTCCCTCAAGAGAAATTAACAAAATTGTTTCTATTCAACACGTTTAGACAAATATCTATCAACGTCGTGTCGTGGGAAAATGAATTGTGCTTCCTCAAAGCTCTAATATTTCCCTTATCCATTTTGGGGAGGTTTTCATTTCTTTATTTTCAGCTATCTTTCTATATTAATTGCAAAAACACTCATTCCGTTTCATAAACGAGATGTCAATTTTTTACATTTCATTGTTAATTAGCGAAGGCCGAACAATGAGTACAATAATCAATGTTTCATTTAAGAGCATTCAGAATTCTCGACGCTTCTGGAAACTTTCTGCTCCATAGATTGGCATGTGAAACAGACAAACTGTTATTGATTATGACAAAAATAAACGATTTTATTCTTTATTTCTTTCTGTCTTCTGTTACCAGTTATGAAAAATAAACAAGTCTGTTCTTTATTTCTTTCTGCTTTCTGTTACCAGTTATGAAAAATGAACATGTATGTTCTTTATTTCTTTCTGCTTTCCGTTACCAGTTATGAAAAATGAACAAGTCTGTTCTTTATTTCTTTCTGCTTTCTGTTACCAGTTATGAAAAATGAACATGAATGGTCTTTATTTCTTTCTGCTTTCTGTTACCAGTTATGAAAAATAAACAAGTCTGTTCTTTATTTCTTTCTGCTTTCCGTTACCAGTTATGAAAAATAAACAAGTCTGTTCTTTATTTCTTTCTGCTTTCTGTTAACAGTTATAAAAAAATGATTAAATCTCTTGTGTATTCTCCTAGCGACTGCTTTTCTCCATCGTCCACCCTTAAATCACATTAAGTTAGAGCGGATGAGTTGTGTTGTCGTTTATAGCAAGACGAGATGGCTCTAAGATATAAATAAACACGATTCTAGAAGAACAAAGAAACAGCTGCGGTCCAAAACTAAATGCCAATAAAAAGGACAGCAGCAATTTGACATTTACTAAGATAGAACATTTTGGATAACAGGGATAACTAAGTAAATACTAAATTATTAAGTTATTGAGTTATTTGTAGGTTATCATCATTGCACTCCGAACATGTCAGGGTAATGAATATCCTTGTCAGAATGTTTAGCAGCGTCCAGCGACTGACGACTCCATCTCTGTGATAAGTCTTCTTATGCTCCCACTCAGCCTCTCCTTTCTGGATGTAATCATCTTTACTCCCATCTCATAATAAGTGTATCTCTGAACAGAGACATGTAGACAGAGCGACATTTGTGTTTCCTACAAGATTCTACGGAGTTTTATTTCTGGTTAAAAGAAAGAAATTGAACGAACCTTGTTACATCATGTGACGTATAGTTAATAACGTGTTGGTGCCAATATATTCGGCCATCGACACAATCTTTATAATCTGGTAAAAACTATGCCAGTGTCGTATTCCTTTCCCAGAAATAAATATCCGGTACCTATTTACGGTTTACAAATTTCTCAGAAGAACATTGAAAGTTCCCTGGACAGATAAAAAGACAATTGAGTACATTATCAAAGAGGCCAACACAAAATGTAGCTCCTAAAAAACATCAGAAAGAAACAATCAACATTTT
The DNA here is from genome assembly GCA_032433765.1 of Megaustenia siamemsis. Classification (NCBI taxonomy): domain Eukaryota; kingdom Metazoa; phylum Mollusca; class Gastropoda; order Stylommatophora; family Ariophantidae; genus Megaustenia; species Megaustenia siamemsis. The sequence continues at coordinate 127,921,317 of JAVIAB010000051.1, read as the reverse complement.
TCGGACACATCATGAGAAGAGGTACGTTGGAATGCATGGTCACAACTAGCAAAACACAGAGAAAGAGAGATCGCGGACGACAAAGAGAGAAGATACAACATATCTTGCTGTCGTGGCATGGAAAACAGTGAACAACAGAATTGATACGATGCACTGTTGATAGAAGATTGTGGAAAGATATGATCGCCTACGCCAACCGGTATGGCACAAGATGATGATGATGATGAAACCTAAAATCCATCGCTCTGGATCGATCCCAATTTAGTGTCAAGCGACTGCTCAACAGCGATATTTATTTTTTAGAAGAATGTATTTGTTTAAGGCGTTGCTTATTTATGCAATAACAAACAAATGTTACTGCTAGGAAAGCTATGTATTTTGATTAAATCCCGAAAATAACACAAGAACTCTTACATAATGACGTCAGGAAAGAGGGACGGAGAGAAATTCAAGACAACGTGGCCGAAGAAAATGGAGACAAGAGATCAACAGTGTGGAGTATTTGGAACACCTACAAAGAATTGTTTGGAGCACCTACAAAGAATTGTTTTAGAAAGATTTTGTTGCTGCGCTACAAAAAAAAAAACCCACAAATCATAGTCAATAATCAATAAAGAAGAAATATTTTGAAGAAATACCAATATAATTTCCTTCGCTGAAAACCATAATAGTGCAGGTTTTTGTGTAAGCAACAGAAACAAATATCTCTTAAAAGTCACTTGCACGAAGTTCACCAATAAATCACTATCGTATGCCTGCTATTAATATATCATAGCCTTTAAAAAAAAACACATAATAATCAATAAATGTAAACAGTCCTACATGAGTTTTATGATAAATTGAAAGACAAATGGAAAGTCACATGTTTTTCTAAATAAAAGACACACATTTAGGAAAGGCAGTGTTACTTTCGGTGAGGCTTAAGTGAAGAGATTGTGTAAGAAGCTTACAATTCCAGAAAGATAATCTGTAAGCGGTTTTCCTGAATTCCTAGCTGAGAAGCAAATGTCTGCTGCGCTGTAGCAGTTGATAAGCTAAAACGGCTTCTCCAAGATGAACTTAGTTCTTATACCGTCAAGAGCTTATTAATAAATAAAGACCGTGAGTAGACCGATCTTCAGTAAGCCCGATGGTTATCCCGTACGTAGACTACCCATATTTCCTTGAAACATAAACGAGACATATAAATGATTAAAAACTAGACGGACGGAAGTTGTGTAGCTTTCTTTATTCGTGAAAATGTAAGACCAGCTTAAAAGGTTTCATTGCACAAACCTTTTTGCGGTAACCATTTTCTTGAGCGGCAGAACCATGAAAAAATTATAGGTAGAAGTGGACTTTTATTTTACTATAAAAAGTGGACCTATAGAAGATAAATTACCAGTATCCAGATATTGATATAAGATTGTATGTTATGATTTACGGTTTACCAATATTAAAGTAATTTTATTGTTTTTTTTTTATTTATTATTTTCAAAAGTAGAACAAAATTGACATTTTTATTAAATCTACGGCACGGCCGTTTGACATGAAAAACGCGGTAGTGTCACGTTGAAAATGAAACGTACGGTCAGCCCACCCTTATATATTTGTCTTCAAAAGTAAGGTCAAAGATTGTTAAGGGATAAAAAAATATACCCAAATTACCTCCCTCAACTTTCAGAGTCTTCGCCCTTACTACGCAGTTTGTGTCTCTGAACTGAAACCATCTTTAGTGCTTTTGCTAGCAGGTGGAGCCAGTGTTTCTAGATTCTGGTAGGTTTTGAAGAGGGGATCTCAGCACTATACAGTTGTCCAATGTGCAATAAGGATGATCTGTCGAATAAACTAACTTATTTTGCCAGCACTAACCATACGTTAACTTATGTTTACTGGCAGACTGACAAGGGTGGTCAAGATGGCGTCCCCGTGTGGACAGTGTTTTAAATTACAGCGTGTTGTTTAGACATACTTTGGTTGCAAGCGGTGTGCTGCTTGTATTTGGTGTTCTGTTCACGTCTGTTGCAGTTGTTTAACTCATGACTGGCTGGTGGAAGGTAAAATTCTTGTTGTTAAGTAAATATTTCTTCTTCTTTTCAAGTGAGATAGATCTATCGGTGATAGGTCATTATTCTGACTGCTGCACCGGCGAACGCCTATATTCGTCAGCGATTTGCTTGTCCAGATCGCTTACTCAAATCACTGCCAAATCACTGCCAAATCACTGCCAAATCACTCAATTCTTGGAAAACTCCGGAGAGTTCGAAGGCTACGAGAGTAAAACCAAACAAAAAATCCGGAGGGATGGACACTAAGTCTGGTAGGGGTGTATTATCCATCTTCTGGCATCTCCTGCAACTCAAGTTTGTTTCCGAAAGTAAGGACCTAGCTCCTCCTTCGGAACTCTTCAAGCCAGGGGGAGGGAGTTAGTGTGTTTTGCATATTTTTCGCCCATGCATGCAAACAATTATTCCTTGCTATCAACCGTCTATCAAGAAGCCAAATACTATACACGGACAGACTGCAAACAACCGACTATAAGAACAGAGAAAAAAGTCGTAAAAATAACGTGACTTAGGTTTAATTTGAAGATAATAATTTCATTTGAAATATAATTTGTCAAGTTTAGTGTTTTCTTTAATGGACAAAAATCACTGAACCTCACAAATGACTAACTGCTCGTTTTTAATTTTCATTTGATGAATTTACTATCCTTTCGATAAATCTTTATAAACTGACATTAATTCTCTTAGTTAAACCCATACAATTAAAGTAATGAGAAGCTATATAGAAATAATTATAACAGGGGGCAATCTAAATGTCAGGTGTCATTCGCAATCGTGAAAATACACCAAAGCCAGTATACCAGTTTATAACGATTTTTGTATGGATAGGATGGGAGTTCTAGTATCGTTTTTTTCTTGGTAAAATAAATCTCGACATGAAATTAAAGAAAGAGTGTTACACCAAATGGAAATATTTTTAATCAACAAAAAATGTGGATGAAATAATTACAAAGCCTCGTTAGCGTTAGTCCGGAGTTAACGATTTAAGCCGCAGTAATACAAGAGTTCTCTAATTATTAAGGACAAGAGATCTGGCTCATTCCAGGACGTCAGTTTCTAGGTTCATCCGACCTCAAAAGTGCACTGAATTTATTTTTTGCTATAAATAAAAGCCCATGATGTCCCCTACCGAACGAGGGTATTCCATTGGGATCCCCCTTAACGTTGTTCTCGTGAATTCTATTATTGTGGCGATTCATGATTACACAAAGAAATTACGATGGTGGTACCTGCTAAAATCAACATTCATAACTCTACCAAAAAAATCTGATGCGATGGAATGCCATGATCACCGCACAATAAGCCTTATGAGTCACATGACTAAGATATTACTATGAATCATCATGAAATGAGTACGAAACAAAATCAGTCCAGAGATTAGTGATGAACAGTGTGGTTTTTGTTGGAGGTAAAGGAACGAACAATGCCATATACATTATAAGATATTTAGTAGAAAGAGACATAGAGGTGAAAACAAATCTAAACCTATGTTTCATAGATTATAGCAAAGCATTTGACCAAGTAAAGCATTAAGAAATAATCACAATTTTAGAAAGTATAAACGTAAACAGCAAAGATCTAATAATAATAAAAAAAAACATGTACTGGCAACAAACACCAACCTTAAAACTGGAAATCAGTTGGGAATGTTTCAACAAATAAAACAGGGTATTATGCAAGGCTGTGTGCTGTCACCAGATGTGTTAAATATATATAGTGAAATTATTTTAAGATCCATAAGGGCATGCCTGGAATAACAATTGGGGGTCATAATATAATTAATCTAAGGTATGCTGATGATACAGTCTTAATCACTAAGAATGAATATATTGCAAGAAAGGTTAGACATTATAGTGAAAGAAAGCAAAAATAAAAGTAAAAAAAAAAAGTAAAGTACCCCCGTCACGCCAAGTGGCGTATTTATTCGATGATATGGTGTTAGTGACCCTATATTTTACAGACCTTCAGCACATGATTTTTGAGTAATGTGGTCAGTATTACGCCCGTGCTGCTTTACTTTCACAGAAAAAATCCGGTACCCATTTAAGGCTGGGTGAACCCGGAAGCCTTCGGTTGGGATCGAACCCTACCGCTTGTCCGAGGTAGTCCAGTTCACTAACCACTGAGCTATCGCGGCTCCCTCAAAAATAAAAGACTCAGTCTTAGTAACAAAAAGTCAGAAGTAATGGTAACAACAAAGAAACAGTCATGACAGCAGTGCACAACAGAGACAGATGGAACAATATTAAAACAGGTAAATGAATTTAAATATCTGGAAACATTGTTAACCTCAGATGGTAGATATACAACAGAGGTGAGATGCATAATATCTTCTTCTTCTTCTTTCCTTCCTCATCTGCCTTTCAGCGTCGAGGATGCAGAATATATATATATATATATATATATATATATATATATATAGAGAGAGAGAGAGAGAGAGAGAGAGCCCTTTTCGTCTTGTCAGACGGTCTAATGAAGGCTATTATGTATTTTTTTAGGTTTTGTTTTTGTCGAATAGCTTCTCTCATGGCTAATTCTACCAATATTTGACAAACACACACTGCCACTGAATGAACAGGTCAGGCCCACTGATCCACAGGGTTTTCCATCTTTTTTTCATGAGTCTTTTCTCTTCTAAGTTTTGCCTTAGCGCCGTCTCAATTGATGTTGTACCGGTCCTTATACATGCTCTCCATAATGTGTGTGTAATCTGGTCAATAGCCAGATGTTACCAGCCATTTTCACAGATGGAGAAGCATTCAGAGATGATTTACAGATATCTCTATATCGTAGTTTAGGTCTGCCGATTTGTCTTTCTTTTGTTTTTATATTAGTTCACCATAAAGTATTTGCTTGAAGATGCTTTTTTTTTTCCATTCACTCGATATGCCCCTGCCATCTTAGTCTTCGACATCTGAGCATCGACATGATTGTTGGGGTCTTAGCATGACAGTTAAGTTGGTTATATTGTCCTGCCATTTGATGTGCATTATTCTGCGGAGACATTGCACGTGGAGGACATTTAGTCTATTTTCATGATTTGAGTATGTTGTCCAGGTTTCAGATCCATATAATAGTGTGCTAAGCACACAAGTTTGATATATTAAAAGTTTTATCTTTAGTGCTAGTTGTGTGCTGTTCCAGGCCCTTTCTGTGAGTTTGCCGAAAGTCGTAGCTGCCTTACCAATTCGGCTGTTTATTTCATCATCAAGAGAAGTGGTTTGCGTAATTGTGGATCCAAGATACGTCAATTTCTGAACTGATTCTAGTGGACAATCTTTAAGAGTGATTAATAGAGGCTTGATGTCGCCTTGACTTAGTATTACTATTTTCTGAACACTAATTGACAGTGAAAAAGGTCGCATGCTTTGTCCAGGTTGTTGATCAGCGATTGTGGGGTGGCTTCACTATGTGCGACTAGGGCTGCATCGTCAGCAAATAAAAGCTCTTTAAGTAGGGCAACATTTGTTTTTAGATGCAGAATGGCTCATGCAAAGGCAGCTTTCCAAAAAGTGAGGAAGATACGGTACAATCCATTTTTGACAATAGAAACAAGAAAAAGTGTTTTTAAATGTTACGTAGAGCGAGTCTTAACATATGGATGTGAATCAAGGACAATAGAAAAACAGACAAGAAAATCACTGGAGGCTGTAGAAATGTGGTTTTACAGAAGAATGTTGAGAATAACACGGACAGCTAAGAAGAGTAATTAAAACGTTATGAAAGAGGCCAAAGCAAAAGGAGAGATAATTTCCAATATTAGGAAGAAACAATCATCATGTTTTTGCCATGTAATGAGAAGTGAACAGTTGCAATAAAATGTAACAACTGGAAAAATCGAGGGACGAAGAGATAGAGGGAAGATACGAGAAAATATACCAGACAGCTTAAGAGAAGGGCTTGACAGAAGGTCAACAGCGGAAATGATATATAACTGTCGAGATCGAAAGTTGTGGAGAGACATGATCGCCCACGCCAGCATGCACGATGATGAATGAAAGTTGATCTTGTTTCAACACTAGAGCGAGACGGAGTGCTCTCTTTTCTTCTTTTCTAATTACAGACAGTCGACAAGAGCGAACTTATGTAACCCACTGATATGACGTTTTTAATTCTTTTGCGCGCACAAGATAGTGATTAACAGGTTCAGGGCGATAGACATTGGATATTAACGGGGCACTAATTATGTGTATATTTTTATGCAACAAGTCTATGTCAATAGAAGTAAGAAAGAGAGTTCATCGGTGCTATACAGAGCCCATTCTGATCTATGGAAGTGAAACATGGACTGTAGGCAAACAAATGAAAAGACGATTAGAGGCCACAGAGATGGGATTTCTCAGAAGACTGTTGAAAGTTCCCTGGACAGCTAAAAAGATCAATGACGAAATTCTCAAAGAGGCCAACACAAAAATAATGGTCCTAAAAAACATCAGAAACAGACAATCAACATTTTTCGGGCACATCACGAGGAGAGAAAAGTTGGAGTACTTGGCTACAACTGGCAAAATACAGGGAAAGCGAGATCGCGGACGACAAAGAGAGAAGATACTAAATAGCTTGATGTCATAGCATGGAGAAAAGTCAACAATAGAATTGATACTATGCACTGTGTATAGCAGACTATGGAAGAACATGGTCACCTACGCCAATAGGTATGGCACTTGATGATGAATATTACCCACAGTTGATGCGCAGTCCTTTTCTGAAGCGCCAGTATACTTTTTATTCATTATATTTTCTGTTTCCTAATTATATTTTTTATCCACAAGGAAATTTGCCTATCATTAAGAGCTATTTTGCTTTCTTATTTCTTTTGATTTATTGGCTGAAATACTCTCCATAGTTTTTCTCAACGGTGATCAGTCTGGTTCTTTCTTTGTGTCCCGAACATGCCGTTTGAACACCACACATCACGCTATTTTCGCTTTCTAGGCTGTTGATTATTTCTGTTCACTTTATCCACCGTCACAGACATTGTGCACTCTGCCCAGTTGACTTTCTCTTGCTTCGTACTTATAATGTAACCAGTCAGCTGAGACTGTTGCTTTGTGTTACCGCCATATACAAGTGGTACCCATGGAGCAAGACAGAATCAGTCAAATAGAATTGTAGCCATCTTCGGGGATCATCTCTAACTAGTCCATCACTGTGAGGTTCTTTATGGTCTAGGTAAATGGGAAAATAAAGAGTTCTTAAATGTTATGTAGAGTCAGTATTAACATATGGATGTGAATCATGGACAACAGGACAACAAACAAGAAAATCACTGCAGTCTGTAGAAATGTGGTTTCACAGAAGAATGTTGAGAATACCATTGACAGCTTAGAAGAGTAACGAAAACGTTCTGACAGAGTCCAAAGCAAAAAGAGAGCTAATTTCCAATATTAGGAAGAAACAACAATGATTTTTTGGCCATGTAATGACAAGAGAACAACTGGAATATATTTAACAACTGGGGAAATTGAGGGACGAAGAGATAGAGGGAAGCAAAGAGAAAAAATAGCAGACAGCTTAAGAGAATGGCTTGGCAGAAGGTCAACAACAGAAATGCAGAATAACTGTCGAGATCGAAAATTGTGGAGAGACATGATCACCTAAGCCAGCAGGCCCGGTACTTGATGATGATAATGAAATGAGAAAAAAAATCAAATACTTGAAAATAAAGACCTCTACAGCAAGAATAATAATAGACATAAGAGAACGATGAAGTCAGGAAATGTATTGTTTGCGAAATAACAAAATATGAAAACAATAGCAAAGTTGATTACAAATGTAAATAAATGTAAGCAACATAACCAGCCAGACATGCGATAACTAATTCGATAATGGAATACACAGTAAATTTGTTACTGGTGACAGAAGCAGGTGATAAATAGGACTGATTATTTAATAAAATATGAATTACCTTCCTGATCATCTTTCCCACGTTTCTTTTGTTTAGCCATTAGCTTCGTTAGACCGGAAACATAAAATTATATTTCGACAAATTCAGGATTATTCGGAACAATCCTTCAAAACTTCAAATCAATAGCAGGCACACCAAATTAGAAAATGCAATGTACACTTTAAAAGAACTTACAATTCGTTTGATGTAAGTGCAGAACTGTAGCGACTAAACTTGTATTATGTTTAACACGCTTATCAGGCAAAGTTCGGCCAGAAATTCTACAGAAGCAATTACACAAATGAGGCTATCTATTTTAAACTCCTTTTTATCCATTTACCTTCTGGTGAATATTCTGTAAATGAATGTGTCTTTATACTAAAGTAATTGCGTTCATTTAATCACTGTCACACATGATGAGACTAATATCACATAAACACAATTACGAAATTCAACATCCTGAAAGTTAACTACCACAAAAATGTTAAATTGGCAACAGTTCCCAATATAATTATCATTCAGGGATTCGCTGTTCATAATTGCCATGCATATCAGAACACTGGTCACACGGACTATTGCTTGTGAACTATTCTCATAATTCCCAGGTTGATACATTTCAACTCTCACTTCAATGTGTAATTACAAGACACACCTGGTAATCTTAGTGGCACGGGAGATGAACTGTCAGGTTTAAACATCGCCGTTTTTCTCCATCGTAATTTATTATCAATCGCAAATCAGGTACGTTAGACTCCACACGCTAAGTGTCGATTAATACATTGTCTGGTTTTTTCCACAGTGGATTTTTATCTCATTCTGGTGTGTCTTTGTGTAGATGTACAACAGAGGTAAGATCCAGAATGGCTCAGACAAAAGCAGCTTTCCAAAAAATGAGGAATACATTATGCAATCCATTTTTTATATTAGAAACAAGAAAAAGAGTTCTTAAATATTATGTATAGCCAGTCTTAACATATGGATGTGAATCATGGACATTAGGACAACAGACAAGAAAATCAATGGAGTCTGTAAAAATGTGGTTTTACAGAAGAATGTTGAGAATACCATGGACAGCTAAGAAGAGTAATGAAAAAGTTCTGAAAGAGGCCAAAGCAAAATGAGAGCTAATTTCCAATATTAGGAAGAAACAATCCTCATTTTTTAGCCATGTAATGAGAAGGGAACAGCTGGAATATATTGTAACAACTGGGAAAGAGGGAAGTTAAGATAAAAGATACCAGACAGCGTAAGAGAATGGTTTGGCAGAAGGTCAACAACGAAAATGATAAATAACTGTCGAAATCGCAAGTTGAGGAGAGACATGATCACCTACTCCAGCAGGCCCGCTACTTGATGATGATGATGATTGATATATAGCTAGAAATAGCAATGGAAACGGCAGTCCTTACAAGAAAAGTACACCCATCTACGTAATAGTAAAGCCCATAATTTTGCTAACAGCAATGCTTTCTGTATTTCTATACGCCTGCCGAAAAATATGAACAAACACTATTTATCCTCGAAGTATAATGCAAGATCTGGAAATGAGAATATATAGAATGAACCACAGCATATAATACAGAGATCATTTCATGAATGAGAAAGTGCCCAATCAACAACCCACATGACTAATATTATTGTTAACAGTAAAAGAACGAAAATTAATATGACACAAACATATTGCAATGATGTACACTACAAATCTTACCAAGACCTTTCTACAGGGCACAGTACATGACAAAAGATTGCAAGGCTTACATGAAAAATGTGGCAAATAAAGGTAAAGGTAAAGTACGAGACTTGAATCGGCATCATAGCACGCGAGTATTCACCTATATGTTCTCGGCCGCCTCTCTAGCAGAGTTCGAAGACTTCTGGACAGTGTTGCTTCAAGCATCAAAACTCACGATGCGAGGCGGCATTCCTCACCTTCCCAGAGTACTATTACCCTGGTAGCCATTTCTGCCAACAGCTGGGTCGACCGCGGGGGTAATTTTTTTTCCCACGAGTGCAATTCACACTGCTTCCAGCGGGAATCGAACACGGGTTGTCCGAACGTCGGTAGCCCAGCCGGGGTTTTTTCCAAAATAGACTACCGAGGCGCCCCAATGGCAACGACTACAAATGTGGGAGCGGATTATATCAATAGATTGGACGGGATTACACTTTGTCGAACTTTATAAGTGAGATCTTATAGTATAGGTTGGAAAGCCAAGAAGTGAAGACGTTTATCGGTAGTTTTTCAGTCACGGCGATATAAATACACATATATCTATACTCGTGTATAAACAAATGTCCTGACTAATCTGCTTATCAACGCTTTGTCCAAATCTTTCACTTAGAAACAGGAAATTCTGAGAATATATTCCTTCCATGACATTGGTATACGCGAAAAAGAATTTTTTTTAAAAACACTTCGATCCCTGAGGATCTATCTAAATATATACCACGTGTTTTCACAAATACCTAACTGTTATTCTGTTCTATTAAATATCGATCTGTTTTTCCTACAATTTGTCCATAGGCAATTTTTTATTTTTAGAATTAACCTTCGATTTATTACTATGATAAAACGACACTAGAAAACATAACAGCAACAGAAGCGAACAGAAGAGCAAAAGACTGAAAATTATTTCTCCCTTCTACGCTGAAAGGCAAATGAGAAAGGAAAGGAAAAGAAGATAACTTGGAACTTGGAATTCTTAATCATGTTTGAAAAGAACAAAGCAAATGTTAAAACAATTATAGACATTTTAAACATTCCTGTAGCTAAATCACAAATGAAAGTTTAGTCAGAAAGCATAAACAATGAAATCATGAGTAACAAATTATATTCTTAACCTATGTGACAAAAAAGATAATTTTTAACCAAAGGAAAATTACATGAGAAAAATTGCATAAATTTAAGAATTAAATAACAGAATCTTTTGGAATATAAAAATAACCAGGGAGTCAAGCATGGAACAGCAGTGTAATGATATGTGTGAAAACAAGCTTTTAAGCAATAACAATAAGGTAAGTTATGTTGTAAAACACTTAAGATAAAACGTAAAAGAAAAACCCACAGTCATATAAAATATGTTGTATAGATACCTCCATCAACAAGAGATTGCTAAGCACTTGAATAAGTGCACATTTGAACTATATAATGTGAAGATGAAAGGGAACTTAAGTATGTTGGTGGGTTTATCAAAAACAAAGGATACAGTTTCCATTCTCCGAAGAATTGAATATATTGAAGCTGCAGTTGGAGATCTAAAAAACAAATTCAAGTATTTGACGATATGCCGGCAGAATTTGCAATAAGATCTTTCCTTTGAGTGGCCTGTACCGTGGACTAGATCTCCCACTGACGCTCTGCCAAACAAAACACAAAATATTTACCGATTTCACTGGTTTAGACAATTACACTGATTAGTCACCTTAACAGAGTAACACCGAAGATGATGCTTAATAAACATCAAGAAATTGAGAAGATAATTACGGGAAAACGTATAAGATTCCAAGCAGGACGCAGTTCACAGAACATATTTTTAAATCCCACATTTCTCTGCGTTGAAATAAAGACAAACATCTTTTTACCATGCATCCATAGACTTCAAAAAGGCATTGGAATGTTTAGTACATGCTTTACAAACAAGTGTGAAAAAAACATAACATTAATCCCAGAATTATCAATCGTATGCAAGTTACATGAAAAGACAAGCAAAGCAATCCTGGTTAATGGTAAACTTAAAGAGTGGTTCTGATCAATAGCTGGAGTTAGGAATGTTAATCGTGGGCTACTAAAAATTAGTGGGAGCCGCGATAGCTCAGTGGTTAGTGAACTGGACTACTACGGACAAGGGGTAGGGTTCGATCCCAACCGACGGCTCCGGGTTCACCCAGCCTTAAATGGATACCAGATTTTTCTGGGAAAGTAAAGCAGCATGGGCGTAATACCGACCACATTACCCCAAAAATCATGTGCTGAAGGTCTGTAAAATATAGGGTCACTAACACCATATTTCCCTATACGCCACTTGGCGTGACGGGGGGTACTTTACTTTTACTTACTGAGTTTAGCATTTTTCTAAATACGATCTTGACAAATGTATTACAAAAACAAAGAGACGCTGCCTGTATTGCAGACAGATTCATTACAATTCTCCATTTTAATAATATAGATGGACCCTCAAGATGTTATCAAGAATTATTTGACTTTATAAGATGACTTTGAACTAAATAGAATATATATTAAGAAGGAACTCGACACTCCGCGGTGTATAGAAAGTGTATGGTGGCAATAAATTTATCAAGCGACTCATTTTTGGATAATGTTGTTAGTATTAAGCTATAGCTCGTTTCAAATCACTTGCCCAACTTCAAAACGCTATTGTTCAGTAACCGTTTGTTAAAAACTGTTGAAATTTTCCAAATGTTATTAGAATGCAAAAGACCCTTTAAATGTATATTTAACAAATATCTTGCAGCTGCAGTTTTCTTACAGCGGCGAATTTCTTTGATGTTTGTCAAAATTGTAAATTGTGAACCCCTAAATAATAGAAATTACCGTAGTTGCTGGTCTATGATTAATTTTCACTAGGTAAAGGCGTGGCCGTAATGGGGAAATACCAGGAGAATTATTGTCTTCTCAGTTCGAGGACGGACGATAATATCAAGGTATACCTGTATGTCCAATTGTCATAGTTGTGTGGTCCTGAAAAGGACCGTTTGTTGAACTAATTTAAGGTAATATAGGGGCCAACATTGTGGGGGCTATATACTTTCATTCTTAATCAGACGAGTCTAAAAGATTAATAACTGTTTGGGGTTGAACATTCCACAAACCATCATTTTTCCAATATTCATCTTCCTGTTTTAAGACGTGGTCTTCACATTCAGCCCAATAATCTTTGTCTATATTTAATAAAGCGAGATTAGCAAGAGTCTTTACATCGCATATTTTGAATGTTGTATTTTCATCTGCCACTTGTCCTTTTAATTTTGCCCAGATTAGTTCTATTGGATTTAAATGAGCATGATAAGGTGGCAGCCTCAAACTTATATGACCGTGCTCTTGGATAATCTTATCTATTTGAAAAATCTTTGTTTTTGCTTTACTAGAGATAGTAATTTAGGTTTTAAGTACATGTTATTAAATTGTATGCGCTCCTTTGTGAGCCATATCTTAATAGCATCTTTTGTACTGGATGACGTCGGGACTTTATCTTCAAGTGCAACAATGTTGTGGTACGCTGCATTGTCCATTATTAGGCAAGATGGTCGATCTAGTGATGGGAGAACAGAATTTTCAATCCAATGTCTAAATATGTGACCATTCATCTCAGAGTGATAATCCCGATTGTCTATGGATTTTGAAAGAAAAATGAGCTCTGGCATTCTGTATTAGTCCATGTTGTCGACTACCTGCATGAGCAATTATCAAGCGCTGTCCTTTGCTGCTAGGTATTAATCTCTTAATCTTTCCATCTGATGACTGCCATTCCCTGTGGTTAGTGTGGTGAGCATTGATCCATGTTTCATCCAAGTACACAATATCATAACCTTGCTTGCGCACCCTTTTACTTCACGTAAGTACTTGCTTCTCATGACTACTATATGTGGCTTCTCACAGATGATGTTTCGTCCATTGGAATACTTTCTGAATGTAAAGCCTGCAGCTCTCACATTCCTCCATAATGTAGACTTTGTTATTTCAATACTGTTGTTCTTTTTCAGCGAAACTTTTAATTTTCTTATTGTAACAGTTTCATTCATACCGAACATTTTGCGAATTTCACGTCTACACCTCTGAATGAACGGAAATGGAACACACAATTTCTCAAGTGTCTAATTGTGTCAAAAAAACCACGGCGAAAGCGTGGAAACACGTCAATTTTACCGTGTATGGATTTTTACTTGCTATTTTTAACTTAAAATACTGTAAACATTAAGTTTTGACTACATCAATGGGTCGTTATAAATTTATATAAATCAAATAAGCAACAATAATAACCAAATGTTTTTTTTTTATGAAATTAATTCCCTGTTGGGTTCTAATCATTATAACTTTACATGCAAATTTTGAACAACTTACAACAAGCGGTTAAAAAGCTATCGACTTTAAAAGTTGGGCACGAGTTATGAAACAAGCTATAGTGTTGTCTTTCACTCCAGAAGATTCGGTACCTATTTATGACTGGGTGAATCTTGTAGCCGAAAATCGGAATCGAAGATGACCTCATGTCCGCAGTTACCCCTACTCTAAGGCGATTCCCCGTCTGTATACATTATGGAGACAAATGCAGATAATACCAAATAAAGTAATGTAAAGTAAAGTAAAGTAAAGTAAAGGTTCCCTCCACGTCTTGCTGGGATAATGTGAAATATGGTGTTGGTGACCATATTTTTCTATGACTACAGCACATTTTTGGGTGTTGTGGTCGGTATCACGCCAGACCGCTTTTACTTCCCAGAAAAATCTCTGCTACCCATTTTTAGATGATGAGTGAACCCCAAATTAAGTATGTTACTATAAAAGCGTATCAAAGAAAATTACCGAAAGAAAACATATTAAAAAGACGATATCAGGTGGGAAGATTCAAAATCATTGTTTCATGCAACTAAATATGCTGACTTTTAAAATTCAAAACTGCACTGTGCCACGTATACAATATTTAAATAACTGATCATATCTAACATTATTTGCGTTTCTTTTTTTTTTCTTTTTTTTTTTAAGCATCTTGCTCAAATAAACGTGCGCATCAGATAAGAAATTCGTGGGAAACCAGGGGTTCGTAACAATGAGAGATTACATAATAATCTATATTTGATATTATTTGTATATGCATTATATTGTCTTGGTGATTCTAGTTCGTTCTACATATACAGTGAAGCTTTGTGCGAATTACAGGTTTTTACCTTGAGATAGGTCACTTTATCCGTTGTCAACTATTCAACTCAGAATAATTGTGTTCTTGATTTGAAAAGCTTCTAATTATGAACTACATAACATTCTCTATTTGTTTCTTGCTTTGAACAGCTTCTAATTATGAACTACATAACAATCTCTATTTGTTTTTTGCCTTGAACAACTTCTAATTATGAACTACATAACAATCTCTAATTGTTTCTTGATTTGAACAGCTTCTAATTATGAACTACATAAAATTCTCTATTTGTTTCTTGATTTGAACAGCTTCTAATTATGAACTACATAACATTCTCTATTTGTTTCTTGCTTTGAACAGCTTCTAATTATGAACTACATAACATTCTCTATTTGTTTCTTGCTTTGAACAGCTTCTAATTATGAACTACATAACATTCTCTATTTGTTTCTGTCTTTGAAAAGCTTCTAATTATGAACTACATAACATTCTCTATTTGTTTCTTGCTTTGAACAGCTTCTAATTATGAACTACATAACATTCTCTATTTATTTCTTGCTTTGAACAGCTTCTAATTATGAACTACATAAGATTCTCTATTTTTTCTTGCTTTGAACAGCTTCTAATTATGAACTACATAACAATCTCTAATTGTTTCTTGCTTTGAACAGCTTCTAATTATGAACTACATAACATTCTCTATTTGTTTCTTGCTTTGAACAGCTTCTAATTATGAACTACATAACAATCTCTATTTGTTTCTTGCTTTGAACAGCTTTTAATTATGAACTACATAACAATCTCTAATTGTTTCCTGCTTTGAACAGCTTCTATTTATGAACTACATAACATTCTCTATTTGTTTCTTGCTTTGAACAGCTTCTAATTATGAACTACATAACATTCTCTATTTGTTTCTTGCTTTGAACAGCTTCTAATTATGAACTACATAAAATTCTCTACTTTTTTCTTGCTTTGAACAGCTTCTAATTATGAACTACATAAAATTCTCTATTTGTTTCTTGCTTTGAACAGCTTGTAATTATGAACTACATAAAATTCTCTATTTGTTTCTTGCTTTGAACAGCTTCTAATTATGAACTACATAACAATCTCTATTTGTTTCTTATAAAGAAAATAATTCACGAGTAAATTGTCCACATAATTAAATTTAAAAAGAAACTGTTACTAGAAAATAAAATACTTCGACAGTTAGACTTTCAAATCGGGAGCTTTGGTTCACAGTAGACAATTTAATTCGTTGAAAAATGTGTCTCGGCATAATTTCTATTGTTCAGTTTCTGATCTTCATTTTCCTTATGTCATCTAAGCAAATAATGAGCCGTATCATGCGTAAGATACTATGCAATCCATTTTTGACAATCGAAACAAGAAAAAGAGTTCTTAAATATTATGTAGAGTCAGTCTTAACATATGAATGTGAATTATGGACACTAGGACAACAATCAAGAAAATCACTGGAGTCTGTAGAAATGTGGTTTTACAGAAGAATGTTGAGAATACCATGGACAGCTAAGAAGAGTAATGAAAACGTTCTGAAAGAGGCCAAAGCAAAAAGAGAGCTAATTTCCAATATTAGGAAGAAACAAACAACTGGGAAAATTGAGGGACGAAGAGATAGAAGAAAGCAAAAAGAAAAAATACCAGACAGCTTAAGAGAATGGCTTGGCAGAAGGTCAACAACAGAAATGATAAATAACTGTCGAGATCGAAAATTGTGGAGAGGCATGATCACCTACGTCAGCAGGCCCGGTCCTTTTTGATGATGATAATGCGTATTGCATAACTGTTTACACTACATTGCCTGCTAGTTAAACTATGGTGGTAACTGATCAGCTTAGTAGTTGATTTTTTTTCCATTTGTAGCTGGTTAGATTATAATGGCAACTGTTCGACTCTTTTTCTTCTAACTGGTATCCACCTGTTAATATGGCGTGTATGTGTTGTGTCGTTAGTTTACGACAAAGCCGCGAATTCTCCGCCTTTTGGCCGGGAAAATTCGACATCGACATTGCCATCGACATCGACAATTTTTACCCAGGCAGAGGTCATTTTTTACCTATTCTTTTCGACTTTTTAAGTACCAACTGTTCTTTACTCTAGTGCACACATGACCTCTTGTTCTTTTACTGTTATTTGAGAGAGCTTAACATCGAATCTCACTCTCTAGAGACAAGGAAAGTTAAAGCAGTTAAAGGCACTAGTTGGTTCGAATTGACAAATTCCCACCGCCTGTGGTGGGATTCGAACCCGCGACCACCCCGCCCAGAGGCCGACGCCTTACCTCTAGACCACACAAGTCTGAAAGATTGCAATGGTAGCCTGATAGATTACAATGGTAGCCTGATAGATTACAATGGTAGCCTGATAGATTACAATTGTAGCATGTTAAATTACAATGGTAGTCTAATAGATTACAGTGGTAGCCCGATAGATTACAATGGTAGCCTGATAGATTACAGTGGTGGCCTGATCGATTACAACGGTAGCCTGATAAATTACAATGGTAGCCTGATAGATTACGGTGGTAGCCTGATAGATTACAATGGTAGCCTGATAGATTACAGTGGTAGCCTGATAGGTTACAATGGTAACCTGATGGATTACAATGGTAGCCTGATAGATTACAATGGTAGCCGGATAGATTATAATGGTAGCCTGATAAATTACAATGGTGGCCTGATAGATTACAGTGGCAGCCTGATAGATTACTATTGTAGCCTGATATATTACAGTGGTAGCTTGTTATAAGTGTTTGTGCACGATGTAGTCCCAACAATATTTCTGGTATTAATATTTCTTTGTCTTTCTTTAATGATACCACCAATAATTGTGAACTGAAACAGTGTCTCTTGGTGTTGCTGCTTCCTCTATTTCCCCTTTCCGAGAAAGAAAACAAAAGAATTGTAAGAAAATTATTTACAATTTATCAGTATCTTTTGCTAACTTGATGTTTCTGTGAAGTGGCAGCTATTAGCATGTTACATGTTACTTCCTCTTTATCCTCTTCTGCAGGATTTCACCAATGTCTATTCCTTTTCACTACTCGCTCTAAAGAGTCGTATAGTTAGTTAGTCGTAGAGTTAATAAGCCTGTAGAATCAGTGAGATCATAGAACTATTTAGCCCATAGAGTTAATAAGCCCATAGAGTGAACGGGTCCTTAGAGGCAATGAGCCCGTAGAGTGAATGAGCCCAAAGGACCTGTAGAGTGAATGAGCCTGTAGAACCAATGAACCCATAGAGTGAGTCCGTAGAGTGAATGAGCCTGTAGAACCAATGAACCCATAGAGTGAGTCCGTAGAGTTAATGAGCCTGTAGAACCAATGAACCCATAGAGTGAGTCCGTAGAGTTAATGAGCCCATAGATTCAATGACCTGTAGAGTGAATGTTCCCGGCCATCCAATGAGCCCGTAGAGTCAATGTGTTTGTAAAGTGAAGAAGCCCATCGAGTGAATGAGCCCGTAGAGTGAATGAGCCCGTAGAGTGAATGAGCCCGTAGAGTGAATGAGCGTGTAGTGTGAAAGGCCTTTTATCTCCCCCTCATTTCAACTTCAATGTACTCTTTAAGAAAAAAAGTGTAAAATAGTTAATAATGATTAAAGTACAAAGCCATCTGCATAAACGCAATTGTGTCGTGTAGCCCGTGCATGCGCGCGCGCCTGCGTGCGTGCGTGCGTGCGTGCATGCGTGTGTGTGTGTGTGTGTGTGTTATATTTGTTTCAGAACCACAGAAAAATTCACACATCCTAACACATACGTGGTTGCTGCAAAAAAATCAAATAGAAAGTTATAAAGAAATATCGGTATCAAAATGATGGTGTTAATTTCATTAATTTAGAAGAAAAAAACGATCGTCGTGTGCAATTAGAAAATTGAAAATAAATAATGAAAGTTGTCAATCCAATTCGGCAACCGAAAAATGTCATGTGTTTAAACTGTCAGGACTGAAGGATTTGAATGTAAAATGATTGAAAAAAGGTGAGACTGGTACACAAAGGTGGGTTTTTTTTAACAGCATGAGGTTAAGTCAAAATGCAGTCAATATTGACAAGTATAGTGTTCTAATTGTTTCTGGTTAAAAATATGAAGACAGCCTAATCGCAGACTTAATTTGGCTTATTTAAGTATTGACATAATCTGTTCACTAAATGTTGACCTATTCATTTTACGAATCCTTGACTTGATATTTACATTGAGTGTTGATAGATCATTTCACTTACCGTTGATATAATAATTTATCTAACAGTTGATGTAAACTTTTCACTAAATGCTAATCTGATCATTTTACTAATAGTTGATATGATCATTTCTCTAACGGTTGATGTAACCTTTTCACTAAAGGTTGGCCAATCATTTCAGTAATTATTGACTTAATTATTTCACTAATTGTAGATCTAATCATCCCACTAACTGCTGATATGTTACTTGAATTAGTTGTTGATTTAATCATTCCTGTTTGCTTAATCATTTCTAGTGTCTTATCTTCTTTTTCCTTGTTTCACTTCATCTTGTACCCGTTAGGGTGTCGACGGAGATACAAAGTTCTGACTCTCGCCCTTTTATCGGCTTCAACTATTGTCAAATGATGTAGCGTGTCATTGATGTTGTATACCCATCTTACTATATGTGTACTTCTAATTTTTCCTCTTTTAATATATGCCTTGTTTGGCAAGGAATCGCACAGGCATTTATTTTCTATATGGGGCAATTATTCTAGGTGTTGTTTCTGTGTGTAGCTTAGAATTGTGGATTGGTTCAATGCCTACACTTTCCCTTATAACATTTCTGATTCTGTCTTTTCTGGTCACTCCAGGCGCTTTTCTCAGACATCTTATCTCTATGGTAACAAGCTTTCTGTTATGCGGTTCGTAACTAGTTCACTAATATAATAAAGTAAATGTTTGATTTATGTGCAAAAAAAATATATATATATATATATATATATATATATATATATATATATATATATATATATATATATATATATATAAAGGAGACGAAATACTGTAATAATGTTAATTTTCAATATGCACCTTGCTGGATTTTGCAATAAAGTCACATATATTGTGGCATTATCACAAGTATTATTATTCTTTTTTTTTCTTTCCTCATTTGCCTTTCAGGCCTGCGGGAGATATCGTTTTCGCTCTCTTGCTCTTCTGTTGGTCTCTCCTGTTATATTTCCTAGTGTGTCTAATATTCCATCAATTCATATTTTTCTGCGGTGAAGCATCATGTCGGTGCCAACAGCGCTAAAGCATCATGTTTATCCCAACAACGCAAAAGCATCATGTCGGTGCCAACAGCGCTAAAGCATCATGTCGGTGCCAACAACGCTGAAGCATCATGTCGATGTCAACAACGCTAAAGCATCATGTCGGTGCCAACATCGCTAAAGCATCATGTCGGTGCCAACAACGCAAAAGCATCATGTCGGCGACAACAGCGCTAAAGCATCATGTCGGTGCCAACAACGCTAAAGCATCATGTCGATGTCAACAACGCTAAAGCATCATGTCGGTGCCAACAACGCTAAAGCATCATGTCGGTGCCAACAACGCTAAAGCATTATGTCGATGCCAACAAAGCTAAAGTATCATGTCGGTGCCAACAACGCTAAAGCATCATCATTGCGCTCCGAACATGTTCCATAGGTGCTCAGATCCTCTCCTCAGCAATTCCCTCAGTGTCCAGCGACTGACGACTCCAGTTCTATGTTGGTTGATAAGTATTCTTACACGGCCACCAAGTTTCTCATTTCTGGCTGTGCCCATCTTAACTCCCATTTCCGAAGAAGTGACGTTGATCTGTGCTTGTCGAAGTCCTGTGCTCTTCCCACATCTCGAAGGGCATTGATGATGTCCGCCCGATCCATCGGTTGCCCGTCCTCAACGACAGCGCAGCTAGCCAACCTGTCCGCTCTCTCATTTCCCCGTACTCCCGCATGTTCAGGGACATAGAAAAAGGTGACCTTACGTATTTTGGATTTCTGCAACGACTCTACCTATTGCATGCGTACAAAGCCCGCCTCCACTTTTTTTATCATGCTCATCGAATCACTCAGTATACATGCGTGGATGTAGTCTTGTGACTCTAACCATTTGAATGCATTAGTCACTGCCATCACCTCCATTATCATGCTACTCGTGGTCATGGCGTATGCACCACTGTCTTCCTCGGCTATTCTGCCTGCCGAGCGTGCTGTAAATGCCATGTACTTCTTTCGTGTCGTCTTACAGATCCATTTGTATATCATCATGTTTATCCCAACATAGCAAAAGCATCATGTCGTTGACAAACAACTCTGAAGCATCATGTCGGCGACAACAGCGCTAAAGCATCATGTCGGTGCCAACAACGCTAAAGCATCATGTCGATGTCAACAATGCTAAAGCATCATGCCGGTGCCAACAACGCTAAAGTATCATGTCGGTGCCAACAACTATAAAGCATCATGTCGGTGCCAACAACTGTAAAGCATCATGTCGGTGCCAACAACGCTAAAGCATCATGTCGGTGCCAACAACTGTAAAGCATCATGTCGGTGCCAACGACGCTAAAGGACGATGTCGGTGCCAGAAGTGCTAAAGCATTATGCGGGAAGATATTTGCAGATATGCCTTATTTCTGTTCTTTTGTAACAACAAACCGAAGCTAACACACCCCTAGCTTACATACAACACCACCCCCCACCCCCGTCTCCCCCTCCCCACACACACACACCAGCATACAAATATTTCTACTTCGTGGAACAAAGTACTACTTATACAAGATAATCAACAACAGGTATTATGATTGTCAACAAGAGGTAGTATAATCCCGAAACATACAACGTTCCTATTCGAGAGTACGAATCTTGATAACTTGTTTGACAGGGCATTTCAGCATTTTACGAGTTAGATGAGGTCAGTAGCAGACTCGCAGCTAAACATGACTCGAATTGTTAAAATAAGTCCTTCTAAAAATAGCGCACTCATTGTTTTGGACAACTTGACATGTATAAAATGTTTATACAAACGAATTATTATCGAAACAACTGTAGCTGCACCGACTGAAGCGAGTACATTTGTGTCTTTTTTAGCTACCATGTTAATGGATTCGAAAACCATGGTTGAGATGTCGGAAGTTTTAAAGTAACAGCTGATGTCAATGTGTGTCGACAACGAGTGCCTAGAGCTACTGGAAACGAACGTAGGAAACGAAAATCGCACATGAAACGTAATTAAGTACATTAATGAACCATTGAATCAAAATGTTCGGCAGTTAAAAATTGTATATATTAAGCAATATGCAGCACTGATGTTTAAATTTCTTCCTATATATGAGCCATTATCTTCGACATGAAATAAAGTTAACTTTAGGGATATATGAAGTGAAGCTCTGTGCCAAGATCTCCATCTGTGTAATTTTGAAGAAAAAAAATTTTGGAGCAACAATAGACACTTCTCGGCCGACCACGTGATGATGGTTTTCATGAGGCGAACAAATTCATGAAACATATTAAACTACTGCTCTACCCTCATCTGCAAAATACCTTTGACATAACAGCAAACAAGCGAAAAACATTCATGTCAGTACCCGCGATATAAAACCTGCTATGGAACAAAATAAGGGAGCCGCGATAGCTTAGTGGTTCACTAACAACTGGACTACAAAGGACAAGAGGTCGGATTCGATCCTGATCAACGGCTTCGAGGTTCACCAAGCCTTTAATACTCATTAAGATCACCGGATTTTTTTCGGGGAAATTAAAGCGGCACGGCCGTAATATATTACCGATCACATTACCATCAAAATCATGTGCCGAAGGTCTGTAAAAATGATGGTTACTAACACCATATCTATACACCATATATACGTCACTTGTCTTGTCGGAGCTCTTAACTCTATTTTGTTAAAGAAAAAAAATAAACAATACTTTAAATAACAACTTGTACGTTTATCGGCGTTGATAAAGGGTATTCTGTTAGCAATCTCTATTAGAATAGATACTCTAGCTGAAGATAGTAATGTCGTACTGACTAGCTGAAGATAGTAATGTCGTAATGAAGTTAGTCACAGAACAGTAGCAATAGTAACACCATATCCCTGCGTCTGTTAAACACTACTCTACATATATTAAAATTAGCAATTGCATTGTTCCAAGTCTTATTGCACAGATACCCAAATCTGCTAGTGACGTATATAAATGATCATACATTGTGGACAGTGTAATAAGAAAATTATGACGAGATTGCAAGTGTTTTAAAATGCATTTGGAACATGCGAAAAAAGTAACAGAAAAGGTAAATCAGTAAATAGCAAAATGTGTACCCGATTTCGTTTCAACTAAGTAACAAACACACTCTTGTCAATATATTATGTCACGATGCGGAATTCATGTTTGGAAACATGTCAAATAAGCACTCTTTAAAAAGTGCGATTTTCAACATACGCTGTTTTCACAATCAGCTTTTGAATATTTAATAACTTACGTTTTTCCTTAGCGAATTCTCGGACAAATACTATTCAAGCCACATATATTTAATTTAGTATAGCTTTATAGCCATAGGAGACATACTAGACCAAATGTACAGTTATATAGAAGACTGCATCAAAAGGTATGTTATATTTTATTTCTGTGCTATCACCTTTATCGTTTTACTTAAAGGATATCAATTTAACATTCTTTAATAATAACTAAGGAAGAACTCAACACAGCGGATTTCCGTAACATCTACCAGACTCTCTCTAATGTTGACTTCCGAAAGCTGGTTAAGGTTGTTTGATGGTACCTGGAGTTTTACTTTTATTTTTTTTTTTTAACTAGCTCTAACAGCGGCGCAAGGACGCATCCTACCTACCCTGAAATCAAAGATCACTGACAAAAATGTGCACAAAACACAAGTATTGTACAGCCCTCGGAAAAATCCAAAAACAACAAAAAGAAGCGTAGAGGTCAACATACCTCCTAATTCAGATATCGAACGTGTGCACTTCGATGCAGCGCTTTGCCGCTATAAAATCCTGCATTGGTAAGCAATGCCAACTCAATATTCCCCACCACCCCCAAAGAAAAAAAGTTTATTTTTAGGTTATTAAAGCAAATCCTATTATGACTATGGTATTGAATCACAAAACTCGTCATCTGGAGAAAGCTGATAGTGTCGTTTTCTTTTTCTAGTGTAAAGCTCTTTGTCGAAGAACAATGGTTCGATCCAGGTCTAGGATGTTTGATGTCTTCTGCGCTTCCTGTTGTTCTTTGTGGATTTATCCAAAGGCAGTACAATACTTGTGTTCTTGTGTCATTTATATTTCCACCTTAGAGTTTTCCATAACAAAGTATTTATTATTGATTATTATGCCCATCACTGGCAAAACTTGATCGCTCCAAATGCGGCTCTAGCCGGATACTTTTCGACAGCGAGATGATCACCTTAACTTCATTGTCAGTTACCCCATTAAAATGTGGTCAAAACCACGTCTATTCTTCTTTGTAATGAGATCTATATGTATATTCAGGTGATTGACCAGAGTTGCTGTAAACACTCTTCGTATACAACAATGACATTATAAGCAATAAAAGGGAACTTATTTTTTTTCATTATTCGCAATATAAATTACTGCTACAAGAAGATTCAATATCGATGAGCTACGATTTTGAATACCTTGCACATAATTAAATGAAAGGACGGATCAGTGACCGGAGCATGTATTATCCACAACAAATGTGGAACTATCATCAGGTAGGAGTAAACACACATCGATCAGCACTGATTACAGAGGAGATCACATATCGGTGATATATTTTAATACACTAATTACGGTGTACGCATTTGAAAGCAAATATCTTGTAGGATCTCAAATTTAAGCTGGAAAGAATACATTTCAAACGAGCAGATAAAAGACGAATATAAACAAGAATATGTGTTGAGCTTTATAAGAAGGATGCGTGGAAATACACCGGTCTTGTGCTGATTATGAATGTAGATAAACTTCCCCACCAGGTATTCATGTGGAACCATCTGGTAAAAAAACAAAACATGGCAGACACAGAGAGTCGCTGAGCAGAAAAAATTACTATGGAAGGTTTAACAAAGGAACTAGGAAACACCAAGAACTACAAGAACTTGCAGCAAATCGTCAATTGTGGAGAACTACCATTTCCGCTCTATGTGCCATCTGCGGGCCATGAAGAAAATGAAAAGGAAAGAAGTACTGTAAGTAAAGTAAAGAGCCCCGTCACGTCAAATGGCGTATAGGGAATATGGTGTTAGTGACCATAATTTTTACAGACTTCGGCACATGATTTTTCTAGGTAATGAGGTCAGTATTACGCCAGTGCCGCTTTACTTTCCCAGAAAAAATCAGGGATCCACTTAAGGCTGGGTGAACCTGGCAGCCGTCGGTCAGGATCGAACCCGGCCTCTTGTTCTCTGTAGTTCAGTTCACTAACCACTAAGCTATCCTGGCTCCCAAAAAAGTACTGCATTACCCGATAATTCATTCCTTTTACATAAAGAATTTGGAGCCTGCGTGAGTGAATGGTTAATGCTACTTAGCAGATGTGAATTTTCTTTGAATCGTCAAGGTCTCGGCAGTGGCGGACGGCGGTTTAAAAACCATGAAAAAGTCAGGACGTTAAATAAATATTCTGCACCTAACTTTTTCCATTTGAAGTAGTGAAAATGTTGAAGTGGGTCAATCTTGCTGCAAGATAATTCTCTCAACGTCATTTCGTTGTGAAAAGGGAATATCCAATAATGAAACAACAATTGTATCTTCTGGATTCATCTTTCACTGTTTTTATACAAACTTTTAGGCTACCTTTAACCTGATAATTTGTATATAAAAGCTACGACATTTTTACGCTATATAAAATAGTTCCTTCAGTTATTGCTCTAAACTATCATACGTATAATTATATCACAATACCTTAGTTATTTGCACTCTAAGTTAGAAAAAGAACATAAATGTAGTAGTTGTAGTTAGTTGAATGCAAACGAATTAAAATCAATAATTGCT
This sequence comes from Megaustenia siamemsis, assembly GCA_032433765.1. NCBI lineage: Eukaryota > Metazoa > Mollusca > Gastropoda > Stylommatophora > Ariophantidae > Megaustenia > Megaustenia siamemsis. The sequence continues at coordinate 127,895,485 of JAVIAB010000051.1, read as the reverse complement.
CAACCGCCCGTGTCAGTGGAATCGTCCGAATTAACATCTCATTTCATTGAAGGGTCGAAACAAAGAAAGGCAGCTGCAGTTCCATCATTAGCAGTTATAGCACACACAAGAGACATAAGACGTAGCGGCATCCAAAGTGAACGGAGTTGAACTGTCCTACCTCTTACGATATGATCATTCATCGTAAGCAATTTAAATATAGAAACAAGATACGGATGAAAAACCACAGCTCACGGTGTGCACAGAGCACTAAACTCAGTAGCTCCGGGGAGCAGGCCGGACTCGGAATATGGGAAAACTGCAACAAGAAACAGCTTTCAGACAGAGTCTCAACGGTTCTTTCCGCCTATCGGACCCTTTGCCACAACCTGCGCCCTTTTCCATAACTACAGAACCATCAGCCTTATCTTATCAATTTAAGCCAAGTAATGTTCAAAATCATACATAATCGTTAAAACCTCACTAAGAAAAGATCATTTCTGAGGTGCATCAAATTTCGTGCAGGTCGAAATGCAAAAGAACAGTTCTAAAAAAAAATGTCTGTGCGAGTAATACTTCAAACACCAGCAAGACATATATCATATGTTTTACATTTTAACCAGAGGCATTTTATAGCATGCAGCCTTAAGGGCGAAGATGAGGATGTACATCTTCGGTGCGATCACAGATCGTAGTTAAAACGTTTAAACGACAAAGCTTTAAACAGCGACTATCAACGTAAACCGAGGGGAAAGGTTCAGAACATCAGTTGGAGTTCGACAAGGTTGCTTACTCTCTCCTATCTTATTTAATATTTTGGGGAGAATCAAGATAAATGCCTAAGAAGATCTTGAAAATACTGTCAGAAGCAGTGGCAGAGCTATTAATAACCTGCGCTTTGTTGATGATGTCGGTGATTTATTAGAAGCAACAAGAACTGATTTGCTACAGAAACTAAATATGCCATGTGGTACATATGACACGGAGAATGATGCTGACAAAACTTATTGGTATTGCCAAAATACTGACTTTTTTGCAAAAATTCAACACAAATGAGAACTAGAAACAGCTGACAAAATACAATTAAAAATAGTAAAGTAAAGTACCCCCGTCACGCCAAGTGGCGGCGTATAGGGAATATGGTGTTAGTGACCATAAATTTACAGACCTTCGGCACGTGATTTTTGGGTAATGTGGTCGGTATTACGCCCGTGCCACTTTGCTTTCCAAGAAAAAAATCCGGTACCCATTTAAGGCTGGGTGAACCCGGAAGCCGTCATTTGATATCGAACCCTACCCCTTGTCGTTTGTAGTCCAGTTCACTAACCACTGAGCTTTCGTGGCTCCCAAGACAAAATACAATAATTAGGATCAATGATCAGCGATGAAGACTAGAGACCTGAAATATCGGCTTGAGCAGCGCAAACTACAACATACCTGCACAGCTAAAAACTATTTGGAAACATAAAAACATCACTTTTGGCTCTATAATCAGACTGATGTACATCCTTGTTATATAACTTTCTTTTGCCTACGATTTCGAAACATGGACCCTTAACAGAAGAACTTCAGAATCAAATACAAGCTAAGGAAATGAAAAGTCATCGAAATGTTTCGAGCGCTTGCATCATATCAAGAATGGAAACGTTCGCGAAAAGATTACAACAAACAGCCGGAGTACATACATACCTCTTCCTCCTATGATTCCCTGAATTATCGCCTCGGAGGTTTCCTTCTATAATAACATTCATTTATTATTATTTGTCCAGTATAAAAATCACTGGAAACTACAATTCGTGAAGTTTCTTCCTATACATGTTTATCTGCAACACAAGTATTCAGCCCTACTGGGAGATACTTGACTTAATAGGAAAGTACAGAAATACAATTTATTCCGAGCTGTGATCGTAACCCAATGATATAGTCATGAGAACGCCTGCGCGTAAGGCATTGTCCACAATAGCTAATTTTTTTTAGTTAGCTGAGTGGCAGTGTTCCCTAGCGTTCGGCTTCTCGTGACAAGACGCGGTGCCATGGAGTACGGGTTCGATCTTGCTTCGGACCATATATTGTTCATTGTTTTTTTCTGTTGTTGTTTATTTGTCTTTTTTCTGAGTAATGTAATACATACCTCTTCCTCCTATGATTCCCTACATAACGATGTATTGACTATTGCAAAAAGTACAATTAAAGGTGCTATCCACGCCTCGCTAGGATTATGGAGAATATGGTGTTAGTGACCATATTTTTCTATGACCACGGCACATTTGGAAAGGGGGGGGGGGTCGATATCACATCAGGCCGCCTTTACTTCCAAGGAAAAAAATGTGGGGCCTAATTTTAGGGGCTGGGTGGACCCCGGAGCCTTGTCGTTCCGAAAAAAAACGCCACTTCTGGAGATCGAACCCGGACCCTTTTGATCAGGCAGCGAGCACACTAACCTCTCAGCCACCGAGGTGGGCACACTAACCACTCAGCCACCGAAGTGGACACACTAACCACTCAGCCACCGAGGTGGGCACACTAACACTCAGCCACCGAGGTGGGCACACTAACCACTCAGCCACCGAGGTGGCACACTAACTACTCAGCCACCGAGGTGAGCACACTAACCACTCAGCCACCGAGGTGGGCACACTAACCACTCAGCCACCGAGGTGGGCACACTAACCACTCAGCCACCGAGGTGAGCACACTAACCACTCAGCCACCGAGGTGGACACACTAACCACTCAGCCACCGAGGTGGGACACACTAACCACTCAGCCACCGAGGTGGGCACACTAACCACTCAGCCACCGAGGTGGCACACTAACCACTCAGCCACCGAGGTGGCACACTAACCACTCAGCCACCGAGGTGAGCACACTAACCACTCAGCCACCGAGGTGAGCACACTAACCACTCAGCCACCGAGTGGAACACTAACCACTCAGCCACCGAGGTGGGCACACTAACCACTCAGCCACCGAGGTGGCACACTAACCACTCAGCCACCGAGGGCACACTAACCACTCAGCCACCGAGGTGAGCACACTAACCACTCAGCCACCGAGGTGGCACACTAACCACTCAGCCACCGAGGTGGCACACTAACCACTCAGCCACCGAGGTGAGCACACTAACCACTCAGCCACCGAGGTGGCACACTAACCACTCAGCCACCGAGGTGACACACTAACCACTCAGCCACCGAGGTGGACACACTAACCACTCAGCCACCGAGGTGGCACACTAACACTCAGCCACCGAGGTGGACACACTAACCACTCAGCCACCGAGGTGGCACACTAACACTCAGCCACCGAGGTGGACACACTAACCACTCAGCCACCGAGGTGGACACACTAACCACTCAGCCACCGAGGTGGACACACTAACCACTCAGCCACCGAGGTGGAGCACACTAACCACTCAGCCACCGAGGTGGGCACACTAACCACTCAGCCACCGAGGCTCCTTTTAACTATTATGAAAAACGAAAAATGAAATTGTTTGTCCAATTATCTCCATCATCTGGCTGGCAAAGACCATTCTGCACGGAAATGAAAGGAGGGATAAGGAGTGTTAGAGAGAAAAAAAGGAAAATGATATCAAATGATTGACAGGCCTCGATTTCGAGTCCCAAAGAGCGACTGTAGATATAAATCAATAGAGAAGGTTGATGAAGTCTCCCAGCAGTGTCCCCAATGAACCCCCACTGTTGGGGGATGAGAATGACATTTATATTGCAATGTAAAATAAAATTGTTAATACGTGATTTTTTTTACAATCTAAACATTTTATAATCGCACTGTTTCAAGAATACTTTTAAATCACAAGTTTATCAATTTTAGACAAATATTTGAATGTATTATAAATGATTTTACGAACTATGTCACACGTGAGACGAAAAGTACACGACGTTTCAGGTGCTTTGGAATTATAAAATATAATTTTAAGGAAAACAGGTCAATAATATTTAAATAAAAATAAAACATAAACTAACGGTATATGAAATTGTAATCACATGAGAATTATCCTTCTACCTGTTCGTATGAAGAATGAACACATATTGCACTGACTCATAAACAATAAATGTTGAGAACTCCTAGAGTTAATCAATTTTTGATCACAACAATACACTATTACGATGATCCAGTAACCAAATGAGTTACTTGACACTTTTAAAGGTTTATAAGGTGGGCGTGTATGAAGCAGTTAACGCGTGTAAACGACCACACACCGCTAACTAGCTGGCCGGCGCACGCAAAAAATGTGAAGTTGAAGCCAATCTAAAGCTGCCGATATCTCAACAAACTAAGTGAGGAACCTTCCACCCACGCTCTGTCTCCCCGACCACCCAAACAATTTGGCCATAAATTAAGTATTACATGATTTCATTTACTGACTACATTATTTTCTTCACATAATTGCTCTAGTGTGTCAGTTTATCTTAATTTTTCACTTAGAGGCAAAATGTGAACAAATGTGTTTCTACTATTTAAAAAAAAAAGCGTCAGAAATATTGAAATAACGACGTACCAAATGGTAGTTGGTTGCGTTCGCCCGATGACTAAAGTATTCTAGAGTATTCATAGACTGTAGAATTCCTCTTCATCATCCGCCCTTACAAGGACGTTGTGTTGTGGTTTGCAGTATAACTGTTATATTTGCGCCTTTCGGCCCAACACATCCGACTTCAGCACGACATTTTTGAGTACCGGGTTGTCTTCCCTCTTCGATCCCTGCACACTTGGCAAGACTATTTTTTATAGACAAGTTAGTCTGTTACTGGAGGCACCACGGAGAGGTGGAGCAGGGTCTGGATGGTTTTGGTTCACCGATCCTGGCGCAACCCATCAGCTGTAGGTCGCTGACAACTTCCAGCTCTGGTGCCTCCAAATAAGATGTGCGTTGCGGGATCAAAAGATGTGCTTATGAGAAGTGCCGGTAATGTATGTATCATATGAGTATACAAGAAGCCTTATTTGAGAAAGATAAAGGTGAGAAGGACATGTCCTTTTTTTAAAAAAAGGCGACTTTATTTCTTGCTTTCCTCGTCGTTTGTTGCCTGTCGAAGGTGAAATGGAGTATCGGGTCTAGATACTGTGTTGTGTGTAGCATGTATGTCCTTATCGCTATTTCACTAATTCATAGTCTTTTATAGCAAAGCTTCTCCATATTTCGTCGACACCCAAATGGACATGCTATTTTGGTGGATACTGTCTGATGGTGATCGAGTTACCTGTCCACACCGATTATTTTTGTTATTTGTTAACATTAATGTGACATTAAAGACAAAGAGGAAGACCAGGGAATTCTTGGAGAAGACAGATAGAAGCAGAGATGAAGATGATGGGGAAAACATGGAATGAATTTAAAAGAATAGCAAAAAACAGAACGACTTGGAAAGTGTTTGTTGAAGACCTATGCTCCACAGGAAGCTAAAAAGGTAGAAAAATGTGACCCAGCACTATAGCGATCCCCATTCTTGCCTTCATAAGGAAACAACAGATTCATCTGACAATAAAGAAACAACAGATTCATCTGACAATAAAGAAACAACAGATTCATCTGACAATAAAGAAACAACAGATTCATCTGACAATAAAGAAACAACAGATTCATCTGACAATAAAGAAACAACAGATTCATCTGACAATAAAGAAACAACAGATTCATCTGACAATAAAGAAACAACAGATTCATCTGGCAATAAAGAAACAACAGTTTCATCTGACAATAAAGAAACAACAGATTTTTCTGACAATAGAGAAACAACAGATTCATCTGACAATAAAGAAACAACAGATTCATCTGACAATAAAGAAACAACAATTCATCTAATAATAAAGGAACAACAGATTCATCTGTCAATAAAGAAACAACAGATTTATCTGACAATAAAGAAACAACAGATTCATCTGACAATAAAGAAACAACAGATTCATCTGACAATAAAGAAACAAAAATTCATCTTACTATAAAGAAACAACAGATTCATCTAACAATAAAGAAACAATAGATTCATCTAACAATAAAGAAACAACAGATTCATCTGACAATAAAGAAACAACAGATTCATCTGACAATAAAAAAAAAACAGATTCATCTTACAATAAAGAAACAACAGATTCATCTGACAATATTAAATCAACAGATTCATCTGACAATAAAGACAATAGATTCATCTAACAAAAAAGAAACAACAGATTCATGTAACAATAAAGAAACAACAGATTATTCTAACAATAAGGAAACAACAGATTCATCTGACAATAAAGAAACAACAGATTCATCTAACAATAAGGAAACAACAGCTTCATCTGACAATAAAGAAACAACAGATTCATCTAACAATAAGGAAACAACAGATTCATCTGACAATAAAGAGACAACAATTCATCTAAAAAAAATAAACAACATATTCATCTGACATTAAAAAATCAACAGATTCATCTAACAATAAAGAAACAACAGATTCTTCTGATAATAAAGAAACAACAGATTCATCTGACAATAAAGAGACAACAATTCATCTAAAAATAAATAAACAACAGATTCATCTAACAATAAAGAATCAACAGATTCATCTAACAATAAAGAAACAACAGATTCATCTGACAATAAAGAAACAACAGATTCATCTGACAATAAGGAAACAACAGATTCATCTGATAATAAAGAAACAACAGATTCATCTGACAATAAAGAGACAACAATTCATCTAAAAATAAATAAACAACAGATTCATCTGACAATAAAGAAACAACAGATTTATCTGACAATAAAGAAACAACAGATTCATCTGACAATAAAGAAACAACAATTCATCTAACAAAAAAGAAACAACAGATTCATCTGACATTAAAGAAACAACAGATTCATCTAACAATAAAGAAACAACAGATTCATCTAACAATAAAGAAACAACAGATTCATCTAACAATAAAGAAACAACAGATTCATCTGACAATAAAGAATCAACAGATTCATCTAACAATAAAGAAACAACAGATTCATCTTACAATAAAGAAACAACAGATTCGTCTGACAATAAAGAAACAACAGATTCATCTGACAGTATGAAAACAACAGATTCATCTAACCAAAAAAAACAACAGATTCATCTAACAATAAACAAACAATAGTTTCATCTAACAATAAAGAAACAACAGATTCATCTAACAATAAAGAAACAACAGATTCATCTAACAATAAACAAACAATAGTTTCATCTAACAATAAAGAAACAACAGATTCATCTGACAATAAAGAAACAACAGATTCATCTGACAATAAAGAAACAACAGATTCATCTAACAATAAAAAAACAACAGATTCATCTAACAATAAACAAACAATAGTTTCATCTAACAATAAAGAGACAACAGATTCATCTAACAATAAAAAAAACAACAGTTTCATCTAACAATAAAGAAACAACAGATTCATCTGACAATAAAGAGACAACAAATTCATCTAACAATAAAGAAACAACAGATTCATCTAACATTAACGAAACAACAGATTCATCTGACAATAAAGAAACAACAGATTCATCTAACAATAAAGAAACAACAGATTCATCTAACATTAACGAAACAACAGATTCATCTAACATTAACGAAACAACAGATTCATCTAACATTAACGAAACAACAGATTCATCTAAGAATAACGAAACAACAGATTCATCTGACAATAAAGAAACAACAGATTCATCTGACAATAAAGAAACAACAGATTCATCTTAGAATAACGAAACAACAGATTCATCTGACAATAAAGAAACAACAGATTCATCTGACAATAAAGAAACAACAGATTCATCTTAGAATAACGAAACAACAGATTCATCTGACAATAAAGAAACAACAGATTCATCTTAGAATAACGAAACAACAGATTCATCTGACAATAAAGAAACAACAGATTCATCTGACAATAAAGAAACAACAAGCACAAACTATGCATTACGAAAATATTAGACCGTAAGGTTGTCCTCGAAACACTATGCGTAATCAGGAATGGTAGACGCATTTAGAAACGTTCGCACGACGCTGAAAGGCAAATGGGGAAGAAACGATTACTTAGAAATGTGACACAAGAAGTGATGAACCAAAGAAGAAATGGTCGCAAACTATCTCACCTCTGAACGCTGGAAGACAAATGAAGAAGGAAAGAATACTTAGAAATGTGACACAAGAAGTGATGAACCAAGAAGAAATGGTCGCAAACTGTCTCACCTCTGAACGCTGGAAGACAAATGAGTAAGAAAAGTTACTTAGAAATGTGACACAAGAAGTGATGAACCAAAGAAGAAATGGTCGCAAACTATCTCACCTCTGAACGCTGGAAGACAAATGAGGAAGGAAAGAATACTTAGAAATGTTACACAAGAAGTGATGAACCAAAGAAGAAATGGTCGCAAACTATCTCACCTCTGAACGCTGGAAGACAAATGAGGAAGGAAAGAATACTTAGAAATGGGACACAAGAAGTGATGAACCAAAGAAGAAATGGTCGCAAACTATCTCACCTCTGAACGCTGGAAGACAAATGAGGAAGGAAAGAATACTTAGAAATGTGACAAAAGAAGTGATGAACCAAAGAAGAAATGGTCGCAAACTGTCTCACCTCTGAACGCTGGAAGACAAATGAGGAAGGAAAGAATACTTAGAAATGTTACACAAGAAGTGATGAACCAAAGAAGAAATGGTCGCAAACTGTCTCACCTCTGAACGCTGGAAGACAAATGAGGAAGGAAAGAATACTTAGAAATGTTACACAAAAAGTGATGAACCAAAGAAGAAATGGTCGCAAACTATCTCACCTCTGAACGCTGGAAGACAAATGAGGAAGGAAAGAATACTTAGAAATGGGACACAAGAAGTGATGAACCAAAGAAGAAATGGTCGCAAACTATCTCACCTCTGAACGCTGGAAGACAAATGAGGAAGGAAAGAATACTTAGAAATGTGACAAAAGAAGTGATGAACCAAAGAAGAAATGGTCGCAAACTGTCTCACCTCTGAACGCTGGAAGACAAATGAGGAAGGAAAGAATACTTAGAAATGTGACAAAAGAAGTGATGAACCAAAGAAGAAATGGTCGCAAACTGTCTCACCTCTGAACGCTGGAAGACAAATGAGGAAGGAAAGAATACTTAGAAATGTGACGAAAGAAGTGATGAACCAAAGAAGAAATGGTCGCAAACTGTCTCACCTCTGAACGCTGGAAGACAAATGAGGAAGGAAAGAATACTTAGAAATGTGACAAAAGAAGTGATGAACCAAAGAAGAAATGGTCGCAAACTGTCTCACCTCTGAACGCTGGAAGACAAATGAGGAAGGGAAGTAGTCGAAGACAGACACATAATTTGAGCTGATTTACAGTTAGTTATAGTTGGACGAAAAGTCTGGATATAAAAAAAAGCAGAATAGCTCAGGCCAAAATAGCAATTCAGAAAATGAAAAATGTCTAATGTAACAAATCTATGTCAATAGAAGTGAGAAAGAGAATTTGTTACTGCTATATAGAGTTAGTTCTGACCTATGGAAGTGAATCATGGACAGTAGACAAAGAGATGATAAGACGATTAGAGGCCACAGAGATGGGATTTCTCAGAAGAATGTTGAAGGTTCCCTGGACAGCTAAAAAGACCAATGAGGAAATTCTCAAAGAGGCCAACACAAAAAGGGAGCTCCTAAAACTATCAAAGAAACGATCAACATTTTTCGGGCACATCATGAGAAGAGGAAAGTTGGAATAATTGGATACAGCTGGCAAAATCCAGGGAAAGAGAGATCACGGACAACAAAGTGAGAATAGACTAGGATAGCTTGGTGTCATGACATGGAAAACAGCCAACAACAAAATTGATACGATGCACTGTGGATAGAAGATTGTGGAAGGACATGACCACCTACGCCAACCGGTATGGCACATAATGATGATAGTTGGACGAAATCTAACGACATACTGGTACAGAGAGAATGATGCAAATACATTATATGGTAGTCGTAGAATGAAACAGAGATAAAAATAACGAATAATAGCAGTCTGCGACGAATTTAAAACAATAGCAATTCCATGGAGTGATTAGACCAAAAAAAAATATAATTTTGTGAATAATCATCTTGATGATTATAATCTTGGTATGTAACCGTGCTGCCATTGTGTTGTTGTTGTGCTTAATAGTGTACGCCATGTGTCCATTAGACTATGACGAGATAGCGAGCCTGAATGCTCTCCATGAAAGGTGAGGCATAGTTAAATTGAGCTTTATTGATCTCAAATGAAACAATAAATAAAATACCATTAATAAAATGATACCTCTATCGTGCTCATGTTCATTCAGTGTTTGTCTGTCTGTCTGTCGGTCTGTCTGTGTCTGTCTGCCTACATCTATCTATCTATCTGTCTATCTATCTATCTATCTATCTATCTATCTATCTATCTATCTATCTATCTATCTATCTATCTATCTATCTATCTATCTATCTATCTATCTATCTATCTATCTATCTATCTATCTATCTATCTATCTATCTATCTATCTATCTATCTATCTATCTATCTATCTATCTATCTATCTATCTATCCGGCCGCCCGTCCGTCCATCCATCCGTCTGCCTGTCTGTCTGTTTGTCTATCAGCTGTTTTCAGTAACATTCAGTATGTCAAGTTACCGTTGTAAATAGAAAAGCGTTTATGGTTTACAAAACAAGAAAGTAAAGTATCAGAACCGGAAGTTGATCACGACAGAAATTAGTCCTTTAAAAAATAAGCGTCAGTTACAAGAAGAAACAAAATAAGAAATGCGCTCATAAGAATAGATTTGGTATATAATTAAAATTAAACTACAAGGGGAAAAAAATAGTATGGTTTGCAGACCTGCAGATAAATCCATGCGACTGTATCTTTCAAGTCATACACAAGAAGATGCGATAGTTGCAGATATAGATGTAAACTCAGAGTAGGATGAAGTAGCACCAAGAGAACTCTACAATAACATTGATCAAGGCTGGAAGAAGAACGAGAGCTTCAATTTTGCATCTCACTCAGAGAAAGTGAAGAAGAAGATGATAGTGGTTTGAACAAGATCGTCGTTGTTGTGTTTCTAACCTTAATCGTCTCTCCTGTATTAAGTCTCTCTCTCTCTCTCTCTCTCTCTCTATCTATATATATATATATATATATATATATATATATATATATATATGTCTCATAAACTTCGCGTTATGAGTCCGGTTTATTCCTTAATTTCTTGTGATGTAACCAAGAATTATTCTCTATGTTATTCTCTCATCATAACACCTTCGAGAGTTTAACTGCAGCTAATGTGTCTCTTAAATCTTCTTCAATTTCAACTACATTGCCAGCAACAAAAAATGTTCTTAGTGAACTATCATAGGTCTGGCAATAATATTCTGTAGTAGCTCAGTATGTTAATTTTAAAGTACAAATTTATAACAAGCCACTTCAAACACTAAACATAAAATATGTTTAATATGTTTATATTACAACTGCAAAGCACGAAACTCTATTTACACTTATTTGATTATATATTAATTTATTGTCGAAGAAACTATGTAAGGCTTCGTAGATCTTGTTTTTATGTTTGTTCCCCAAATTAAAAAGAAATGCCTTGATAAGACCCTAAACCAAGCCACCTGTTAGACACCGTTCATAATTGTGCTTCTATCATCTAACCCTCATTTCTTCTAGATTTCTAGATGGTTCGATGTTTTATTTCACGGTATCTATATATCAAACAATCATCAATTTTGGCCATGTTATGAGAAGAGAACAGCTGGAATATATTGTAAACAACTGGGAAAATTGAGGAACGAAGAGATAGTGGAAAGCAAAGAGAAAAAATACCAGGTAGCTTAAGAGAATGGCTTGGCAGAAGGTCAACAACAGAAATGATAAATAACTGTCGAGATCGAAAGTTGTGGAGAGACATGGTCACCTACACCAGCAGGCCCGGTACTTGGTGATAATGATGATCTATATATTTTCTTGTTTTTGCGGAGCCTACTCATCATGTTGTCTCTTTGTTTCAAAACAGTTCTGAATGGGTTCTTTTACCGCTAACTCCATTTGTCCGGAGTAAGGCTTGGTATGTTGTGTACGAATCCATGTCGAGACGAAGGGATCAAGAGGATGGTTAAACTACGAGCAATATCGGTCAATATGTCACGAATGTTAATTTATATAATATCATCAGGTTAATATGGCTGAATATCCGTTAAAGTGGGAGCCGCGATAGCTCAGTGGTTAGTGAACTGGACTACAAAGGACAAGAGGTAGGGTGTGATCACAACCGACGGCGTCCGGTTCATCCAGCCTTTAATGGGTACCGAATTTTTTTTCTGGGAAAGTAAAGCGGCACGGGCGAAATACCGACCACAACACCCCAAAAATCATGTGCCGAAGGTCTGTAAAAATGATGGCCACTAACACCATATTCCCTATACGCCACTTGGCGTGACGGGGGTACTTACTGCTTTATTTTTCTCAGGAGGGAACTCTATTAACAATCAATAACGAAGGATCATACTCTGAAGACATAGAGGAGGGAACTCCATTAAAGTACATTCAGGAGGAGCGTGCTTGCTTTGACAGACAATACACTTAAGAGAAGATACAGTGCAAACCTGAGAAATATAAGCCCATTAATCTGGAAACTTGCTTATCCAGAAAAACAAGAACAACTTCGTCTACAAACAACCGGTGCTTAGCAAGAGATCAAGGAAAAACACAAGTCTTGTGGAGCAGTCCACAACAAATACGTACCAAAGATTATTGCACTTGGAGCAAGATTTAAAAGAAAATACTGCATCGCACTCGGCTAATAAAAAATTCACGAATTAGAATATCTATAAGCTGTGGACCGCCTTGAGTGCGGCAATAGCGATTATAGAAACCAATAAATAGTAGTCGGTTGTGGGGGCTACGGTAGAGTAGTAGTTAGTGAAGTATTCTCCCTTGGACACGGGGTCAGATTAGTTCCGTATCGACATCTTTTAGGTTCACCCAACCTTAAATGGGTACCTGAGATTTGTTTGTTTTTTCCTTGGAAAGAAAAGCGTTCTGGGGTAATGCTGACCACACTATCCTATAAATATACTGATGGACAAAAATAACTTAATGAGATAGATAACGCAATACTCCTTAAATGAAATACGGAATTGTTTAATTTATAGTGACGTTCATTTCATTACTCTTTTGAATTGTTAATGTACATCTTGAAGAATATTCCATTGACGAAAGCATTCTTTAAAAATACAATCATTTCCACCTGTCAGTTTTGGAATGTAAAAAATGTAAAAAATATGTTTATTTAATATCTGACTACAATTTACTAGATATTGCTACTACATCTAAAATTTAAAATAGAGAAATGCTCTACGCTCAATCGATACTGATATGCGAATCTTTCCTTCTTAAACATAATTACTTCTCTTCATCAAATTAACATGCCCTTTAGTGTTAACAACAAAAGATGGACTAGTCAGCCTATGACAATCTGCACCATCAAAGCAAGAGACAGAGCGGAATGACGCTCCATGGTAGCCAACCTTCGATGCTGAGATGGCACTCAATGATTATATATATATATATATATATATATATATATATATATATATATATATATATATATATATATATATATATATATATATATATACGTAGGGAGGTCAAAAAGTAATGCACACCAATTTTTTTCTCGGAAACTATTCGGGCAAATTGTGTGAAATTTTCACAGATTGTAGCTGAACATCCCCTTGACACTACCTATTTGTCAAAATAATCTCCGTCCAAGCGTATTGCCTTACGCCAACGCGAAACTAGGTCATGAATGCCTCGTTTGTACCAAGTTTTGTCCTGCTCGCGTAGCCATTTTTTAACTGCACGGATCACATCCTCATCATTGTCAAAGTGTGTCCCACGCAGGAATTTTTGAGTGGTCCAAACAGATGGAAATCTGAGGGAGCCAGATCAGGGCTGTAAGGAGGATGGGGCAGTACAGTCCAACCAAATTTGTTGATTGCTTCCCGTGTTACCAGACTTGTGTGAGGGCGTGCATTGTCATGTTGAAGCAACAAATCTGCAGATGGTTTATTAGGCCGAACTCTGTGGAACCGATTTTTGAGTTTTGTCAGTGTATTGTTTAAGCTGTCGAGTTGATTGTCTCACCTCTTGTCATTACATCAACAAGAATCACACCATCAATGTCCCAGAAGACAGTGATCATCACCTTTCCGGCTGATGGAGATGTTTTTAATTTTTTTCTTTTTGGTGACTGCGGATGATGCCATTCCATTGACTGCATTTTTGTTTCAGGCTCATAATAATGTACCCACATTTCGTCACCGGTAACAATTTTTGACAAAAACATTTCTCCTTCAACACCGAAACGCTCCAACAATTCAGAACATAATGTTTTCCTTTGAACTCTGTGATCATTTGTTAGGCACCGAGGAACCCATCGAGCGCAAATCTTTGAATATCCGAGAGTTTTAAAAATTGCGATTGCACTTCCCTTGCTGACTGTAAGCTGCAATGCCAATTGCTGACTAGTGATACGCCTATCCTTACGAATAATGGCATCAGCCCGGTTTAACATGTCTGTGCTGGTAGCCGAGGCAACACGTCCAGAACGCGGTAAATCATGCAGCTCCACTCGTACACTTTCTGCAGCTTTAATTCTCTGAACCCAGCGACTAACTGTGCTCCTATCGACTGCAGAACATTTGTACACTGCACACAGTCGTTTATGAATGTTTGCCACAATTTCTTTTTCCGCACCAGAAATTCTATGACAATTCGCTGTTTGTAACGAACATTGTTGACAAGCTCCATTTTAACGGTTCATAGATTGCGTAATATTTATCAGAATGCTGTGCAATTTGGTGCACATAATTGGAACATGTCATATTCCAAGTGTGCAAAATTTCATATTCCTATCTTTATTATTAGCCGAGAAAAAAATTAGTGTGCATTACTTTTTGACCTCCCTTTAGTATATATATATATATATATATATATATATATATATATATATATATATATATATATATATATGATGAGCCATGGCTCATATCTTAGTGGGTGTCTGTGCTGGCCAAAGTTCATATCTTGGTGTGTGTCTGTGCTGGTCATGGCTCATATCTTGGTGTATTTCCGTGCTAGCCATGTCTCATATCTTAATGTGTTTCTGTGCTAGCCATGTCTCATATCTTAATGTGCTTCTGTGCTAGCTATGGCTCATATCTTAGCTTGTGTGTGTGCTAGTCATGGCTCATATCTTGGTGTGTGTCATGTTAGTCATATCTCACATCTTAATGTGTTTCTGTGTTAATCATGGCTCATATCTTTGTGCGTGCATGTCTGTGTTAGCCATATCTCACATATGGGTGTGTGTCCGTGGTAATCATGTCTCATATCTTTGTGCGTGCATGTCTGTGTTGGTCATATCTCAAATCTTTGTGTGCATGTCTATGTTAGTCATAACTGTTATAGTATATTTATTGTTTCTTGTTTCTGATATTATATTATAACTTGACAGCATATCACATTTATAGTTGATCAAAACAGGTAAAACATGACAGACTCTTTTTCTCTCATTATATGATCATAACCAGTTTATTGATCTCTATTCTTAACCTTGGCCTATGATCGTTCTGTAGTGGATGCACTTACCTTAAATTAATGTTTATTAATTCTGGACTTCTCGGAGGCAAATCGTCGATGAATATGATCAGTCTACAAGTGCGTATTTTACATTCAACATTAATCAGTTTACGTTCATGAGGAATGTGAAACAACTTGAGATACTCTTAAGCACTTTCACAGCACTAAAGTTCATATGTTCATTTCTATCTCTACTACTCTCTATCAACTTACTTAATAACTTCTCAACTGACTTAAACTACAACTTGAAGATTCTAACTTCTTAACTAGCTGGCTCAACTTTCTAATCTTAACTTTTTTAACTGTTCTGACTGTTCTAACTGTGTATCTAATTTCCTGTCTAATTCTCTCTCTGTGTCTAATCTCTAACTGTTCTATCCCTTACTGTCTTTATCTCTAACTGTCTTAAACCTAATGTTTGAATTTTAAATACTCCAACCACAACTCTTCGCTTAAAATTCAGCAGTCAATCAAACTATCGCAAAGTGACAATTTGCACTCTTCTGATCACCTGAGTTTGTCACTCCTCGTCATTCTGTGTCCGAAACTTTGCCCTATGACTCAGAATTGTCAAAACAAACTGTTTATCACTTTGTGAGCAGCCTCTATAACCTCTGGTCAGTCTTGAACTCTCCTGAGTTTAACATAATCATTACTTCATGACTTTGACCTGTCCTGATAGTTGGATGACAACTTATTTATCAGACGGCCAAAATCATGGGGTCAATGCATGCCATTGTCATGCGTTGCCTAACATTTGAAGTGGAAATGTCCATGGACCTAAACTCATCATCGTGTCGTCCAGTAATTCTGGACATTACCGCCTTCCCACTTTATGTGTATCCACTTCCCCCTATGTGAACTTCTATTATCCCTTAACTTGTTATTCTGGCTGGAAATTTTTCATACTTTAAATTTATGTCCTAACTACTGCTGATCGCTACCATCTGTTACTGCTATTGCCTATTGAAAAGTGGGTAACAACTAAGTTACCTGCCCCCATGATTTCATTAGCTCACTCTATAACTTATAGCTCATATCTTTGTGCGTATGTCTATGTTAGTCATAACTCATAGCTTTGTGTGCATGTCAATGTTAGTTACATCTCATATCCTTGTGTGCATGTCTATGTTAGTCACATCTCATACCTATGTGTGCGCATGTCTATGTTAGTCATGCCTCATATAATTGTGTGTATGTTCATGCTAGTCACATCTCATATCTTAATGTGTGTCTGTCTATATTAGTCATGTCTCATATCTTTGTGTGTTTGTGTTTAGTCATTTCTCATATCTCTGTGAGTGCATGTTTATGTTAGTCATGTCTCATATCTTTTTTTGTGCATGACTGTGTTTAGCCATATCTAATATCTTAGTGTGTGTATCTGTGTTAGTCATATCTCATATTTTAGAGTGTGTATGTGTTAGTCACATCTCACAACTTAGTGTGTGTGTGTGTGTCTGTGTTAGTCATATCTTGGTGTGTGTCAGTGTTAGTCATGCCTCATATCTGTGTGTGTGCATGTCTGTGTTAGTCACCTCTAGTGACTCGGGCAGATGGTGCTCGTAAACCTGGGAGGGCCGAACATCTAAGGGCAGAATCCCCCTACAGAAAAGACAATATGCTGCCTTACAGGAAGATTAGGGACAATCAAAGGCTAAGGAAAGCAAACCTGAATAAAATGCTGCTGAAATCGGATGCACTGGGCCACTGGCGCAGAACACAGTGCAACGTTTTAACAGGTATTCAATCAGGGTGGATCTAACAGACTCTAATTTTGCTGTTCTGTATGTGGGGTCGATCAATTCACTTAAACAGACAGCTGTCTTCATATGATAGTCTGTAATCCTACTCTGATTGAGTATTAATCGCAGATATATATATATATATATATATATATATATATATATATATATATATTCATGTGTGTTGCAGAAATATTGATTTGAGACAAATGCTGGAATAAATGACGAAACTAGAGTAACCAACATTTCTATACAAAAAGTCTTCATAGGAGGTAAAGGTGCTAAGTCTATAGCGACTTAGCCCAATTATATGTTGCCAAGTTTCTTTTCATTGATTCGTCGATGTCACGAGTCTACAAAAACCTAAACATCACCGGACTCCAATTTTTTTGATCTCCAGCGCTTTGTATGTGCTTGGCCCCCATTAGGAGTTAACAAAGATCACATCTCATTTCTTATTGGAGAGATTTATGATCAGGGTTTCACATGACCAACATGAGTTCATAATCTCATTTATTAAAATACGCTGTAATTTTTTCAAAGACTGTCCTACTGAAAGTTAATTTATAATAATATTCACGTTCCATTAAGCATAAAGAACGAGCCGTTTGACGAGGGATAGATCCACAGCTGCTCATCTGTGGAGGCCGTTTCGGTAAACGAGATAATCAAAAATGTACTTTTCTTTCAGAAATGGAATTTTTTTTAAAAACGGACATTGACACTGTACTGTAACAGACTGTACTGTAACAGACGGTACTGTAACAGACTGTACTGAAATGTTCCTCTACTCTTCAGTCTTCACAGGACGCTCGCCCCCGCCCCCTCTTTTCATTCCCTTGTTAGACCTAAAAGTAACATAAAAATAAAAATGTAAAGTTGGCTATTTATTTAATTAAATAAAAAAACACATGCAGATGCTTGAATCTGAAGATTATATTAGATATATTGTTATATATAACAAGAGTTAACAACTAGATCTAAAACACAACACGAGCTGTAGAACAATTTCCAAGTTAAATATTTAATTAGTCGCTTACTTCGTTTATTTTTTTTTTCTAAGATGTTTCTTTATTTTTTTTCTAAGATGTTTCTTTATTTTTTTTCTAAGATGTTTCTTTATTTTTTTTCTAAGATGTTTCTTTATTTTTTTTCTAAGATGTTCTAGGAAGAATTCTTTCAAGTAGATTGATGTTTCAGCATTTTTTTCTCTAAGATGTTTCTGTATTTTTTTTTTCTAATTTTGCTTCCAGTGCCACCAGGACGTACATTTCCATTTCAGTAATATTTTATTACAGGCTAACCGTGTCCTTTCGTGACATGAATAATTGATGTAGCTGGTAAACATATCAACTAATATACATTACTAGAAGAAACCGGAAGTCTCGATGTGGTCAATGCTGGATAGATGTCAGAGCATACAGCTAACAAGAAAGATACTAATTTCAAAATAATGTTTCAAAATGTCAGGTAAAATATTGGTTTGAATTATAAACCTTGCTACATTTCGGTATTACGCATATCCATATCTCACCAAAAAAATGAGATTCTGTATTCATAATCATGATTAACGTAGACATTTGCAAAGTGAACAACATTTCACCTAACCTTTTCGATAATTACAGTGTCGTCACTGAATAGAAGCGGGTTTTTTTTTGGTTTTTTTTTTGCGCTTGACAGCTTTGACATATGACGAAGTCCCTAGTGACTAGAAACTGAATGTTGCGTGTTAACTCCTTCAGTACGGAAGGTTTTTATCAATTTAGCGGAAGAGATTTCAGAGACAAAATTTTTCATGTTTTTAAATATCAATCTACGTGTTTATATTTATCTAACACATAACATATTATATATGAATTTTTAGACAATTAAACAAGGAACGCCAATACCAAGATGATCCAAGACCTATAAAAAGAATGTGGTTTGAAGACAGTTTATACTAATCATACTGAGATGACGCACGGTGCGGCTAAACGTACATGACTGAAATCAACATGGTGCGTCGAAACGTACGGAAAGAGTTAATCCGTTTTTCCCTTACAGTGCACAGGGGTCCCTCGTCGCACAGGCAGATAACTCCGATTTCGGAGGTACTCATATTTTTTTTCCGTCGATGAGTAACGAAACATGTTCAAGTAAGATTAAAGGAAATTGATGATACAAGTAGGCATTTTTGAGATTTGTGATATACAGTGAACGGTGTTAGCATGATTGATACAGGCAGGTGTTTATTGCAGGTGTGACAGGAGTATACGCTGATCGCAAGGATGATTCAAGTAGGCACTGATAGCAAAAGAGACACAAATAGGTACTGATCACAAGGGTGATATAAATAGGCGAGGATCACAAGAGTGACACAAGTAGGCGCCGATCGTAAAGGTGACACAAGTAGGCGCTGATCACAAGGGTGATACAAGTAGGTGATGATCACAAGGGTGACACAAGTTGGCACTGATCACAAAGGTGACACAAGTAGGCGCTGATCACAAGGATGACACAAGTAGGGGATGATCACAAGGGTGATATAAATAGGCGCCGATCGTAAAGGTGACACAAGTAGGCGCTGATCACAAGGGTGATACAAGTAGGTGATGATCACAAGGGTGACACAAGTTGGCACTGATCACAAAGGTGACACAAGTAGGCGCTGATCACAAGGATGACACTAGTAGGTGATGATCACAAGGGTGATCCAAGTAGGTGATGATAACAAGGGTGACACAAGTTGGCACTGATCACAAGGATGACACAAGTAGGTGATGATAACAAGGATGACACAAGTAGGCGCTAATCACAAGGATGACACAAGTAGGCGCTAATCACAAGGATGACACAAGTAGGCGCTGATCACAAGGATGACACATGTAGGCGCTAATCACAAGGATGACACAAGTAAGCGCTAAACACAATGATGACATAAGTAGGCGCTAATCACAAGGATGACACAAGTAGGCGCTGATCACAAGGATGACACAAGTAGGCGCTAATCACAAGGATGACACAAGTAGGCGCTAATCACAAGGATGACACAAGTAGGCGCTAATCACAAGGATGACACAAGTAGGCGCTGATCACAAGGATGACACAAGTAGGCGCTAATCACAAGGATGACACAAGTAGGCGCTGATCACAAGGATGACACAAGTAGGCGCTAATCACAAGGATGACACAACTAGGCGCTAATCACAAGGTTGACACAAGTAGGCGCTAATCACAAGGATGACACCAGTAGGCGCTAATCACAAGATGGATACAGGTAGGCACTGATCACAAAGCTGACACATGTAGGCCCCGATCGTAAAGGTGACACAAGTAAGCGCTGATAACAAGGGTGAAGGGTGACACAAGTAGGTGATGAACTCAAGGCTGACACAAGTAGGTGATAGATCGGAAGGGTACAAACAATTAACTGACGATCGTAAGAGTGACACAATTATGTGATGATCATAAAAGTGACACAAGAAGTTGCTGATCACATGGGTGACATAAATAGATGCTCATCACAAGGGTGACATAAGTAGATGGTCACAAGAGTGACACAAGTAGTTGTTGATCACAAGAGTGACACAAGTAGTTGCTGATCTCAAGGGTGACACAAGAAGTTGCTGATCACATGGGTAACATAAATAGATGCTCATCACAAGGGTGACATAAGTAGATGATCACAAAGGGTGACACAAGTAGGCGCTGATCACAATGGATGACGCAAGTAGGTGATGATCACAAGGGTGACACAATCAGGCGTTGATTACAAAGATGATACAGGTTGTTGATGATTACAAGGACGATATAAATAGGCACTGATCATAAGGGTGACACAAGTATGCTCTGATCAGAGGAGTGACACAAGTAGGCGCTGATCGTAAGAGTGACAGAAGTAGGTTGATGATCGTAAACAAGAAAATAAAAGTAAAGTACCCACGTCACGCCAAGTGGAGTATAGAGAATATGGTGTTAGTGGCCATAATTTTTACAGACCTTCGGCACATGATTTTTGGGGTAATGTGGTCGGTATTACGCCCGTGCCGCTTTACTTTCCCTGAAAAAAAATCAGGTACCCACTAAAGACCGGGTGAACTAGTAGCCGTCGGTTGGGATCGAACCCTACCTCTTGTCCTTTGTAGTCCAGTTCACTAACCACTGAGCAATCGCGGTTCCAAGGTGATGATCGTAAAGGTGACAAAATAGGGGAGCGAAACAAGTATATTTGTGTGGTCCATAAAAAAAAGCCCCCGTCACGCCAAGTGGCGTATAGGGAATATGGTGTTAGTGACCATAAATTTTACAGACCTTCAGCACATGATAATTTGGGGTAATGTGGTCGGTATTACGCCCGTGCCGCTCTACTTTCTCAGAAAAAAAACACGGTACCCATTTAAGGCTAGGTGTACCCGGCCGTCGGTTGGGATCGAACCCTACCTCTTGTCCTTTTGTGTGGTCCATACTGAAGTCATAACAACGAAGAGTTCGGTATATTTCTCATAATCACCAATTTTCATTCCTCATCATCATCAAGTACCACGCCTGCTGGCTCATGTCTATCCACGACTTTCGATCTCGACGTTTATGTTGTTGACCTTCTACCAAGCCTCTCTTTTAATCTGTCTGGTATCTTTTCTCTTCGCTTCCCTTTATCTCTTCGTCCCTCACTTATTCCAAATGTCACAATATATTCCAGCTGTTACCATTCAATTACATGGCCAAAAATGTATGATTCAACTTTCGTTACAAAGAAATAATTTTCACAACATCAAAGTGCGTTGTTAACGAGATTTTAAGATGAGGTTTGATGTTTGTCATGAGGACAATAACACGGAAAGAAGGGATGGTATAAAGGTTTCAGTGGAATTAAGGAATGTTTGAAGCAGATTGTAAGGTCAAGGAAAGCTTGAAGTAGATTGTAAGATCAAGGAGTGCTTGAAGTAGATTGTAAGATCAAGGAGTGCTTGAAGAAGATTGTAAGATCAAGGAGTGCTTGAAGTAGATTGTAAGATCAAGGAAAGCTTGAAGTAGATTGTAAGTTCAAGGAGTGCTTGAAGTAGATTGTAAGATCAAGGAGTGATTGAAGTAGATTGTAAGATCAAGGAGTGCTTGAAGCAGATTGTAAGATCAAGGAGTGCTTGAAGTAGATTGTAAGATCAAGGAAAGCTTGAAGTAGATTGTAAGATCAAGGAAAGCTTGAAGTAGATTGTAAGATCAAGGAGTGCTTGAAGTAGATTGTAAGATCAAGGAGTGCTTCAAGTAGATTGTAAGATCAAGGAGTGCTTGAAGTAGAATGTAAGATCAAGGAAAGCTTGAAGTAGATTGTAAGATCAAGGAGTGCTTGAAGTAGATTGTACGATCAAGGAAAGCTTGAAGTAGATTGTAAGATCAAGGAAAGCTTGAAGTAGATTGTAAGATCAAGGAGTGCTTGAAGTAGATTGTACGATCAAGGAAAGCTTGAAGTAGATTGTAAGATCAAGGAAAGCTTGAAGTAGATTGTAAGATCAAGGAGTGCTTGAAGTAGATTGTAAGATCAAGGAAGGCTTGAAGTAGATTGTAAGATCAAGGAGTGCTTGAAGTAGATTGTAAGATCAAGGAAAGCTTGAAGTAGATTGTAAGATCAAGCAGTGCTTGAAGTAGATTGTAAGATCAAGGAGTGCTTGAAGCAGATTGTAAGATCAAGGAGTGCTTGAAGTAGATTGTAAGATCAAGGAGTGCTTGAAGTGGATTGTAAGATCAAGGAGTGCTTGAAGTAGATTGTAAGATCAAGGAGTGCTTGAAGTAGATTGTAAGATCAAGGAGTGCTTGAACCAGATTGTAAGATCAAGGAAAGCTTGAAGTAGATTGTAAGATCAGGAGTGCTTGAAGTAGATTGTAAGATCAAGGAGTGCTTGAAGTAGATTGTAAGATCAAGGAAAGCTTGAAGTAGATTGTAAAATCAAGGAAAGCTTGAAGTAGATTGTAAGATCAAGGAGTGCTTGAAGTAGATTGTAAGATCAATGAGTGCTTGAAGTAGATTGTAAGATCAAGGAGTGCTTGAAGTAGAATGTAAGATCAAGGAAAGCTTGAAGTAGATTGTAAGATCAAGGAAAGCTTGAAGTAGATTGTAAGATCAAGGAAAGCTTGAAGTAGATTGTAAGATCAAGGAGTGCTTGAAGTAGATTGTATGATCAAGGAGTGCTTGAAGTAGATTGTAAGATCAAGGAAAGCTTGAAGTAGATTGTAAGATCAAGGAGTGCTTGAACCAGATTGTAAGATCAAGGAGTGCTTGAAGTAGATTGTAAGATCAAGGAAAGCTTGAAGTAGATTGTAAGATCAAGGAAAGCTTGAAGTAGATTGTAAGATCAAGGAGTGCTTGAAGTAGATTGTAAGATCAAGGAAAGCTTGAAGTAGATTGTAAGATCAAGGAAAGCTTGAAGTAGATTGTAAGATCAAGGAGTGCTTGAAGTAGATTGTAAGATCAAGGAGTGCTTGAAGTAGATTGTAAGATCAAGGAGTGCTTGAACCAGATTGTAAGATCAAGGAGTGCTTGAAGTAGATTGTAAGATCAAGGAGTGCTTGAAGTAGATTGTAAGATCAAGGAGTGCTTGAAGTAGATTGTAAGATCAAGGAGTGCTTGAACCAGATTGTAAGATCAAGCAGTGCTTGAAGTAGATTGTAAGATCAGGAGTGCTTGAAGTAGATTGTAAGATCAAGGAGTGCTTGAAGCAGATTGTAAGATCAGGAGTGCTTGAAGCAGATTGTAAGATCAGGAGTGCTTGAAGTAGATTGTAAGATCAGGAGTGCTTGAATCAGATTGTAAGATCAGGAGTGCTTGAAGTAGATTGTAAGATCAGGAGTGCTTGAAGCAGATTGTAAGATGAGGAGTGTTTGAAGCAGATTGTAAGATCAGGAGTGCTTGAAGCAGATTGTAAGATCAAGGGGTTAAGAAGGAGACTGCGGAATCAGGGATTAGTTGAGAAGGTTGTGGAATGGGTGACCAAAGAGTATGGATCTAAGAGAAAACGAATGTGTAACTAAATAATGCCGTGCCGGAGTCAATTTGGTTCGAAAGATGCAGATATCGCCGCTTGTTGTAAACAACAACATGACGCTTGTACGCCCACTAACGTCCTTTGAAAGACAGACGCCGAAAAAGAACGATTGTCGAGTGAGCGCAGAAAGAAAAACAAAAATAAAAGCTCTCTCCAAATATTCACTTTTGTGTCGCGTATGTTTATCTTTTACTTTGTCATAAGTTTTATCTCTTGTCAGAGAGCAGGTGAGTTCTGGCATCAGTGCGAGTAAAGCTACTGAAATGTGCAAGATTTTAATGCTTCAAAAATAACTGAAATAACACGGATAGACGCAACATCTGGTTAATTACACAGCAAGCAAGAAATTTCCTTGAAAGTGACTTTTAGGAACGGGTGTACAGTAACGACAACGTGCAGCAAAGCGGAGAGAAAAATACAAATTACTTATATAAACATATTGTACAGCTTTACAGCATAACAGTATCACAACAAATGACTGCCAACGTTTCGACCAGAGCTTCTTTGGCGAAAGCAAACGACACAAACTAAAAGTTACAAAATATTTGTAGACATAAAAGGCTAAACAAATTTGATGTAGCTAATAGTATTAGTAAGCTCAGCAGACACCAGATAATCAACAACAACAACAAAAAACACACACACAGTGTGTTATAAACATTAATAGGGGATTTTTACAATAAACACTGTCCTCTTTTTTCTCGATTATAATTGATCACAAGAATTAAGAAGTGTTGTTAATTTGTAATATAATTTTTTTGTTTTGTAATATTGATCTAGCATTTATGTCAACTTCTATATTTGCTTCACTTAGTTTGATTGTTTAACACAGGTTAGTGTTGTCGTTTATTTGTTTTTTGTTTACTAGCTTATTTCAATACTTTCGAAAACTGTATTACCATATTATTTGTACACTTGGGATTAGTTTAAAGGCCTTGCTTAATTTTTACAGACCAAATCGTTTTAGTTGATTAGTTACATATATTTAAATAGTTAGTATCATTTTACATGTTGGTTTGCAAACTTGATTATTTGACAAATATGTTCCTTAGCTTTAATATACTCGTAGATGTGAGGTGTTTTCTTTCGATTTTAAATAAAAAACCCAGGAGTTATGGTTAGTCGAAGGCCCCGGTATAACTGCAATCAAATTAAAATACATAATCGCTCAACCGCCATTGCCAGTGGAGTCATTCGAATTAATACTCATCTCATTAAAGGATCCAAACAAAGAAAGGCAGCTACAGTCCCAGTAGCTACAGCATACGCTAACAGACATACGGTCAAACGGGCACTGAAAGTGAACGCAGGTGAACTTGATATTATCATTCATCGTAAGCAATCGGAAGATCGAAAGGCAATCCGGATGAAAAACTCAGCTCACTGTATGCACAGAACACTAAACTCAGTAGCTCCGGGAGCAAGCCGGACTTGGAATATGAGGAAACTGCAACAAGGAACACTTTTCACACTGATCCTCAATGGTTCTTGTCGCCTATCCGCCATATTGACTAAAAGTCATACCAAGGAGTACATTGAAAGTGTGTTTTGTACATAAGTTATGAAATAATTCATTATTAGAAACATTTCGGTATACGTAAATATTGAAAGTAAGAAAAGGCATAGACCGTCTCGCCTGAAATTGTGTGGCTCCGCACTGTACAGTTTATTACTTCACTCACCTACGACATAACAAATTATGTACCATCCTTTAACTTTTGCAAAGGTTGAGCTGAGGTCTTTCTGAAGAGAATGCTAGCAAAATAAATATTTATTATTTGGAGAAACTCCGAGGCGGGACAGATATTAATCATACAGCAAGTACCGCGGAGTGGGAGCCGCGACAGCTCAGTGGTCTCATGACGAGAGATCGGGTTCGATCCTGATCGACGGCTTCCTGGTTCACCCAGCCTTAAATGGATACCGGATTTTTTTTTTCCTGGGAAAGTAAAGCTGGGCGTAATACCGACCACATTACTCCAAGAAAATGTGCCGAAGGTCTGTAAAAATTACGGTCATTAACACCGTATTCCCTACACGCCACTTGACATGACAGAGAACATTAATTTTTTTTACGGAATACCGGTCAATATGGCTGATAGGCAGCAGGAGCTGTTAAAGGTTGTGTCAGAAACATGTTCCTTTTTGCAGTTTCCTCATATTCCAAGTCTGGCTTGCTGTCGGAGCTACTGAGTTAAGTACTCTGTGCACACCGTGAGCTGTGTGTTCATCCAGATTGTATTTCGATATCCCGATTGCATACGATGAATGATGATATCGTATGACGGGGAACAGAGGGCTGTGTTCACTTTCTGTGTGGTTTCGCCTTATGTCTTTCGGCGTGTGCTGAGACTGCTATGATGGAGATTGCAGCTGCCTTTCTTTGTTTGTGAAATGAGATATTAATTATTATGATTCCGCTGGCACGAGCGGTTGAGCAATTATGGATTTTAATTCGTTTGCAGTGATACCGGGGCCTACCATAACCATTACTCTTTTTTTTTAATTTTCGGAGAGTACTGATTCAAGTCCTGATTATGTTCGCCTATTGTTTTCTGTGGATTTGTCCAACCATTGTCAAAATACACACACTCTTGTTTCGTTTTTTTTAAATCTCAGATCTTCCTGTGTGGTCAAGGGCAGGATTATAGTGGCAATAATCATCTATCGACTCCAATGATAATCGTAATATATAGCACATATAGACAAAACTAAGACAACTAAAGACATTACATCATAAACTACCACGTATATAAACTGTATAAAAAAGACAGCGGTATGTCAGCACTCTAATGTTGACAATGTTGAATCAATTTGTCATAAAGTTATAACTCAAACAAACGAACTTTGCAATCGCACAACTGGCATCTGAAATTAAGTGTTTTTGTGCAGCCATATTTTAAAATAATTAAAAGACATACGAATTCCATTTCAAGTCTTATACAACTGTTCTCAATTATTTAAATGCGCACAGAACATTCCATTGCAATCACATTCTTTATAAAATATAGTAATATACTTATGTTGATCTTTGTAGCTTGAACTTCGAACTACGAAATTCTGTTCTCAAGAAAGAGCTGCTAACTCGTGGTGTCTGCTCTCTACAGCGTTCACACTTGACATCCCAGTGAGACACGGTTCTGGGCCGTGCTTTGCACAAACGTTATTTATAACTAACGAGACTGGCTATCGTTGTCAAGGGAAACAATCTTCCAACATAAATCTCAGTAACTCGTGGCTATCTCAGTTACTTTGAAGTGTTTATGATTGCACGACGAAAGCTTTTCGACTTATCAGGAAGTTGTTTGTTTTTGTTCTACAGTTGCCTTTACTTAAAGGTTTATCTACGTCTCTTTCATCAAGATTGTTAAAAGCATTGACATGAACATGAATAGTAAAAAAAAAAAAAAGTAAAGTACCCCCCGTCACGCCAAGTGGCGTATAGGGAAATATGGTGTTAGTGACCCTATATTTTACAGACCTTCAGCACATGATTTTTGGGGTAATGTGGTCGGTATTACGCCCGTGCTGTTTTACTTTCCCAGAAAAAATCCGGTACCCATTTAAGGCTGGGTGAACCCGGAGCCGTCGGTTGGGATCGAACCCTACCCCTTGTCCGTAGTAGTCCAGTTCACTAACCACTGAGCTATCGCGGCTCCTACTAATTTTTAGGGAATTAGTAAAACCCAGGTGTCCTCGCCAGGGTGCGAACCCCGGCTGTTGCCGTGGTAAGCCAACCGCCTATCGATTGCGCTAACCGGACACCCATGAACATGAATACTAATTGAAAAAAAAAGACAAGACAAAAATGAACCATGTCACACTTGTGTGTGTGTATATATATATATATATAAAACAGGGAGAGATAGCAACATGAAAGTACAGCCTCAAAAGTAAGAAAACCGAGTCAATTGTCATTTCGATGGAATAACCCACCCCATCGTGCAACATAAAAATAAAGAGACAAATCTGAAACAAGCGCAAAGCTCAAACACTTGAGCACAATAATAACATCAGATTGAATGAAGATGCAACAATTTTTTTAAAAGTATAATTATATAGTCTAAAGCAGAATTTAAGAAAATGAAAAACATATTGTGTAAACATATTGTAGTATTTGTCGATAGATATGAGAAAGAGAATTCATTGGTGCTATTTATGAAAAAAAAATATTAGGAGAAACAGAGATGAGTTTTTTTTTTTTTCAAATAAGAGTATTTAGAGTGCCCTGCACAACTAAAAAAAACCAACGAGAAAATTCTGAACGAGGCCAACACATAAGAGAGCTCATAAAAACACCAGAGGGAAATAATCGACGTAGCACCATAAAACACAATGAGAAAGCACAGAAAAAGGGAACCGTTTTCTAAGAATTATTCTGAAAGACACGGAAAATTAATATTAGACTGAAAGATGAAGTTCGATAAATGGATTACGGTTCAGCCGAAAAAAAATATGGTGAGAGCGTGACGCATGAGTATATGTGTGCCTGTACGCTGTGTGTATGGGTCTGTGTGACCAGCAAGCTACAGTAACTAATAGCGTGAATGTTTCTCATCATGTGATTTAATTTTTTTCCCTGTAACTAGGAATACACAAATAAAGAAATGACTTGTAACGATTCACTTTTCTTGATGCTTTACCATCATCTTCACATGCAGGTCTATCGACTGTAGGCGATCACGTGTCTTATCTCGTTATCCAGTTGCATGTCCCCGAACGAACATTGCTCTCATCACAGACTGACTGAAGTAATCTCTGTTTTAAGCCACATTTTCCACTTCCTCTGTTGTTAAGTTCAAAGTTTATTTGATGCACTGACACCTGCTTCTGGTTTGTCTACTCTTGTCTCGTTTCCCTGGAACCATATCTACCAATACTGTTCTTTCTAAATCACCATGTATCTTAATTTGGCCGAAATATTATATTTTTCCCTGTAAGATGTTGTTTTTTTTATACGCCAGTACACTTCAATGCTCAGGACTTTAATGTCTTCTTTTTTTATTGCTTAATCAATGTGTTGTGATAATTTTTTTCTGTAGCACTTTAATTCTTTATTCATTGACGAAGTGTCACTTATTTGCAACTATACTATTGGGAAAATGCATGTGTTCAGTAGTTTTAATTTTACTTCTTTGTTGTTCCATATTCCTGTTGTCATTCATTCATTGAGTGCCGTCTCCTCATCGAATGTTGGCCATCATGGAGTGTCATTCCGCTCTGTCTCATACTTTCATGATGCAGGTTCTCATTGGCTGACTTATCCATCTTTAAATGTTACTCGTTCATGTTAGTCTTGGTCTGCCTTTTCCTCTTTTACCTTGTATTTTCCCTACCAAGATTACTTTTAGTAGGCTGCTGTGTCTTTCAACATGCCCCAAAAATCTCATTTGTTTTGTGTTAATTGTATTTAGTAGTTCTCTTTTAATTTTTAGTTGTTTTAAGACTTCATCGTTTGTTTTCTTTTTTTTTCCTGCTGTCAGTCTTGTTTTAATTTTCTGCTGGCAGTCTCCGTTGTTAGTTATTACAATTCCCCAGATATTCATAGTTTGTTACATTTTCCAAGTTTTCATTGTCGATGAATTCTGTGTTTCCATTTTCCTCTATACGTGGAGATTATGTTCATCACTGTGCCCATCTAAATATCCAACATTGGTTACGACTTTTATTACTGGCTTGGTCTGTGTAAAGGGAGCCGCGATAGCTCAGTGGTTGGTGAACTGGACTACAAGGACAAGGGGTATGGTTCGATCCCAACCGACGGCTTCCGGGTTCACCCAGCCTTAAATGGGTACCGGATTTTTAAATGGGAAATTAAAGCGGCACGGGCGTAATACCGACCACATTATCCCAAAAATCATGTGCCGAAGGATTGTAAAATTTATGGTCACTGACACCATATTCCCTATACGCCGCCACTTGCCGTGACGGGGGTACTTTGCTTTTTTTTTACTTTTGGTCTATGTAAAAAAAACACTCTTTATAATACTTCTTTATTTGCTTTCATCGTTTCCTTATTTTCACAAGATATTCTATCTTTTCATATTACTTTAAATTACTTATAACGTAATTACACAGAACCGCTTAACAATTCTAGATTTAATTATGTCGGTTCATAGCACATTATGTAAAATAAGCATAAAATGTAAACATATCTCATTGCTCTACAAGTTTAGCTGTTTAATACCATATTATGTTTACTTTATATGCATTGTGGCGACTTATGATTGTACAAAGTGATTACGACGGTGGTTTTCTGTTGCCTTGCGTCGGTTTGTTTACGGTTGGCTCCGCTAGCCTTTGACTAAAAAGTTTCACCCACAAGGTAGTGGAGTTGTTTTACTTTGGAGTACACTTCCTTAGCCTTTTACTCTCCGAGCCTGCAAGGCAGCAGGGCAGCCACAGGTTGTACTGTTTACAGTATAGCAGGTAAGATTACTCGACCTGAAACAGATGTCTTAACAAATGGATGTGAATCATGGACAATAGGACAACAGACAAGAAAATAACTGGAGTCTGCAGAAATGTGGTTTTACAGAAGAATGTTGAGAATACAATGGGCAGCTAAGAAGAGCAATTTGAACGTTCTGAAAGAGGCCAAAGCAAAAAGAGAGCTAATTTCCAATATTAGGAAGAAACAATCATAATTTTTTGGCCATGTAATGATAAGAGGACAGCTGGAATATACCGTAAAAACTGGGAAAATTGAGGGACGAAGATATAGAGGGAAGCAAAGAGTGAAAATACCAGACAGCTACAGAGAATGACTTGGCAGGTCAACAACAGAAATGATAAATAACTGTCGAGATCGAAAGTTGTGGAGAGACATGATCACCTACGCCTGCAGGCATGGTACTTGATGATGATGCTGATTACACACATTCTGCAGCTCTACTGGTGACCCCTCATAGTATTAATATATTTTATATGTTATATTTAAGCGTTTCAACGAGTAGGAATGGCAAAAAGTAATTTTATTGTCATGAAAAATTTACTAAAATCAAAACAATTAACTTCATGGCTAAAACTAAGAATAGCAAGATGCTATATCTTCTCAACATTGCTATATGGTGCAGAAACATGGACATTAAACAAGAAAACAGAACAGAAAATTGAAGATTTTGAAATGTGGATTTATAGAAGAATAGGTAGAATTGGATGGAAAGAAAAGAAAACAAACGATGAAGTCATAAAATAACTAAAAATTAAAACTAAATACAATTCAAACAAGACAAATGCGATTTTTGGGCCATGTTAAAAGACACAACAGCCTACTAAAAGTAATCTTTAAGGGGAAAATACAATGTAAAAGAGGCAAACCAAGACTAACATGGACAAGTGTCATCAAAAGATGGATAAGTCAGCCCATGACAACCTTCGCCATCAAAGCAAGAGACAGAGCAGAATGGCGCTCCACGATAGCCAACCTTCGTTGCGGAGATGGCACTCGATGATGATAATATTTGTGCGTATTTTCATTGCATATTATTATATGATTGGATTAGGTGTGGAAACCACGTGGATCGAAGTCAAGGTTGGTGTACACATAATACAATTAATATAATTTTGGTGTTTTAGCTTTGCGGAGGAAGTATGTCTTATCTTGTCTTAGCGGAAAAGCTAAGACATTTTTTTCATTACTTTTTTTTTACACTGTAACATCGAGAGATCGAATTGAGAACTTGTGACAGCTTGTACCATCAAGGCAGGAGAACCTGTAACAATTTGTACCATCAAGGCAGGAGAACCTGTTACAGCTTGTACCATCAAGGCAGGAGAACCTGTTACAGCTTGTACCATCAAGGCAGGAGAACCTGTGACAGCTTCTACTATCAAGGGAAGAAAACCTGTGACAGCTTGTACCATCAAGGCAGGAGAACCTGTGACAGCTTGTACCATCAAGGCAGGAAAACCTGTGACAGCTTCTACTATCAAGGGAAGAAAACCTGTGACAGCTTGTACCATCAAGGCAGGAGAACCTGTGACAGCTTGTACCATCAAGGCAGAAGAACCCGTGACAGCTTGTACCATGAACGCAGAAGAACCCGTGACAGCTTGTACCATGAACGCAGGAGAACCCGTGACAGCGTGTACCTCGAAGGCAGGAAAACCTGTGACAGCGTGTACCATGAAGGTATGAGAACCTGTGACAGCTTGAACCATGAAGGCAGGAGAACCTGTGACAGCTTGTGCTATGAAGGCAGGAAAACCCGTGACAGCTTGTACCATGAAGGCAGGAGAACCCGTGACAGTTTGTACCATGAAAGCAGGAGAACCTGTGAAATCTTGTACCATGAAGGCAGGAGAACCCGTGACAGCTTGTACCATGAAAGCAGGAGAACCTGTGAAATCTTGTACCATGAAGGCAGGAGAACCCGTGACAGCTTGTACCATCAAGGCAGGAGAACCTGTGACAGCTTGTACCATCAAGGCAGGAGAACCTGTGACAGCTTGTACCATCAAGGCAGGAGAACCTGTGACAGCTTGTACCATCAAGGCAGGAGAACCTGTGACAGCTTGTACCATCAAGGCAGGAGAACCCGTGACAGCTTGTACCATCAAGGCAGGAGAACCCGTGACAGCTTGTACCATCAAGGCAAGAAAACCTGTTACAGCTTGTACCATCAAGGCAGGAGAACCTGTGACAGCTTGTACCATCAAGGCAGGAGAACCTGTGACAGCTTGTACCATCAAGGCAGGAGAACCCGTGACAGCTTGTACCATCAAGGCAGGAGAACCCGTGACAGCTTGTACCATCAAGGCAAGAAAACCTGTTACAGCTTGTATCATGAAGGCAAGAAAACCTGTTACAGCTTGTACCATCAAGGCAGGAGAACCTGTGACAGCTTGTATCATGAAGGCATGAAAACCTGTTACAGCTTGTACCATCAAGGCAAGAAAACCTGTTACAGCTTGTACCATCAAGGCAGGAGAACCTGTGACAGCTTGTACCATCAAGGCAGGAGAACCTGTGACAGCTTCTACTATCAAGGGAAGAAAACCTGTGACAGCTTGTACCATCAAGGCAGGAGAACCTGTGACAGCTTGTACCATCAAGGCAGGAAAACCTGTGACAGCTTCTACTATCAAGGGAAGAAAACCTGTGACAGCTTGTACCATCAAGGCAGGAGAACCTGTGACAGCTTGTACCATCAAGGGAAGAAAACCTGTGACAGCTTGTACCATCAAGGCAGGAAAACCTGGGACAACTTGTACCATCAATGCAGGAGAACATGTCACAGCTTGTGCCATCAATGCAGGAGAACATGTGACAGCTTGTACCATCAATGCAGGCTAACATGTGACAGCGTGTACCATCAATTCAGGAGAACATGTGACAGTTTGTACCATCAATGCAGGAGAACCCGTGACGGCTTGCACCATCAAGGCAGGAGAACCTGTGACAACTTGTACCATCAATGCAGGAGAACATGTGACAGCTTGTACCCTCAATGCAGGAGAACATGTGACAGCTTGTACCATCAAGGCAGGAGAACCCGTGACGGCTTGCACCATCAAGGCAGGAGAACATGTGACGTCTTGCACCATCAAGGCAGGAGAACCCGTGACGCCTTGCACCATCGAGGCAGGAAAACATGTGACAGCTTGTACCATCAATGCAGGAAAACATGTGACAGCTTGTACCATCAAGACAGGAGAACCCGTGACGGCTTGCACCATCAAGGCATGAGAACATGTGACAGCTTGTATCATCAAGGCAGCAGAACCCGTGACGGCTTGCACCATCAAGGCAGCAGAACCCGTGACAGCTTACACCATCAAGGCAGCAGAACCCGTGACAGCTTGCACCATCAAGGCAGGAGAACCCGTGACAGCTTACACCATCAAGGCAGCAGAACCCGTGACAGCTTGCACCATCAAGGCAGCAGAACCCGAGACAGCTTGCACCATCAAGGCAGTAGAACCAGTGACAGCTTGTACCATCAAGGCAGGAGAACCCGTGATAGCTTGCACCATCAAGGCAAGAGAACATGTGACAGCTTGCACCATCAAGGCAGGAGAACATGTGACAGCTTGCACCATCAAGGCAGCAGAACCCGTGAGAGTTTGCACCATCAAGGCAGGGGAACCCGTGACAGCTTGCACCATCAAGGCAGCAGCACCCATGACAGCTTGCACCATCAAGGCAGCAGAACCCGTGACAGCTTGCACCATCAAGGCAGCAGCACCCATGACAGCTTGCACCATCAAGGCAGCAGAACCCGTGACAGCTTGCACCATCAAGGCAGCAGAACCCGTGACGGCTTACAACATCAAGGCAGGAGAACATGTGACAGCTTATATCGTCAAGGAAGAAGACAGTTAAGTAGTGGTCACCGTTGCCAGCCTTTAATGTGAAGAAGAAAACGGTATAGCCGGGATTTGAACCCACAACCTCTCTGTCTTGAGGCCGACGTCTTGCCTCGAGACCAACCAGTCCCCCAGTTAGCAGAAGTGACATAAACGCACTAAATGTATCCCCAAACAAGATGAAGATGAGAAGGCGATGAATATTAATATTGACTACTCCAATAGCAAATTAGTTATGTATTGCTCTCTAATTTTCAATTCCTCTTCATTTTCTACTCGTACTACGCTTGATTATTTATATATATATAGCACTTTTTTAGTTTTTTTTTTTTATTATTTTCCCTAGGTGAAGTGTAATCTTCCTAATTATGATGACTGAAGGACCCCAGTATGATTCATTTACTAGCAATTCAGCATCACAACATACAGCAGAGTCAAAATCAACCAGTCGTATCTCATTGTCATAAACACCTAAATATCTGGTTATCTGGTTATGGTTGTCCTCGGTATCAATGCAAACGAATTGAAATCCATAATTGCTCAACCGCCCGTGCCAGTGGAATCATCCGAATTGCTAACACATCTCCCAAGCAAAGAAAGGTAGCTGTAGTCCCCACCATAGCAGTCTCAGCACACGCCAAAAGACATAAGGCGAAACCGCACAGAGAGTGAACATGGCCAAGTGTTCCTGTCATACGATATCAGCATTCATCGTAAGCAATTGGAACACCTAAATAATTGATCAGTAATGCTAAAGAGCCTTAATGTTTGGTGTCTTCATTTATTTATTTCATTCATTTTCAGTTATCCATTTTGAGCAATCCAGCTAAAGAATACGAATATAACTCCATAAATGATGAACTTAATGTTTTAACATAAATCTTGTTGACAATGCCCTATTATTTGCTACCATTTGTGTCGCAAACCTGTTTGAAAAGATCACGTTTTTTTTATAGTTGACATTGTTTATGCTGTGAAATGTGATAACATGAATACTAAACTCTAAAGATATTATACAAATTTATTGTTAATTTTATATTATTTTCTTGTCTTACTATCCATCTGTTGTTTTTTATTTATTTATTTGTGATGTGTATATGCGTAGAAAGGAGCCGCAATAGCTCAGTGGTTAGTGAACTGGACTACAAAGGACAAGGGGTAGGGTTCGATCCCAACCGACGGCTTCCGGGTTCACCCAGCCTTAAATGGGTACCGGATTTTTTCTGGGAAAGTAAAGCAGCACGGGCGTAATACCGACCACATTACCCCAAAAATCATATGCTGAATGTCTGTAAAATATAGGGTCACTAACACCATATTTCCCTATACGCCACTTGTCGTGACGGGTGTACTTTACTTCAACTATATGCGTAGAAAGTAATTAATCCAAACATTATATATCTTACTTTGTGATTGCAAGCTGTTACATATATCATTTTATCAAACGTCTTTCACATTTTTAGCACGCGGTCACCAGTCTACGCTGACAATTTATATTGTAACATATTGCAATAATTTTGTTTACTCCTGTTTATGTTTACGTATATATGGATAGAGAAGTTTTATTTTACTTTTTTTTCTTGGTGGAACGTTTTTAACAAAAGCAAACGCAGAGCACATATTTCGTTAAAGTATATTTCTTTGAAGTCACGTTATGCTCGTTTTGGTGCATTTGATGGGAGAAGAACGAAGTGAAAAAGGTTCAATATTATTCATAGTAGAAAATCATCAATACCAGAAGGCAAATCCTAAAATAAGTTTGCTCAATTTGTGATTCTTTATCGTGGAGTTTTGTAGAAAAGTGGTCTGTAGTTGGAGTATAATTTGTGAAGGTTAGGATAAAAGTGGTCTGTTGTTGGAGTATAATTTGTGAAGGTTAGGATAAAAGTGGTTTGTTGTTGGAGTATAATTTGTGAAGGTTAGGATAAAAGTGGTCTGTAGTTGGAGTATAATTTGTGAAGGTTAGGATAAAAGTGGTCCGTTGTTGGAGTATAATATCTGTACGTTAGGACAGAAATGGTATGTAGTTGGAGTATAACATTTGTAGGTTAGAACAGAAATGGTATGTAGTTGGAGTATAACATCTGTAGGTTAGAACAGAAATGGTATGTAGTTGGCGTATCACATCGGTAGGTTAGAACAGAAATGGTGTGTAGTTGGAGTATACTTTGTGAAGGTTAGGATAAAAGTGGTCTGTAGTTGGAGCATAATTTGTGAAGGTTAGGATAAAAGTGGTCTGTTGTTGGAGTATAACATTTGTAGGTTAGAACAGAAATGGTATGCAGTTGGCGTATCACATCGGTAGGAGGTTAGAACAGAAATGGTGTGTAGTTGGAGTATAACATTTGTAGGTTAGAACAGAAATGGTATGTAGTTGAAGTATAACATCTGTAGGTTGGAATAGAAATGGTATGTAGCTGGAGTATAACATCTGTAGGTTAGGGTTAGGGAAGATGATAAAGCGAAGTTAATGGAGGATTATACAGAGAAGCACAACCTATTTTAGAAGAGCATGAGTAAAGATAAAAGATATTATATGGAGACTCTGGCAACTGAACTCATAGAGCATTAGAGAAAGGTCATGGCAGAACTGTTTACAAGGTCACAAAGATTCATTCTTGTGGCTTCTAAAATGTTACCACCATCATGTGAAGTAAAAATGGAGAACCATCAGTTAAAGAACAATGAAGAACTGAAAAGTGGAAAATAAAACTTTGAAGAAAATCTGAACACACCATAACCCGTAAGTGAAGTTTCTACTACCCCGCCACCTGCCCTATTTGAAATGATGAAAGGAAAGATTACATGCCACAAAGTTGAAACTGCCATAAAAAAAAAGTAACAAAGCACGTGGTGAAGATAGAATTTGTGCAGCCATGTTAACGGCAAATCAAGGACTGAGTGCAAAAGTCTTAGAAAAATCATTCAATAAAATGTGGGAAGACGAAAACAGTACCAAAAGCATGGAAAATGGGTATTATTTTCAAAATCTCTAAGAAAAGGGAACCTCAGTCGCTGTGAAAATTGGAGAAGTATAAACCTGCTGTCAGTAAATTGGGAGATATTTTGACGAGTACTTCTCCAGCGCATAAAGAATAGTGTGGAACGAAAACTAAGAGAAGAGCAGGCAGGCTATAGAAGTGGGAGATCTTGCACTGATCAAATCGTTCACTTGCGAACCATTGTAGAAATGTGACTGGAATTGAATTCATACTTATGTATAAACTTCTCAGATTTTGAGAAAGCATCCGATAGCATTTCATCATCCATAGCTTTGGAAAATCCTATATGTATACGGCTTCCCGGGTAAATCGTCAATATTCTAAAGGACATGTGAGAACCAGTGCTGTGTAAAACATGAAGAACATGTGAGAACCAGTGTTGTGTAAGACATGAAGAACATGTGAGAACCAGTGTTGTGTAAGACATGAAAGACATATGAGAACCAGTACTGTGTAAGACATGAAGGACATGTGAGAACCAGTGCTGTGTAAGACATGATGGACATTTGTGAGAACCAGTGCTGTGTAAGACATGAAGAACATGTGAGAACCAGTGCTGTGTAAGACATGAAGAACATGTGAGAACCAGTGGTGTGTAAGACATGAAGAGCATGTGAGAACCAGTGCTGTGTAAGACATGAAGAACATGTGAGAACCAGAGTAGTATACAATGTTGTATTTGAGTCGAATTGTGGCGCTAAATTAACAAAGATATATAGTGTGGTGCGCAGCGCACCACATGTACATGAGAGACAGGGGGAGTTAACCATGACATTTCGTGTCGAGATGTTGACCTCTAGTCCCAGTGACCCCGGAAGTGACCTGTTTATGTCTGAGGTATGCTGACTTTGGAGTTCTTTATGTACTTGAGCGATAGTGATAGGTTAGTAGATTATACAACATCAATGAAAAACAATAGCATTAAATATAAAACAGAAAGCAAAAGATATACTTTATTCTTTTATTATCTCAATAGGTGTATAACATACAGTGGATATTATATAACATTACAAAAATATTTAGTATACGAAGTAAATATATAGTACAAGGATAACATTTATTTATAGCTATGTAGTTGGATGTCCGCTTAGCTCTATGTCACAAATGAATCATAAGGGGTAAAACTGTTAGAGGTTGCTGGGTAGTCTAAGTTAGCAGTGTAAATAGTTAAATATCTAGTGGTGTAGTCGAGACGTTATCATCAGCTACCTTTCTTTTTATATAGAAATAGGAAAGAGCATTTCTTGTTTGACTGTAGGAAAATATGGAATTATTTAAGACTTTGAAACCTACATTTTTCCCTCCCTTAGCCTTTTGCGTGGCGAGAACCTCTAAAAACATATATTTATCTAATTTGTTGTGTTGCTTGCTTAACCCTTTACAACTGATTTTATCATAAGCTCCACTACAATGGTACGTCTTACTACATAAGCTAACAAGAGCTGTCCCTTCGTACTCTAATTTAAAAAGACCTGGCGTTCGTTTGGTGTACGCTTTAACACCTTTACAGTTTATACAATCTGTCTTGCTAATATGTTCATCGCAAAACTCGGCAGGAAACCAGTCTTTATATACACTATTAAACTCATTCCGCAGACCTGACTTAACTATATCCTCCAACTTAGGCGCACTTAAAGCCAAGTATAAACTATCAGTATCTGTTTCACATAACTGAAAGTCGGATCTATCCACAAACTTATCTAAGAACTCGAAATAAAAATCTAACATACGAAGCTATGCATATCGATACACGAAGAAACCGATGTGCGAGTGTTGTCATAACATATTAAAAGGTAATGTTAGACTCACTCAGCGACAGAAGTGCGAGCTACGTCGACACAAGAACAAGTTGAGACTTCTCACTAAAAAGAAACCGAGTCTTAAGCGGCGGAAAGAGATTCTACAAACCGGTGGGTTTATAGGTGCTTTGCTCCGTCCTATATTAAGTATTCTCGTTGGAGTACTAGGTGCGTAACAATGGCCAAAAAAATGATTTTGGTGGATCCTCGATTCCTCGAGGGTCTTAAACAGACTACTACTACCACGTCCTATAGCCCACCCGAGGCGATCGGTGACAACTTGAGAGATTTAGATGATGAAATGCAACGTATCCTATTCCGCGATGATTTAGCACCCGCCGATAAGGCCAGAGTGTACCAACGTGCCCTGCATCAATATTTAACTAGATTGGAGCAGTATAAACGTCGCTCATTGGGCTCGGTCGATCTCATTCAACACAACACGGCAACAGAAAAAACACCTTCCCCACCAACACCATCATTCGAGGTATCACCAGAGCAGACCAAGACACCACCAGCGGAAACCCCAAAGGTAGGTAATGAAACCACTCCGCCCGTAGCCACGTATAAACTGAGACCTAAAAAAAGAAAGAGTGGAATCCCAACACCAAAATGGGAACGGTGGAGAAAATATTGAGACGTCGTTACTTTGACCCTAGTCGACCAGGGGCGTATAGTGGTGCAACGTAACACCAAACTGGGACTCGCAAAGATCAAACAATGGCTGAGTCATCAGGATACCTATACCCTTCATAAACCAATTCGTCGCAGATTTGAAAGGCGTCCCATTATAACGAGTGGCCCCCAACAGCAATATCAGGCAGACCTAATCGATTTGAGACATTTGAAAAAACACAACGATGGATATTCCTATTTGGTTTCTTGCGTGGACGTTTTCAGTAAATTCGCGTGGTCTGTACCGATACGAACCAAAACGGGGAAATCCTTAGTGGAAGCCGTCGGTAAGATATTTCTCGATGGGAAACCCGCGAGTTTTCAAACCGATAAGGGGTCAGAGTTTCTGAACAGAACATTTCAGAAATTCCTCGCTGACAACAACGTTCACTTTTTCACTACGCAGAACGAAGATATTAAGGCCGCCGTGGTGGAACGCTTTAATAGGACTCTGAAACAACGGATGTGGCGATATTTCACGAAATCCAATAAGTTGTCTTATGTCCGAGTCCTCCCCGCCCTACTTCGAAGTTATAACCATTCGTATCACAGAAGTATAAAAATGGCACCGGTCGACGTCAACGCAGACAATCAAGAACAGGTATGGAACACGTTGTATAATAGCAAACGCAACTTTAAATTTGAAAGACCCCTGTACAAGCCCGGTGATCGAGTTAGACTGGTCCTGGGCAGAGCCAATTTTAAAAAGGGTTATGCCCCGGCTTGGACGGAGGAGCTGTTTTCCATCAGTCGAGTAAATGAAACAAACCCCGTTACATATGTGTTGAAAGACGATAAGGGCGATGAGATAGAGGGGGTCATTCTACACACCGGAAATTCAAAAAGTTGGAGACAAACACGAGTACAGAATCGAGAGTGTCATAACCGAGCGTCGCACATCCTTTGGGCGAAAGGAGTGTTTAGTCAAATGGTTTGGGTACGATTCCTCATTTAACACTTGGATACCGTCCAAGGACATTGTCAGATACAAAAACTAGAGATGCGAGAAGAGGAAGAAGTGGTAACTTTTGGTGGAGAGCCCGATTTGCGAGCCGTAAACTCGGGAGTCGGGAGAGACGGCGAACCACGCTGGTGGGGGTCGATGTTTGGGAAACTATCCCCCTACTTAGAACTTGTCTTTATTTGTCAAGTGGTAGTTATATATACAGTTGTAGCGGTCTCGCTGTTCAATCTGACCACCGAAAAGCCAGACGCGAAGGAGGGAAAACTGTGGATAGCCCTACTGAGCAGCTGTTTGGGTTACATGCTACCGAATCCAAACTTGGAGAGGCGACGGTGAAACGAGTAAAAAAAATGAGTTTTTATGTCACCCTGCCCAGCAATGCATCTATGGAACTTTTTAAGGATAATAACCCAGGTCACTTTTTCGTTAAACTTCCTCAGACCATTGACATTTCGACGCAGTATGAGATCGCACTGGTGGAGATACAGTTTCCGCTAAATTATTTCAATGTAATAGAGGGTGATGTCTGGATTCGCTACGAATCTCTCGATAACGACGATATTTGCGACGCCAGATTTTATTTCAACGTGACATTGGAACCTGGGTTATACACGAAACCCGATGCGTTCATCGGCGCGTTGAACGCGTCGATCGTAAAAGCGGAGGATGAGTCGTACAGGGGAGTGAAAGGGAAAAAAATGAGATTCATTTACGCAAAAGAGGTGAATAAAGCCATCTTGAAACTGTACGAGAAAGGAGTCAGTGTTACCATAAGCGACACTTTGAAAAACATGTTAGCCTTCCCCACGACCTCAATATCAGACACGGCTCCCGATATCTTCAGCGTGGGTGCAATGGACTTGGAAAGTGTTGCGAAGAATGTCTACGTCTACTGCGATCTCGTTTCCCCCAGACCGGTCGGGGATGTGATGGTGCCTCTCCTCAGGAGCGTGCCTGTTCTCAATAGAAATCACACCTCGGTGTTTCAGATCTACGATAAGCCTCACTACCTACCCCTGAGTCGATTTTCCTTCGATACCGTCGAGATCCTTTTAGCCAACGAACACGGAAAAAC
The DNA here is from genome assembly GCA_032433765.1 of Megaustenia siamemsis. Lineage (NCBI taxonomy): Eukaryota > Metazoa > Mollusca > Gastropoda > Stylommatophora > Ariophantidae > Megaustenia > Megaustenia siamemsis. The sequence continues at coordinate 127,853,229 of JAVIAB010000051.1, read as the reverse complement.
CATTCCATTCACCAGCGGGACGTCGGTGCTAACGGTACACTTTCGAGTCAAGAAGCATCTCGAGCTGGTATAATGGTGAAACACACTCCTCTTCATAGAGATGTTGAGTTATACGAAGACTTTTACTGTTGTCAGGCGGGCGATGGGATGCCCGTGTTTATAGGAGGTCGAAGTCAGAGCGGTCGAGGAATCGGTAGTTTCTTTGGTGGAATCGGGAGGGCTATTTTACCCTGGTTAAAAACCGGCGGTAAGGCCTTGCTCAGAGAAGGCTTGGGGACCGGTCTGCAGGTCGCACAGGACGCATTGGCCGGGAAAAATGTCGGTGAAGCTTTCAAAGAACGAGCTAAGGAGGCCGGTCAGCGGTTGCTACACGGGGCCGTAGACCACCTGCGTGATAACAACCAATCAGGAAGTGGTTTACGTCAAAGCAGAAAGCGAGTTATGAAGCTACCTCCACCAGGAGAACCCGTTACGAAGAGGATAAAACCGACAGCTGGACGGTTCCCCCTTCATTCGATGCACAACAGAGGGAAGAAGACGAGGGTGGCAAAGGATATTTTCGACTAATAATGTCCCTCATTCACCCCAAATCGTGCGAATGTCTTCACTCTGGTTTGGATTTATTTAGCGTTCCACCCACTCAGACATCTCTAGACTCTGGCCAGTTTATTGAAATTCGTCCGATCGCAGCTTTGTCGCATAGCGCACCGATAGAGTTTTTTATTTCTCGAAACAGCGAGGAGTATCTAGATCTTTTCAACACGTTTTTACATCTGCGGGTCAAGATCACCCTCCCGAATGGTGATAGTGTACCAGTCGATGCTGAGGTAGGACCGGTCAACAATTATCTTCACAGTCTATTTTCACAAGTCGACGTATCGCTAAACGACACGTTGGTTACACCGTCGGAGAATACCTATCCTTTTAGAGCAGTGTTTGAGGCCACGCTAAATTACGGAGAGGATGCGAAAACGGGATACTTGACGGCCGCTCTGTTCTACAAAGACACAGCTGGCCACCATGACGATTTGAAAGAAAATGAGGGTTTTAAAACACGGCGCGATTTGACTTCGGGTAGTAAAGAGGTTGAAATGATGGGTCGTTTGCACTCTGATGTCTTTGTGCAGGATCGTTACATGTTAAACAGAGTCGACGTAAAGATAAAACTCACGCCCTCGAAGGATGTGTTCAGCCTCGCGGCTCACGATAGCTCTGTGGGTTATAAGAGTGTTATCACCTACGCCGCGCTCGTGGTCAGGAAAGCTAAGCTAAACCCCGCGATTTCTCTGGCCCACGAAAAGGCTCTCTTAAGCGGGAATGCGCGGTACCCGATCAAGAGGGTTACCATCAAGACATTTTCCATCGCTAGCGGGATGTTCTCCCACAGTCAAGACAATTTATTTTTGTCTCAAACACCGACCCGTATAGTGATAGGTCTGATTACGCCCAGTGCTTTTAATGGTGTTTACACAGCTAACCCGTTCAATTTTCAACACTTTGGTCTGATTTATATGAACCTGACGGTCGACGGGAAATGTATCTCGGGAAAGCCTCTAACTATGGACTTTGAACGAAATCAATACGCGAGAGCTTTCTTCGGCACAAATCTGGCCATGGGTCTGATTGGTAAAGACGCTGGGAATAACGTTGATTATAGAGAATTCAAGGACGGATACTGCCTATTTGGTTTTGACCTCTCGTCCAGCCTACTGGACGGCTCCCATTTTGAGCTAGCCACAAGCGGACCCTTGTCGATAGAACTCAAGTTTGCCGCTCCCACCACTACTCCCCTACAAGTTATCGTCTACGCCGAGTTGGACTCGGTGCTCGAGGTGTCCAAGACAAGGCAGATTCTAACAGACTTCGCCGTTTGAGAGAGAGAAAGAAGAAGAATATGAACACGAGGGAGATTTACAACCTTTTGATGTCGGATATTTTCGTTCGACGTTGTTCCCTTGTTAGTGTCATTCCACGAAACCACTTACCGCCGAGCATCGACCCAACGGCGACCGCGGCCTTTGTCATAAACACCGACCCTGCCCACGAACCCGGAGAGCATTGGGTGGCCCTATTTTACAACGGACTCGGCGAATGTGAGTATTTCGATTCCTACGGTTTGCCTCCCAGACACGTGGATATTTTAAACTTTATAGAGCAAAACTCACACGTTCCATTCGTCTACAACCCGCGGGTGTTGCAAGATTTGTTTAGCAACACGTGCGGTCTATATTGTGTTTATTATATACTTCTTAAGTGTCGTGGCGCGAAACTTAACAGAATTCTCATGCCTTTTTCATCGAGACAGCACGTAAACGACCGTATCATTTATCGTTTGCTCGCCCCGAGGATACTTCGGCTTCGAGGGGCCCGTCCAGACGCTTAAAATTATCAACAACCGGACAGTAATATATATATATGTGTTGTATATTTGTTGTAATAATAATAAAGCTGTGAGAAATATAGAACGAATTTTGTTTTGCTTTACCATGAATGTGAGAGAGAGAGAGAGAGAGAGAGAGATGGTTGATACTTTGTGTGGCTTGATGATAGAACATTAAGGGATGATGATGAGGCACATGATGATGATATGAAGGTTGATGTTGAGGGTGGCACATGATGATAGTGTTGAGGCACATGATGATGATATGAAGGGTGATGATGAGGGTGGCACATGATGATAGTGTTGAGGCACATGATGATAGTGTTGAGGGTAGCACAAGATGATGATAGGATATGAAGGTGGCACAAGATGATGATAGGATATGAAGGTTGATGTTGAGGCACATGCTAATAGTGTTGAGGCACATGCTGATGATTTTTTATTTGACTTGAGTTAGCTTGGATATGCAATAGAGAGAGAGAGAAAAAAAAATCGCTATAATCTGGTACATGACGCTAACGATACTAATAATTGCTTGTCAGCATTTTTTTTTACATGTCGCCTCCTGTTGCCCCACACATGATGATAACCAATAAAGGCACCTTTCCCCACCCGCACGCCACGCGACGACCCGCCATCCGACCCGCGAGATAGCCGGCGACGACCCGCCATCCCCCCTTTTAGAACCGCTGTCGCCCCCTTTTAGAACCGCTGTCGCCCGATTTTAGAACCGCTGTCCGATAACCGGCGAGCTAGCGACGCACCGATCACCTCCACGCACACACCACGAGATAAGCCGCCACGCACCAACGCACGACGCGCCGATCGTCACGCACCAACGCACACCACGAGATAAGCCGATTACCGATCACGACCACCGAGATAATAAGCCGATTATCGGACTTTGGCACGGGTTTTGGTGCATGTTTCGTGCGGTTTCGGTGCCAAATCTATTGTCTTTCGGTGCATGTTATTCCACTTTTGGGTTGGGTTCACAGCCACTACTACTACTAACCAGTGCTGTGTAAGACATGAAGAACATGTGAGAACCAGTGTTGTGTAAGGCATGAAGAGCATGTGAGAACCAGTGCTGTGTAAGACATGAAGAACATGTGAGAACCAGTGCTGTGTAAGACATGAAGAACATGTGAGAACCAGTGCTGTGTAAGACATGAAGAACATGTGAGAACCAGTGCTGTGTAAGACATGAAGAACATGTGAGAACCAGTGGTGTGTAAGACATGAAGGACATGTGAGAACCAGTGCTGTGTAAGACATGAAGAACATGTGAGAACCAGTGCTGTGTAAGACATGAAGAACATGTGAGAACCAGTGCTGTGTAAGACATGAAGAACATGTGAGAACCAGTGCTGTGTAAGACATGAAGTACATATGAGAACCAGTACTGTGTAAGACATGAAGTACATGTGAGAACCAGTATTGTGTAAGACATGAAGTACGTATGAGAACCAGTACTGTGTAAGACATGAAGCACATTTGAGAAACAGTACTGTGTAAGACATGAAGGACATGTGAGAATCAGTACTGCGTAAGACATGTAGGACATGTGAGAACCAGTGCTGTGTAAGATATGAATGACATGTGAGAACCAGTGCTGTGTACGACATGTAGGACATGTGAGAACCAGTGCTGTGTACAACATGTAGGACATGTAGGACATGTGAGAGTCAGTGCTGTGTAAGACATGTAGGACATATGAGAACCAGTGCTGTGTAAGACATGAAGGACATGTGAGAACCAGTGCTGTGTAAGACATGTAGGACATATGAGAACCAGTGCTGTGTAAGACATGTAGGACATATGAGAACCAGTGCTGTGTAAGACATGTAGGACATATGAGAACCAGTGCTGTGTAAGACATGTAGGACATATGAGAATCAGTGCTGTGTAAGACATGTAGGACATATGAGAACCAGTGCTGTGTAAGACATGAAGGACATGTGAGAACCAGTACTGTGTAAGACATGAAGGACATGAGGGAACCAGTGCTGTGTACGACTTGAAGGACATGTGAGAATCGGTGCTGTGTATGACTTGAAGGACATGTGAGAACCAGTGCTGTGTACGACTTGAAGGACATGTGAGGACCAGTGCTGTGTACGACATGTAGAACATGTGAGAATCAGTGCTGTGTACGACTTGAAGAACATGTGAAAAACAGTGCTGTGTTCGACTTGAAGACATGCGAGAACCAGTGTCGTGTAAGACATGTAGGACATGTGAGAATCAGTGCTGTGTACGACTTGAAGGACATGTGAGAACCAGTACTGTGTAAGACATGTAGGACATGTGAGAATCAGTGCTGTAAGACACGTAGGACATCTGAGAACCAGTGCTGTGTAAGACACGTAGGACATGTGAGAATCAGTGCTGTGTAAGACATGTAGGATATGTGAGAACCAGTGCTGTGTACGACTTGAAGGACATGTGAGGACCAGTGCTGTGTACGACATGTAGGACATGTGAGAATCAGTGCTGTGTACGACTTGAAGAACATGTGAAAATCAGTGCTGTGTTCGACTTGAAGGACATGCGAGAACCAGTGCTGTGTAAGACATGTAGGACATGTGAGAATCAGTGCTGTGTACGACTTGAAGGACATGTGAGAACCAGTACTGTGTAAGACATGTAGGACATGTGAGAATCAGTGCTGTAAGACACGTAGGACATCTGAGAACCAGTGCTGTGTAAGACACGTAGGACATGTGAGAATCAGTGCTGTGTAAGACATGTAGGACATGTGAGAACCAGTACTGTGTAAGACATGTAGGACATGTGAGAACCAGTGCTGTGTAAGACATGTAGGACATGTGAGAATCAGTACTGTGTACGACTTGAAGGACATGTGAGAATCAGTGTTGTGTACGACATGAATGACATGTGAGAACCAGTGCTGTGCACGACTTTGACGGACATGTGAGAATCAGTGCTGTGTACGACTTGAAGGGCATGTGAGAATCAGTGTTGTGTACGACATGTAGAACATGTGAGAACCAGTGCTGTGTAAGACATGAAGGACATGTGAGAATCAGTGCTGTGCACGACTTTGACGGACATGTGAGAATCAGTGCTGTGTAAGACACGTAGGACATGTGAGAATCAGTGCTGTGTAAGACATGTAGGACATGTGAGAACCAGTACTGTGTAAGACATGTAGGACATGTGAGAACCAGTGCTGTGTAAGACATGTAGGACATGTGAGAATCAGTACTGTGTACGACTTGAAGGACATGTGAGAATCAGTGCTGTGTACGACATGAATGACATGTGAGAATCAGTGCTGTGCACGACTTTGACGGACATGTGAGAATCAGTGCTGTGCACGACTTTGACGGACATGTGAGAATCAGTGCTGTGCACGACTTTGACGGACATGTGAGAATCAGTGCTGTGCACGACTTTGACGGACATGTGAGAATCAGTGTTGTGTACGACATGTAGAACATGTGAGAACCAGTGCTGTGTAAGACATGAAGGACATGTGAGAACCAGTACTGTGTAAGACATGAAGGACATGTGAGAACCAGTACTGTGTAAGACATGAAGGACAACAGATTGCTTGGTTGAGAGTCATAACGGGAGTTAGGCAAGGATGTATTTTGTCACTACTCTTTTTCCTTGTGGTTATGGACTGGATCATGCAAATGGTGCTTGGTGACAGACCTAGAGGAATCATATGGGGTCTCATCGGGCGCTTTTAAGATACTGACTTTGCAGACGATGTTGGACTGCTTGCCCACTTTCGCCAAGACATGCAAGAGAAAACAGATAGAATAGATCAGTTTGCTACACAGAAGAACTGAAAATAAATGCAGAGAAGACTAAAATTATGAGGGCATATATATGCCAAAAGTACAAAGAAAGTCGCATTGAGAGGTACGGGACCAGAAGAAGTTGATCACTTTAAATACCTGGAAGCTATATTTCATCAAAAAGCGACATTGATAAAGAGATATTTACAAAAATAGGCATGTCCGCCCAGGCATTCAATAAACTTAGAAACATTTGGCGTTGAACCAGTCTCCATCTCAGCACCAAGCTAAAAATGTACAAGTCAAATCTGCTATCGATACTCTTATATGCATAGAAACGTGGAGAATTAATCATAAGATATAAAGCCGACTAAGAGGATTTTAAAGTCGCTGTCTTAAAAGGGTTCTAAACAACCGTTGGTATCAAAACATTACGAACAAAGTAGTCGCCAGAAGATCAGACATTAAGAAAATCAAAGTGAAAAGAGGAAGATGGAAATGGCTGGGCCACGTTCTACGAATGAAATGAACCAGACATTCGTACCTAACATTAACATGGACACCAGCTGGCAAACAAAGAAGAGGCAGACCGTTGGGGACATACAACGAACCATACATGATGAAAGAGGCTTGCAGGTCCTGGCGAGAGTTGTCCGCGCTTGCTCCAGACCGGATTGGGTGGAAATCTCTTGTGAGTTCCCATTGCTCCGACCGAATTTCAGAGGCTAAAGAAGAATGTTACTTGTTACGCTAGGCGTGGCTCATTTTCTTCTGTGATTGCCAACTTTCCCTTTGGCTGGATAGTCTTTTGGCATCTGCAGCAATATAATCTTGTGAATCATCATGAATAGGATAGCAAGAAAGTTCGAACAAGAACTTCGTATAGTTCAAGCAGGCTTCAAATATATAACAGGTACCAGGACCACTGGACTCCTCACCGCCAGACGTGATATTGAATGATATCTACAACAGCGGATATATACCAGACAACATGCTCAAATCAATATTCATAGCCCTACCAAAGAAATCAGGTGCGATTGAATGCGATGATTATCGCACAATAAGCCTTATGAGTCATATGACTAAGATATTACTAAGAATCATCATGCGAAGAGTACGAAACAAAATCAGTCCAGAAATTAGCAATGAACAGTGTGGTTTTGTTAGAGATAAAGGAACAAGCAATGTCATTTATATCATAAGATCTTTAGTAAAAAGAGGCATAGAGGTGAAAACAGATCTATACCTATGTTTTATAGATTACACCAAGGCATTTGACAAAGTAAAGCACCAAGAAATAATCAAAATTTTAAAAGCATAAACATAGACAGCAAAGATCTAAGAATAATAAAGAACATGTACTGGCAACAAACAGCGGCCATAAGAACTGGAAACCAATTGGGAATGTTTCAACAAATAAAACAGGGTGTTAGACAAGGTTGTGTGCTGTCACCAGATTTGTTTAATATTTATAGTGATATTACTTTAAGATCCATAAGGGGCATGTCTGGAATAACAATTGCAGGTCATAATATAAATAATCTAAGGTATGCTGATGATACAGTCTTAATCGCTAAGAGTGAAAATGAGTTACAAGAAATGTTGGACATTATAGTGAAAGAAAGCAAAAATAAAGGACTCAGCCTTAATAGCAAAAAGACAGAGTTAATGGTAACAACAAAGAAAAAAAAAATCACCTCAGTGCAAAATAAAGACAAGTGGAACAATATTAAAACAGATAATGAATTTAAATATTTGGGAACTTTGTTAACCTCAGACGGAAGATGTGCAAAAGAGGTGAGATGCAGAATAGCTCAGGCAAAAACAGCTTTCCAAAAAATTAGGAAGATACTATGCAATCCATTTTTCACAATAGAAACAAGAAAAAGAGTTCTTAAATGTTACGTAAAGCAAGTCTTAACATATGGATGAGAATCATGGACAATAGGACAACAGACAAGAAAATCACTGGAGTCTGTAGAAATATGGTTTTACAGAAGAATGTTGGGAGTACCATGGACAGCTAAGAAGAGTAATGAAGATGTTCTGAGAGAGGTCAAAGCAAAAAGAGAGCTAATTTCCAATATTAGGAAGAAACAATCATAACTTTTTGGCCATGTAATGAGAAGAGAACAACTGGAATATATTGTAACAACTAGAAAAATTGAGGGACGAAGAGATAGAGGGAAGCAAAGAGAAAAAATAACAGACAGCTCAAGAGAATGGCTTGGCAGAAGGTCAACAACAGAAATTATAAATAGCTGCCGAGATCGAAATTTGTGGAGAGATATGATCACCTAAGCCAGCAGGCCTGGTACTTGATGATGATGACCAGGACCACGTCTTTAACATGAGAAACATCCTTAAGAAGTTTAGTAAATACAACAACAAATTACAAAACATAGATATTGTCCATTGACGTAGCATAATGCCAACCCAAAATCACCATCAACAGTGAAAAATTTGAAATTGTAATAAACTATGAATATCTAATATCTGTAGTAACAAAAAATCGAGACTGCTAGAAAGATATCAAAAGAAGACTAGCAATAACAACACGAAAATTAAATGCCCTGAAGAACATTTGGCACAGTATCAGCAAGGCAATAAAATTAAAATTACTGATGGCGTGTATCTTCCCAATAGCAACGTATGGTTGTGAATATTGGACATTCTCGCAAACAGCAAGGAAAAAAATTGATTCATTCGAAACAAAATGTTACATAAACATGTTTAAGATACCTTGGATAATAAAAAAGAGCAAAGATTACATACTAAAATATTTAAACATTTAAAGGATTATGGTTATGGTTATGGAAGGCCTCGGTATCACTGCAAACGAATTAAAATTCATAATTGCTCAACCGCCCGTGCCAGTGGAATCATCCGAATTACTAACACATCTCCCAAACAAAGAAAGGTAACTGTAGTCCCCATCGTAGCAGTCTCAGCACACGCCAAAAGACATAAGGCGAAACCGCGCAGAAAGTGAACACAGCCAACTGTTCCCTGTCATACGATATCATCATTCATTGTAAACAAGTGGGATATCGAAACAGTATCAAAACGGATGAGACACACAGCTCACGGTGTGCACAGAGCACTTAACTCAGTAGCTCCTGCAACAAGCCGGACTTGGAATATGAGGAAACTGCAATAAGGAACACTTTTCAGACATAGCCTTCAATGGTTCCTGCCGCCTATCCACCATATACCATGGAAGTTCGCGTCCTCCCGAAAATGATGATCGTCGTAGCACTTGATGATGTTAGCCCATCGTTGATGACTTCAATTCCAAACATATAGACACACAGTGGTGGTAAGTTATCATTTCCAATCCAACAGAAGCCACCTGACCTGTACTTAGTAAAACCACAGAGAGAATATGATTTTGTGACCTTCACTGATTCACTCTTGGATGTGAATGTGTAGTTTACACAAGAGAAAAAAAATTTCACTTTTAAAGGAACTGCCTTATAAACACCATAGTACAGAATAAATTTTTTTTTAAACTATCGCCACGTCAAAAAACACAACGAGTTGGAAGGAACAATAATAGAAGCACGGTTCCTTGGGGACGCATCAGAGGCAGACCAAGAAGAAGGTAGTATCAAGACATCAAGGAGATTTTGAAGATGACAACAGAAGAAGTGGGAGATCTGGCTAGAGACAAAGATTCTTTCAAATGGGCAGTGGTGAATGCAATGTTCTACAAAGGATAAGCAACCTGATGGTGATAGGGACAGATCGCATGGCATTAAGGGGATACGAAAAGTCATGTTATCCCACTCTGTTTAGTCAGGAATTAATCGTACTTGGGGGCTGTTAACATGCAAGCGTATGCCATCGTGCAGTTTACTTAACTTTGTTATTGATTGGGTTAAAATATCGGACGAATATAAGAAACTGAATATAAGAAATTGAATATACGAAACTGAATATAAGAAACTGAATATAAGAAACTGAATATAAGAAATTGAATATAAGAAACTGAATATAAGAAATTGAATATAAGAAACTGAATATAAGAAATTGAATATAAGAAACTGAATATAAGAAATTGAATATAAGAAATTGAATATAAGAAATTGAATATAAGAAACTGAATATAAGAAATTGAATATAAGAAACTGAATATAAGAAATTGAATATAAGAAACTGAATATAAGAAATTGAATATAAGAAACTGAATATAAGAAATTGAATATAAGAAACTGAATATAAGAAACTGAATATAAAAAATTGACTATAAGAAAATAAGAACATAAGAAAAGTAGTGATAGAGGGACGATTTCCGCTGACATATGTCAAAAATCTCAGGTGATACGAGCTCTCCAAGTCGTACCAAAACACGTTAAATAGCGTTACTCTTATATATATAAATAATGAATATGCCGTGTATGTTTAAAACATGTACTGACGTTTTTTTCCGTTTTTTTTTTTTTGTCGAGACGTTTAAAAGATGCAGTTAAGTTTTCGCATTTACTTTTAATGTTACACTCCTCATACGCTGCAACTTTTCAACGTCCATGGATAATGGAGTGTTCTGATCAACACTCTGTTTCATGCAATCGTGATGCCTCCTTTTTTATTTATCCATTGTCTTCTACAACAACCTCCCTCGTCCCTGCCCTTTTTCGGTTGCTTTTGAATAATAATGCTTTCATTTAATTTATTTTCATAGCTAATTAGCAAATTGCATTTAAAAATACAGGAAATGACGTACTTATCAACATAGTGACTTCAGAGATTGGGCAATCTCATTACTAATTTATTTTCATTATTTAAAAAGGTTGGGAGGGGGGATTGTATCAGCTGGTGTTTAAATGTAAAAGTTTGAATCCTCTCTCCTTTCCTGATTGCATTTTGTGGTTGCTATTATTGTGGTTATTGCATATTGTAGTTTTAATTATATTCTCTCTCTCTCTCTCTCTCTCTCTCTCTCTCTCTCTCTCTCTCTCTCTATTATTGTAACACAACTGAGTAGATTTTACATTACACAAGGAAACGTATAAAAATCGATGTGTATGACAGTTCATCAATTATATATTTGATTTTAAAATAATTGATTATGTTCCTGTCGTTCCGACCCGTTGGCAGCAAAGAAAAACTATAAGCAGTCACATCTGCAGAAAACCAAGACCGACTGCATATTTCAAAATGAAACTGAATACTATTTTGATTTATTGCGACATATCAGATAAATATTTGAACTTAATTAACGATTTCCCCTTTAGTACTTAACTTTACTTTATTACCTTTCTATCTATCTATCTATTGACCTTTCGAGCCGTAACCGGCCCATAGGGCGTAGACCAAGATACACCTTCTCCTATATGAATTTTTGTTCTAGCAGTTTTCTTTTAAAGATATTTTATCAAATCTCGCCATCTGTCTCTGTTCTGTGCAAGCAGTTCTATCTCATTGATGGAGCCGATTCCTGCTGCTCTTGCCTCTCTCATCAATGTTCTTCTCAGTGTCTCCCTGGGTCTTCCTCTTTTTCTTTTACCTGTTGTTTCCCATATGAGGGCTTGCTTTGCTGTTCGATTATTATCTCTTCTCATCACATGTCCAACGTATGACCATCGTCTTTTCTTTATTACTGAAGATATTAGTTTATTACCTTTACAAGAATAATATACTTAACCCTACTTTATTACCTTTATAAGAATAATAATTTTAGTGGATTTAGTCGGTCGGGAATTGTTATTTGCTCTCAAGGACTGATCCACCACAAAACTATTGTCAATGAATTACCATCCTCGTACAAATCTGGTGAAACCGTTTCTTCTTTGTTGTAATGTTTTAGCAACAGACGAGAGCCGTTAACTCAGATATTTAATCCATCAGTTGAGAGAACGAGTTCAAAGTGATGTTAAGTCAATTCTTTCAACGAGTAATTCATGTTTTCAGTTTAAGCGCGACTTATCTCTGAAACTTACAGTCATCTAATGTTATGATCACTCAGAGGTTACCAGTGATCTGATCCTATGATCTCTCGGAGGTTGACAGCAATGAGAGAGATGAGAGCGGAGATTTGTGTAGAGTGACTCTATTATGAAGATCGAAGTGATTAACAAAAGTAGTGAATCGTATCACTCCATCGTCATGTATAACATGGACTGAGGAAAGAGGAATTTGAAAAGAAATAGAATTGGTAATTGACAAATTATGGTTGATCTGTAAATGATGAAATAAAAACCATGAGAAATTTAAAACAAAAAATTACACAACCAAAACTGATAAAAGAGAAATTTGAAATCTGGAATTTATAAGAGAAAATTTCCGCAGAATTCTAGAATTAATGAAATCGGTGTTGCCAGTAATCTGAACAGACCAAAAAAATGCAAAGAGTAGATAACAAATTACATCAATGTCCTTAGCATCGGCATTTAGGGGTCATGTCTCGATGAGGATACTTTCATTCTGATGAATCTATCATTTACTTTCATTGCATCTCAGTTATGAATTACAACTGTATGTAACGTACATTTACGTATGTGTCCTTTATTACTGCTTACTTTAATATGTTTTCTGTACATGGTATATATTTTCTGAATCGGTTTGATTTGTTGCAATAGCTACACAAACATCAAACGCCACAAAGAACATGTAGCACTATACCTACAAGATAGTAACAATAAAATTGAGAGCATTTTTCCCCCGATAGCAACATATGATTGTGAATAATGGACAATCTCGCAAACAGCAAGAAAAAAATCCAGCCATTCGAAATGAGATGCTGCGGAAAAATTCTTAAGATATTTTGGGTAATGAAAAAGAGCAATGAAGATATTAAACGTCTTAAACATTGGAAATAACGGGGTTATAAAACACCATTCTACAGAGGAAATTAAAATATTGTGGCCATGTAAAAAGATACAGCAGGCTGGAAAGAACAATAATAGAGATCATGGTTCCTGGGCGACGTATCAGGGACAGACCAAGAAGAAGGTGGTTTCAAGACATCAAGTAAACATTGAAGATAACAAATAGAAAAAGTGGGGATCTGGCTAGAGACAGAGATTCTTTCAGACAGGATGTGGTGAATGCAACGTTCTGTGGGAGATCTGGCTAGAGACAGAGATTCTTTCAGACGGGCTGTAGTGAATGCAACGTTCTGTGGGAGATCTGGCTAGAGACAGAGATTCTTTCAGACGGGCTGTGGTGAATGCTACATTCTGTGGGAGATCTGGCTAGAGACAGAGATTCTTTCAGGCGAGCTGTGGTGAATGCAACGTTCTGTGGGAGATCTGGCTAGAGACAGAGATTCTTTCAGGCGGGCTGTGGTGAATGCTACGTTCTGTAGGTGATCTGACTAGAGACAGATATTCTTTCAGGCGGGCTGTGGTGAATGCAACGTTCTGTGGGAGATCTGGCTAGAGACAGAGATTCTTTCAGGCGGGCTGTGGTGAATGCAACGTTCTGTGGGAGATCTGGCTAGAGACAGAGATTCTTTCAGGCGGGCTGTGGTGAATGCAACGTTCTGTGGGAGATCTGGCAAGAGACAGAGATTCTTTCAGACGGGCTGTGGTGAATGCTACATTCTGTGGGAGATCTGGCTAGAGACAGAGATTCTTTCAGGCGAGCTGTGGTGAATGCAACGTTCTGTGGGAGATCTGGCTAGAGACAGAGATTCTTTCAGACGGGCTATGGTGAATGCAACGTTCTGTACAAGAAATGCGACGTGATGATGATGATATATCTACTTAATTGTGACACATATTACTTATGTTCTGCTTCATATGTAAGCCACTTTTATATGTTTACACTTCATTTGCATGTTACTTATCCATGCAACAATAATTTAAGAAGCAAATTGTAATAAGGCAAAAGTAAATGTGTGTGAGAGCGGCAAAAATTGGAAGCGCCGTACCAGAAACGACCTTCAGGCATAAGGTTGATATCTTCTTGTTCCAACAGCACTAGCCAAGGTAGTTTGCTTAAGCCTTGACCTTTATCTTTGAAAAAATGACACATTTAAAAAGAACTTTTTCTGAAAATTTCTAATCAATTTTCAGACCTCTACAGAAGCAGGCATCCTTTACCATAAAATTGGATTAACAAGTACAGAACATTAATATGTCGATTCGAAAAAAAATGTTATACGTTTAACTTCACTGAGTACCCGATTTCTACTATTGTGCCTGCTAGAGGGGAAATGGCTTTCCGCTAATATTCTGCTTTTGAAACGTTAATGGATAGCCTGATATTAATATTAGAGTGTGAGAGAGAGAAGAAATGAAATTAAGAGAGAGACAGAGAGAATTTAATATGGATGCAGACAACATAAATAGGTTGCAGTCGTGTATTGATTCAGCGATCTCGTGGTAAAAAAAAATGTTTGAATCGTTATAACGAATTTTTAGTATAGAAAATAAAGGTAACGGTAAAGTACAAGACTTGAACCGGAGTCTTAGCACGCGAGTTTACACCCATATGTGCTCGGACGCCTATCCAGAAATGTTCGGAGATTTTTGATAGCGTCGCCTCAAACATCGAAACACAGATGCGAGGCGACATTCCTCACCTTCACAGGGTACTACCCTGGTACCCATTTCTGCCAACGGCTGGGTCGACCGTGAGGGTATTTTTTTTCCAACCACGAGTACAACTCACACTGCTCCCAGCGGGAATCGAACACGGGTTGTCCGAACGTCGGTAGTCCAGTCGGGTGGTTTTCCCAACGAGGCAACCGAGGCCCCCGAATAAAGTAAAAATGTAAAGTACCCCCGTCACGCCAAGTGACGTATCGGGAAATATGGTGTTAGTGACCCTATATTTTACAGACCTTCAGCACATGATTTTTGGGGTAATGTGGTCGGTATTACGCCCGTGCTGATTTACTTTCCCAGAAAAAAAATCCTATACCCATTTAAGGCTGGGTGAACCCGGAGCCGTCGGTTGGGATCGAACCCTACCCCTTGTCCTTTGTAGTCCAGTTCACTAACCACTGAGCTATCGCGAGGCCCGCGAATAGTATAGAAAATTTAGACGGGTAATTGTAAGTGAAATAAGTGTGGATAGTATTTCGAATTTTGAAAGCATGTCATTACGTTTGTTGGAATATGTAGCGATACATCGTACTTCGAGCTAAATAATCAAAACATGGAATCAATAAATAAAATACCTAAATACTAAATAGTAAAATAAATATTGCGATTATTGTAATTTAATGAGGGATGGCAGTGTCCTGTGTGGCTGGTGGTGAGGAAGAGAAAGGTTACTGTTTGCAAGGGGAGTCCTCTTTTATAAACACACCAAATAACTGTACTACTAGCGTTCTCTGTTTTCTCTCTCTTACTCTCTCTCTCTCTCTTACTATCTCTCTTACTCTCTCACACATTTCTCTCTCACTATCTCTTTTACTCTTTACTCTCAACCTCTCTCTCTCTTACTCTCTCACACATTTATTTCGCACTCTATCTCTCTCTTAATCTCTCATACTCTCTCTTACTCTCACATATTTCTCTCTCACTCTCTATCTTACTCTCTCACACTTTCTCTCTTACTCTCTTGCACATTTCTCTCTCACTCTCTCTTTTTCTCTCACTCTTCATTTTTTTCTCTTACTCTTTCACTCTATCTCTCACCCTCTCACTCACATTCTCTCTCTCACTCTCAACTCTCTCTCTCTCTATCTACTTTCTGCCATTCAACATTACAGATTAAAAGTCTTCGTTCAAATGTCTGTTTTCTGCGGAGAAGAAACTCTTATGTGGTCTGGATTTGGCCATTTATGGATGCTCTTAAAACAGGCCATGACATTGCCACTGAACATAGTCAATGATCCTATTCGCTACAGCCTTGTTAGAGTGCTCCTTTTCAATAAAATGCTCGTATTCTAATCTAGATCACAGTTCCTTGACTTCAGCACTGAAATGCTCCAGTTGACTCTCTTTTTTACTTACAAACACAGAAAGAGAAAAGGCATTGAAAAAAAGCAGAATTTGTTTGCAAAAGATGACATAAGTACACAACAGATTGTGTTTAGAATTAGAGATGAGTGTTTTTTCACTGAGCACGCACAATTCGAACGTAGAAACGTCGTGAGAACTCCAGATTGAAATTGTCTTGAATTTAACGTCCGAACTCTGGATCGTTCAAACTCTGGATCGTTCAAACTCTGGATCGTTCAAACACTGGAACGTTGGAACTCTGGAACATTGGAACGTTGGAACTCTGGAACATTGGAACTCTGGAACATTGGAACGTTGGAACTCTGGAACATTGGAACTCTGGAACATTGGAACTCTGGAACTCTGGAACATTGGTACTTTGGAACATTGGAACATTGGAACGTTGGAACTCTGAAACATTGGAACTCTAGAATAAAGGAACTCTGGAACATTGGAACTCTGGAACATTGGAACTCTAGAATAAAGGAACTCTGAAACATTGGAACTCTGGAACATTGGAACTCTAGAATAAAGGAACTCTGAAACATTGGAACTCTGGAACATTGGAACTCTAGAATAAAGGAACTCTGAAACATTGGAACTCTGGAACATTGGAACTCTAGAATAAAGGAACTCTGGAACATTGGAACTCTGGAACATTGGAACTCTAGAATAAAGGAACTCTGGAACATTGGAACTATGGAACATTGGAACTCTAGAATAAAGGAACTCTGGAACATTGGAACTCTGGAACGTTGGAACTCTAGAATAAAGGAACTCTGGAACATTGGAACTCTGGAACGTTGGAACTCTAGAATAAAGGAACTCTGGAACATTGGAACTCTAGAATAAAGGAACTCTGGAACATTGGAACTCTGGAACGTTGGAACTCTAGACATTGGAACTCTGGACATTGGAACTCTGGAATATTCGAACTCTAGAACGTTGGAACTCTGGAACATTGGAACTCTGGACATTGGAACTCTTGACCATTGGAACGCTGGAACATTGGAACTCTGGACATTGGAACTCTGGACATTGGAACTCTGGACATTGGAACTCTGGACATTGGAACTCTGGACATTGGAACTCTTGACCATTGGAACGCTGGAACATTGGAACTCTGGACATTGGAACTCTTGACCATTGGAACGCTGGAACGTTGGAACTCTGGATATTGGAACTCTGGAACATTCGAACTCTTGACCATTGGAACGCTGGAACATTGGAGCTCTTGACCATTGGAACTCTTGACCATTGGAACTCTGGAACGTTGGAACTCTTGACCATTGGAACTCTGGAACATTGGAACGTTGGAACTCTGGAACATTGGAACTCTGGAACATTGGGACTCTGGACTTTCTTTCTCTCTCTCTCTCTCTCTCTCTCTCTCTCTCTCTCTCTCTCTCTGCGATCAAGACTAAATCAGAGTATGATTCCAGATTCTCTCATGAAGTCAGCGGTCTGTTTAAGTGTTTGATTGAATACCTGTTAAAACGTTGCACTGTGTTCTGCGCCAGTGGCCCAGTGCATCCGATTTCAGCCAGCATTTTATTCAGGTTTGCTTTCCTTAGCCTTTGATTGTCCCCAATCTTCCAGCAAGGCAGCAGATTGTCTTTTCTGTAGGAGGGATTCTGCCTTGAGATGGTCGGCCCTTCCAGGCTTATGAGCACCATCTGCCCAAGGTACTTATTTGACAGGTATAAACAATATAGACTATTCTTCTCCCTGTTTAATTAGTTGATCAGATAGGAGGATTATTGCTACCGTAATGATATTCATTTAGCAAAAATTTTTTATTGACAAGTGTATATGGCAGTAAACATCAAACTCAGAATGTACATATTCTTGCTGATTCACAGACCATGCTTCCAAAAATCCAGCACAAATAGTTTTGGCGTGAGTCACGCGGGGGTTCGTGGCAATGAAAGAAGCGATGGACCGGCCTTAGGTGGGCCTTGGGGTAGAGATGTTGCAAAACAAGGATGGAGTCTTTGATACTCATAACTATTTTATTTTGGAAATCGAAATGGCTGCAGATGAAGTTGCACATTGGAATGTAATGTGAACTTCTAGGTATAACATCGTTATAGGTTGAGTTATAAAGACGGTGAGCTACCGAAACTCAGCTCATTTAGACTGGAAGAACAAATCACATCAAAACAAAATGTTTTGTACATGCCAGGTTCAACCGATCAATATCACACAGAAAAAAAGACAATTTAGAACTGGAGATAATGTAGCTCAAATACGAGATGAGATTTTTTTCATCAGCTTGTTAACTAACTCTTCAATTAAATTAAGAGGAGAAAAAAATAAATATAAAATATTGTTATTTAAATTGTTATTCGCATCACTCAAATGTTAAATAAGTTTTTAATTCTGTTATTTATCAGTTGTTCTTTAGTTTGTTTGAAATCTTTCTTATACATAGAACGCATGAAATCATCCGTATTTAATGTACCATTGCTCCACAGAGACTTGAGATCAAATCTCTAGACGTCTACTAGTCTATTGTACAGCGACCAGAACACGCACAACCTGCCGGGAGCTTAAAGAATATTACGATTAGTATCAAAGATTGCAAACCTCTGCATGATGACTTGTTTGTACAATTGTTTGTCTGCTTCCATTTTAAATGCACACACCTCTAAGCAAAATAAATAGCATATTTCATTTGTAATTTCATTGACATAAATGACATATTTCATTAGTAAACATTTCGCGAACATGCAGGTGGTCGGGAAGGATTCGATTGATCGTCGAGCAAAAATGTGAATGTCGTTTCGATTCTCTGATGAATCAAAGTTTTTCTTTCAGCATTTTCTACTTCCTCCTTTCTGATTTATCAGCATCATCAAGTACCAAGCCTGCTGGCGTAGGTGATCATGTCTCTCCACAATTTTCGATCTCGACTTTTATTTTATCATTTCTGTTGTTGACCTTCTGCCAAGCCATTTTCTTAAGCTGTCTGGTTTTTTGTCTCTTTACATTCCTCTATCTCTTCGTCCCTCAATTTTTCCAGTTGTTACAATATATTTCAGTTGTTCTCTTCTCATTACATGGCCAAAAATTATGATTGTTTCTCACTAATATTGGAAATTAACTCTCTTTTTGCTTTGACCTCTTTCATAACGTTTTCATTACTCTTCTTAGCTGTCCATGGTATTCTCAATAATCTTCAGTAAAACCACATTTCTACAGACTCCAGTGATTTTCTTGTTTTTTGTCCTATTGTCCATGATTCACAACTATATGTTAAGACTGACTCTACATAACATTTAAGAACTCTTTTTCTTGTTTCTGTTGTCAAAAATGGATTGCATAGTATCTTCCTCATTTTTTGGAAAGCTGCTTTTGCCTAGGCAATTCTGCATCTCACCTCTTTTGTACATCTTCCGTCTGAGGTTAACAAAATTCCAAAATATTTAAATTTAAATATTTCGGATTTATCTTACGAGATAGGAAAGATAGTTGTGGCCAGGACGTTTCCTTCTAAAATAAAAGTTTATCGAAACTATATCTTCCCATCCCATAAAACGAGAAAACAACAATACATCAAGCATCTGACGCTCTGAAATACTTACAGTTGTTTTATTGTAAACGACCTAACTTGTGATTGTAAACTGACGCCAATTCAAATTTTCAGCCATTTATTAAATATATCTCGAGGCCATTACGGTCCTTTATGTTTATTGGAACGCGTTCCTGGCCACTCCAGCTTTAAAAAACAAAGCTCTCTTTGTTGTATATATCTCCTTGGTTAGCCTTATCTGCTGTGAGTTTGCAAGGTGTTTTTGGTCATCACCCATCGATGTTTTTCCATGACGCTTTTTTTTCCGCGGTTTTCACAACGTTGTTCGTTTTTTTATCTCAGCTGTGTGGACCGTGCTTACATTTGCTCTGTCTTGTCACTTAACTAAATTATTTAATTATTTCTTTCATGTATACTACTGCGAAAGTCATCCCAAAACTTGTTTCGTGGTCTTTAAATGTGTCTTTCAAGCCGACTTTTACCAAACGGTAACGTTTTGAAAGATCCTGAAACAAAAAGTAAGTCTTTTACCAAAATCAGAAGGAAACAATCACCATTTTTCATCAAGTAATGAAAAGGGAAGGACAGTGCTACATTGTGACAACTGGGAAAATAATAGAGAGAAGATGAGACAGAGGAAAGAAGAGTGGGAGAGAATACCAGGCAATTTAGATGGATGACTTGGTAGTAAACCAATAATATATCTGATAAACGACTACAGTGACAGGAAGTTATGGAAAGACTTGATTACTTATGTCTTCTGACATAAGTAATGTCAGTATGTCATATGTTGAAGATGATGATGGTGAGTTAGTAGTCGAAGTAGTAGTAGTAGAAGTAAAATAGTAGTAGTAGAAGTAGAAGTAGTAGTAAAATAGTAGTAGTAGAAGCAGTAGTAGTAGAAGCAGTAGTAGAAGTAGTAGTAGTAGAAGTAGTAGTAGTAGAAGTAGTAGTAGTAGTAGTAGTAGAAGTAGAAGTAGTAGTAGTAGTAGTAGTAGAAGTAGTAGTAAAATAGTAGTAGTAGAAGCAGTAGCAGTAGAAGCAGTAGTAGTAGAAGTAGTAGTAGTAGTAGTAGTAGTAAAATAGTAGTAGTAGAAGCAGTAGTAGTAGAAGTAGTAGTAAAATAGTAGTAGTAGAAGCAGTAGTAGTAGAAGCAGTAGTAGTAGTAGTAGTAGTAGAAGTAGTAGTAGTAGTAGTAGAAGCAGTAGTAGTAGAAGCAGTAGTAGTAGTAGTAGTAGTAGAAGTAGTAGTAAAATAGTAGTAGTAGAAGCAGTAGTAGTAGAAGCAGTAGTAATAGTAGTAGTAGTAGAAGTAGTAGTAAAATAGTAGTAGTAGAAGCAGTAGTAGTAGAAGTAGTAGTAGTAGAAGTAGTAGTAGTAGAAGTAGTAGTAGTAGTAGTAGAAGTAGTAGTAGTAGAAGTAGTAGAAGTAGAAGCAGTAGTAGTAGAAGCAGTAGTAGTAGTAGTAGTAGAAGTAGTAGTAGTAGAAGTAGTAGTAGTAGAAGTAGTAGTAGTAGAAGTAGTAGTAGTAGAAGTAGTAGTAGTAGAAGCAGTAGTAGTAGTAGTAGTAGAAGCAGTAGTAGTAGAAGTAGTAGTAGTAGAAGCAGTAGTAGTAGTAGTAGTAGAAGTAGTAGTAGTAGAAGTAGTAGTAGTAGAAGTAGTAGTAGTAGTAGTAGTAGAAGCAGTAGTAGTAGTAGTAGTAGTAGAAGTAGTAGTAGTAGAAGTAGTAGTAGTAGAAGCAGTAGTAGAAGTAGTAGTAGTAGAAGTAGTAGTAGTAGAAGTAGTAGTAGTAGAAGTAGTAGTAGAAGCAGTAGTAGTAGTAGTAGTAGTAGTAGAAGCAGTAGTAGAAGTAGTAGTAGTAGTAGTATAAGTAGTAGTAGTAGTAGTAGTAGAAGCAGTAGTAGTAGTAGTAGTAGTAGTAGAAGCAGTAGTAGTAGTAGTAGTAGTAGTAGTAGAAGCAGTAGTAGTAGTAGTAGTGGTAGTAGTAGTAGTAGTAGTAGTATAAGTAGTAGTAGTAGTAGTAGTAGTAGTAGTAGAAGCAGTAGTAGTAGTAGTAGTAGAAGCAGTAGTAGTAGTAGTAGTAGTATAAGTAGTAGTAGTAGTAGTAGTAGTAGTAGTAGTAGTAGTAGTAGTAGTAGTAGTAGTAGTAGTAGTAGTAGTAGTAGTAGTAGTAGTAGTAGTAGTAGTAGTAGTAGTAGTAGTAGTAGTAGTAGTAGTAGTAGTAGAAGTAGTAGTAGTAGTAGTAGAAGCAGTAGTAGTAGTAGTAGTAGTAGTAGTAGTAGTATAAGTAGTAGTAGTAGTAGAAGCAGTAGTAATAGTAGTATAAGTAGTAGTAGTAGTAGAAGCAGTAGTAGTAGTAGTATAAGTAGTAGTAGTAGTAGTAGCAGTAGTAGTAGTAGTATAAGTAGTAGTAGTAGTAGAAGCAGTAGTAGTAGTAGTATAAGTAGTAGTAGTAGTAGTAGAAGCAGTAGTAGTAGTAGTAGTAGTAGAAGCAGTAGTAGTAGTAGTATAAGTAGTAGTAGTAGTAGTAGCAGACATAGTATTAGAAGTAGTAGTACTAGAATTTATAGTAGTAATAGAAGTAGTAGTATAAACAGTAGTAGTATAAGTCATGGTGGTATAAATAGTAGTAGCAGTAGTAGTAGCATAAGCAGTAGTAGAAATATTATTAATAGTAGTAGTGGTAGTAAAAGTATTAGCAGAAGAAGTAGTCGTATCAACTCCCTGTGACGCGTATATTTACAGCAAACACTTTCTATGTCGTCCTCTATAGTGCAAGATTAAGAACTCTGCATGTCTTCCCCATTTTTTCCGTATGTATTTCTACTTGTCTTCTGCAAGAACATTTTAGCCTTCCACTTTCTCTCCTACCCAGGGGATTCCAAAAAAGGACTTTTCGTGTGATACTCTCATTTGGCTTCCTCAACACGACCTGTTCGCGCCATCATCTGTTAACATCTTTCCATCCTCTGGTGTTTGTCTGGCACATTCCCAAAGTTCTAAGTTAGTAATTATGTACAGCCATTTTCATCCATTTACTCTGCGCAAAGATCCATTAATTTAACTATTTTTCTTCATGACTTTCGTTTTTATTGTTCTCCATGTTTCACAGTCATATGCTATGACTCATTTAACATTGGAGTTCACAGTTTTTAATGTTTGTTGACCAATTTGTTTTTCGATTTACAAGTGCTCAATAGAGCAGTGAAGGTTCCTCTTGCCTTGTTATCTATATTTTGATATCATTCTGTCTATTCTTCTTCTCTTTGTATTACTGCCTAGATGTTTCTCCCACAGCTATGTAGTTAGTACCTGCGTTAATTCTCATAACTTTGGTCTTATTACTCTTAATTTCCAACACCGGCTTTTGTGACCTATCGTCAAGTAGGCTCATTTTATCTTGCATTTGTTTATAATTATAACATCAATTATTAGTAATGATAAATGACATTTCGTCCGTGTTTAAATATTCTTCAAAGAAACAGTTGAAAACATTAATCTCTCTTTTACTAACTTTCAGCTCCCTGTGGTGCATAAGTCTTCAACAAACACTTTTCAAGCCGTTCTGTTTCTTGCCATTCTTTTAAGATCATTCCATGTCTTCCCCATCATTTTTATTTCCGTTTCCATCTGTCTTCTCCGTGAATATTTTGGTCTTCCTCTTTGTCTTTTTCCTTGGGGATTCCAAAAATGGCCCGTTGTGTAATACTCTTAGTTGGCTTCCACAGCGTGTGTCCAATCCAGCGGCGTCATCTTCGCTGTATCTCTTTATCCACTTGTATTTGACTGAAACATTTCCATAATTCTATGTTAGTGATTTTGTCCTGCCGTTTCCATCTTTTTTATTCTGTGCAAGCATCCATTAATGAAGGTCTGTATCTTCATGATTTTCATTTTTATTGTTCTCCGTGTTTCACAGTCATATAATAGGATTAACTTAACATTGGAGTTTAACATTTTTATTTTTGTATTTAACCTAATTTATTTGCATTTCCAAATGTTTCCCAGGGCAACAAATGTACCTCTTGCTTATGATATCATTATTTTGGTAGCATTCTCTGTTCCTCCCTCTTTGTCTATATTACTGCCCATATATATGTAAGATTGGACGTCTAGAAAATGTATTTCTCCTATTCCTATTTGGTTATTGTCAAATGAATTAATTCTCAGGTTTGTTTGTCTTATCTCTATTTATTTTCAGTCCCAGCTGTTGTGATCTCTCATCAAGTACGCTCATTTTATTTGCATCTGTTGATTGTTGTTGTGATAGGAGGCCTATGTCATCAGTAAGTGTAAGTCATTAAGTTAATTGGTTAGTAACCACATGAGTAATCTCTGTTTTTCTGAGTTGTTTTCATAATCCAATCTATAGTCAGTAGAACGAGAAATTGAGAAAGAATGCATGTCTGCCTTATTCCTCTTTTTATTTCAAATGTTTCTGTAAGCTGTTCTTCGTGAACAACACTACATTTATTCCTTCATACATTGTTCTTATCATGTTAATAAACTGTATGGGGATTCCGTGATAACTCGGTAACTTTCAGTAACAGTAACTTTATAGTTTACACCGAAGAAAGCTGCTGTAAGTTACTGAGTTAATATCTCTTAGAGGAAAGTTATTTTCTTAAAAATTATTAGCCTCTTTTCATGTTGAAAATAATATAGTAATTGCCAAGAACCATCTCACTATAATAAGAGAAGCTGTTCTCCTTTACAACTAAATCCCTGCAGCTAAATTTTATCAGTCAGCTCGTTTACGTCAGACTCTAGGGTATCCTCGTCTCCGTAATGACGTCTCTTCCGCTTTATTACATTTTTCGTCGCTCACCCTGAAAACAATGTTTATTACGCTGTATCGCAATTTACAGCTAAGCTACGACATTTTAATTTAATAAACTACACTCAATCCTTTCATTGCTTATATTTATAATGGGGTTTCCTTATTCTATCTTTGTTATTCCAGCTCACTCTTTTTGCATTTGTTTATAAAATCTACGATTTTCTACATAACTGTTCTCTGTATACAATATATGGCCCTTTTTGTCTTGTCAGACGGTCTAGTGGAGGCTATTGTGTATTTATTTGAGGTTTTGATTTTGTCGAACAGCTTCTCTCGTGGCTAATGCTACCAATGTTTGACAAATACACTCGGTCACAGAATGAAAAGTCAGGCCCACTGGTCCACAGTGTTTTCCTTCCTTTTTCATGAGGCTTTTCTCTTCTAAGTTTTGCCTTAGCACAGTCTCAAATGATGTTAAACCGTTCCTTATACATGTCCTCTATTATGGGCGATCACTTGCCAGATGTTTCCAATCATATTCACATATGAAGAAGTCATTCAGAGATGATTTACAGATATCTCTATATCGTAGTTTATGTCTGTCGATTTGTCTTTCTCCGTGTGTTAGCTCGCCATATAGTATTTGCCTGGGGATGTGCTTTTCTCCCATTCGCTGGACATGCCCCAGCCATCTTAGTCTTCGACATCCGAGCATGGACATGATTGTTGGGGTCTTTCTGTATACATAGTTTTCTATTATCAGGTAGACCTGGTAGCTCTACTCACTTTGTTTACCTTCTATTTCTTAACTTCATTTCACATTATTATGTGTTCACTTGTTTATGTGTAACCTGTTTCCAGAACTATGATGTTGGAAATGACCTGATCCAACCTTTTTTGCTGAGAAATGAAAAATAAAATTAGAAAAAAATGGTATGGTTTAAGCCTCATGTGATCGATGGACGATACAAATTTGATGTTTCATCCCAATAGGCCTTCAGCAGGAACAAACAAACTCTCACACAGATATGTAACCTTGACAGTAGAAACAAGGTAGTTATGCATTTTGTAAACAAATAACCTGTTTAGCAAGGGTTAATGATCTGCCAGTAGAATAATGGAACATTCCAATGGTTCACTGTAGCTCTCTCAGTGTGAAACAATGTCCGAGTTTGTTATGATAGTACAAAGTGAAGTAAAAACAGGGTAATCACCGTTATCTCGACACTTAACACACCATGTAGGACATTGATGCTACTATATATTTACTAGAAGAGTATTGGGGGTAGATAGCGAATCGATTAGTGCGCTGACTTGACAATAAAATGAGCATGTGTTCAATCCCAGTCTGATGATCTCTAGTAAAGAATACTAGGTACAACGATCAAAAAGTTGACGAAAATAATAGTGGCCAGAAAAACATTTGTTACTTCAACTTCATATAGTAAAAGTTAGTACTGTGAAGTTTAATTCTTCACTTTCCTAAGATAGTGTAAGTTATGGGAGATACTCTACCGATCAATTGATATTGACGAGTGGAGAAGAGAAGAGAAGAGAAGAGAAGAGAAGAGAAGAGAAGAGAAGAGAAGAGAAGAGAAGAGAAGAGAAGAGAAGAGAAGAGAAGAGAAGGGAAGGAAGGGAAGGGAAGGGAAGGGAAGGAAGAGAAGAGAAGAGAAGAGAAGAGAAGAGAAGAGAAGAGAAGAGAAGAGAAGAGAAGAGAAGAGAAGAGAAGAGAAGAGAAGAGAAGAGAAGAGAAGAGAAGAGAAGAGAAGAGAAGAGAAGAGAAGAGAAGAGAAGAGAAGAGAAGAGAAGAGAAGAGAAGAGAAGCAATGATGTTTAAAGGACTTACTGAAAACAAGTCACGATTCTCACCTCGTCTGGTATGCAAGGGGACCAAACTGAGACTTGATTGAAGGTCTTGCTCAGCTGGGGATCGCTGACTGTGCCAGGGAGATTGCTGGTGGTCTAACTCTTGTTCCTCGTCTATGTGAAAATGGTGGATCTCGGTCTAGGTAGTGTTACCTTTTCAGCAATCCACAATGATTGTTGCGCTTTGGCCTGGGGGCTAGGCTGCTCACCTCAATTTAAAATATTCCCGGTTCGAGTTTTATATTGGTTTAATTGGATTGTGAAAGTACTCCTAATCTGAATATAGAAGAGATTGAGTGCATTGCCCCGTCAATATAGATAATAATAATGCATTGTTTTAATGTAGAAGTTGTTCACATCAACACGCCATTAACAGTTAGGCATTGAAAAGACCAGGCTGCTTGCTACTGTCTGTTTTAAATTTTAAAAAGCATTGAAATAATTGTAACTTGTTTCTAAATTTACCATTAAACATGGCAATGTCTCGAAATGTGCGCGCTTATCAGAAAATGTCCTAAATAATTATAGCAAAGACGTTAGTATATAATAACACCATTGGACGTTATACAAATATAATGCTTGCTCTATTGGGAATATGTTTGGCTGCTCCAAATATGCAAGTAATGAGAATTACTGTATCACTGTTGCTTAACACTGAAAGGAAGCGGGATAAACGAGACCTTTATTATTATTATCAGATATTCCTTAGAGTACCCGATACGGATTTGGAAAATACACTATGTGAAAAGAATATATAAATGTATATTTGTCAAATGACAAAAGCTGTAAAAGTAAAAAGTAAAGTACCTCCGTCACGCCAATTGGCGTATAGGGAAATATGGTGTTAGAGACCCTATATTTTACAGACCTTCAGCACATGATTTTTGGGGTAAGTATTACGCCCGTGCTGCTTTACTTTCCCAGGAAAAAATCCGGTACCCATTTAAGGCTGGGTGAACCCGGAAGCTGTCGGTTGGGATCGACCCTACCCCTTGTCCGTGGTAGTCCAGTTCACTAACCACTGAGCTATCGCGGCTCCCGACAAAAGCTGTGAATATTCGTATTCCTTTTAATAAATAAACATACACAAAAAGAGAATATTTTTTCTCTAATTCTTGTTTCCTTTCTAAATATTATATTATTTGCTCTTTCTTTTTCGTTTCAGAAAATGTAACATATTCGTCTGAACTATGACAGTTGCTGAGATAAATTTAAGAATGTTTGCTGTGCTTCCTCGTGGGAATTCTCTATCAGCAAAAGAAACGGAAAATCTGACATCAGATTGTAGCACATGGAGAACAAAAAAAAAAAAAAAAAAGCACAGCATCATTCGAGGAAGTAACGATATTAAAGTCTCAAGACAATTTGACAGAGGAAATGAGATAAGGCCATGCACCACAAATGCAACTTGTTCATTTTGGGGTTGGGGCAGTCTATCCAATATTGGAGGATTCAGTCACTAAAGAAGGTGTTCAGACAAACACCATTCAGAATAATACATATATATTAACAAAGTACTATAAATCATGATTACTTGCTACTTGACGTCTGTCAAGACACCAAAAACCAATATGACCTTTTCTGCAAAAATGTCAAAAATGTGTATTTCTTCACGTCCGTCAAAACATTATTGATTGTAACGTCAATCTTGGGTTCTTCCTTATGTAATTTTTTTTTATTTTGCTAATTTTCCTTTAGGTATCTAATTTTTCTTTAAAAATAAACACACACTATAAAACATATTTTACCAACACTCGATTCTGAACTAATCAATAACCGAACTTCAATTGAGTGTCCAATACGGCAGGTACAAAAATAACTGAACGTTGTTCAATGTAAATCACCCGAGTCAGTTAATGTGCTGAGAGAATTTTCTGTGTGAAATCTAGTGCCAAGAAAACAGAAGATATGACTAGTGACCTTCATAAAACAGTGCTTGAACTCGCTTCATAAATGTTCTTACGTCAAAGGCCGAAATAAATTTACGAGTAATTAAATCGACAACAACCAGCGCACTGGATTTTTAAAGATTTAACTTGATGAATATAATCGTAAATGATCAGAACTACATTAGAGATTATGTAACAAATCTGAATAAAAATTATGCTGTAACAAAATAAAATGGAAAATGTAACGCTTCATTTAAATTTGGTTATTTATCTTGGTTCGGCATTTTGTGGACTGTGACCTCTAACATAAGAATCCCTTCAGTGTCCCGCATACGTAAACGTTTTTTATTCTCTAACATTTTATAATGGATTAATTCCGTACAAATTATATATATTTTTTATTTAACTTTAAGGAAAAACAGGTAGAAGCAATAAATGCGCAGCTTTCATAACAAAGAATAAAAATTCAACTGAAAAGACTAATCTTCTCAAAACGTCTCATACTTGTGGTCGCATGAATTTCATATAAAAGAAATTGGGATAACAAGCAGGCAATTATAAGGGAATCATAGGAGAAAGAATACATACCTTTTCCTCCTATGATTCCCTCAATAATCGCATCGGAAGTTTCCCTCTATAATAATATTCATTTATTATTATTTGTCTCCAGGCAATTAAAAGCTTTGAGTGAATACTATGAACTTTCTCTTTAGCGCAGTTTTATTCTTCTTTTCTTCCTCATTTGCCTTTCAGCGTAGAGAGGTGATATAATTTGCGGTCTTTTTCTCTTTTGTTTGCCTCTACTGCTGTTATGTTTCCTAGTGTTTCTCATCATCATCATCGAGTGCCGTCTCCACAACGAAGGTTGGCTAGCATGGAGCGCCATTCTGCTCTGTCTCTTGCTTTGATGGTGCAGGTTGTCATAGGCTGATTTGTCCATCTTTTGATGTTACTCGTCCATGTTAGTCTTGGTCTGCCTCTGCCTCTGTTACCTTGTATTTTCCCCTCCAAGATTACTTTTATTAGGCTGTTGTGTCTTTTAACATGGCCCAAAAATCGCATTTGTCTTGTTTGAATTGTGCTTAGTAGTTCTCTTTTCATTTTTAGTTGTTTTAAGATTTCATCGTTTGTTTTCTTTCCCTTCCATCCAATTCTACCTATTCTTCTATACATCCACATTTCAAAAGCTTAAATTCTCTGTTCTGTTTTCTTGTCTAATGTCCATATTTCTGCACCATATAAGAATATTGAGAAGATGTAACATTTTGTTATTCTTAGTTTTAGCCCTGGTGTTATTTGTTTTGATGTTAGTATGTTCTTCATTACATTAAAATTACTTTTTGCCATTCCTATTCTTTTGTTTATTTCAGTTGTACATTTTCCATCACTGGTAATAGTATGTCCAAGGTAGTTGTAGTTCTGAACTGTCTCCAGGTCTATTCCTTCAATTTTGATATCCACTTGTGGGTTTTGAGTATCTTCTTTTTTATGATCATAGTTTTAGTCTTTTTGATATTCATATCTAGACTATATTTTTTGCTTGTCATGTTTATTTCATTAAGTAATTGTTGGAGATCTTTAGGATTTTCTGCTAGTAGTACAGTATCGTCAGCATATCTTAGGTTATTGATTATCTTTCCATTAATTTGTAGGCCTGCTATTTCTATGATGTTTTTTAAACTTTTGCTCAGTGTATAGATTGAACAAGCTTGGTGATCGGATGCATCCCAGTCTTACTCCTCTTTTAATATCAATGGGTGTAGTCCATGAAGCACTCTTGAAACCATGAATTGGTTTGTTTACTTCTGTGTATTTTTCGATCAATGTTCTCATGCAGAATATGGCTTCTTTTCTAGTGTTTCTAATATTCCGTAAATTCATCTTTTTCGTGGTCGACCCTTGGGTCTTGTGTTCTCTTAACGTTTATTGAGGGCTCGTTGTGTTGTGTTTTGATATTTCTGCCTTATCACGAGGCCAAACAATGTTATCTATTGTTTCTTTATATATTCTATGGCGGGGGTTATTCCTAGCTTTTTTCTCAGTTTTTCAATTTTGATCTTATCTCTCAGGTAATCTCGAAATAAGAGATATTATAGAAACTAAATTAAGTCATCTAGTACAGTGGTAATGTAGACAATAATGAAATCTAGAGAGAAAAGCTACACAACAGACATTACCTTACTTTGTTAAAAGTATGAAGCCTGAAATTGCTGAATAATGCTCAAAGCTCGTATGTATCTAGACTTTAGACTGATTAGTAATGCTGAGTATGAAAGCTCTAGATTCAGGATCTTCTAATTTTATTCCATGTGGTCTTTGACCGATTAGGCAGGCAGTGGCAGAAAACCTGCGTGACATCTTTGAAGATAATGCAATCTCTTGATCTTATGACGCTGTTTAAGACAAAACATAAAATCTCTTAATCTTGTGATGTCTTTAAAGACAATAATGAAATTTATTGATCTTGCGACGCTGTTTAAGACAAAATATAAAATCTCTTAATCTTGTGATGTCTTTAAAGATAATAATGAAATATCTTGATCTTGCGACGCTTTTAAAGAGAATAGTAAAACCTCTTAACCGTGTGATGGATTTAAAGACAAAATATAATCTATTAACTTTGTGACGACTTTAAAGAAAATAAAATCTCAGTAACTTATGACGTCTTTTAAGGACAATGAAAAAATCTCTTAACTTTATGATATCTTTAAAGACATTTTTTTTTTAAATCTGAGCTTTGTGATGTCTTTAAAGACAATAAAAAATCTCTTAACTTTATGATGTCTTTTAAAGACAAGTTTTAACAAATCTGAGCTTTGTGATGTCTTTAAAGACAATAAAAAATCTCTTAACTTTATGATGTCTTTTAAAGACAATAAAAAATATATGAACTTTGTGACGTCTGTAGAGACAATTTTAAAAAAGCTATTAACGTTGTGACGTTTTTAAAGACAAGAAAAAAATCTCTGAACTTTGCACAGACTCTTGTCACAATGTCTCAAGCCTGGCTCACAATCTAAGTATCTTTCCTCCGTTATCGTTTGTATTTTCTTATTAACGTCATTCTAACTTCCCGTGTACTCCTGAGGCTGACTGCTCCTGCGATAACTGCGAAATCTTTCTGATCACAGAACCACTCCAAAACGACCTTTGTTAGCCTGTTGGTACACTTTTTGAGCAGCTTTTGGGCACTGAATCAATGACTGTTCCAGCAGCTATCATTATTGATTAATATGAGCAATCATACAAGTATAATTTGTATAACATGATTTAATCCTCTTGATTTGGTTTCAATTGTCTCTTCTTGTATACTATTTGGGATATCATGTACTCAATTTTCCTTTATGTTGTCTTTGATAAATACATTTTCAATTAAATGTATTTTTGTTCTTGTAAACTGTTCAGGAAAAAGAGGATTCGGGGAAACGCATAAAATGATGATAACTGCAGTAACACACTCTTTTCTCAGGTTGATAGGTGCAAGCATGATGTGATCTCTTTTGTTTTCTTCATAACATCGTTTTTTAATGTTTAATTTGTTTTGATCTCTTCTTTTACTGTTATATCAACCTTTTCTATGCTTCATTTCGTTAGAAAAACTGTTTTCTCTATCATGTCGACGATTGTTTAATGTTTCATCTGTTTTAATCTGTTTTTCTTCTTTTCCTCACGTACAGTATTTTTGAATGAATACAGTTCCTGGGTCATGTTCCAAAACATTAAAATTTTACTATATATTTTTCTATTAATTTTTTTTTCACAAA
Source organism: Megaustenia siamemsis (assembly GCA_032433765.1). Taxonomy (NCBI): domain Eukaryota; kingdom Metazoa; phylum Mollusca; class Gastropoda; order Stylommatophora; family Ariophantidae; genus Megaustenia; species Megaustenia siamemsis. Next base: position 127,821,342 of record JAVIAB010000051.1, on the reverse strand, counting down.
CTGTATTCTCTGCTCTGGAAAAATATGAAAGTTAGGAATCTAAAGGGCCGAAACACCTGTCTACCGGGTCATCAATCGATGATCAAATTGTCTCCTCTTGTAGGTTGCTCTGTATTTAAAAAAATGTTTCCTATCATCACTGTCTGAATAATATGATGACAGTAGTATGTACAAGTGCTTGGAAGAACAAGTGCTGATGTAAAACTAATATATTTGTTTTCCATTAACTATTGAAAGATGAATGAGTTGGCAAACAATGCCTGGAAAACTTGAATTGATTCCAGAAACAGGAAATCCTGCTGCATAAGCAATTTCGAGAATGAGCATGAAAAAAAGAATGAAAGCATCAACATCATGACACGAAGCATTGTCAACAACGTGATTGACAAACAGCATTAAGAGCTAGAAGTAATTGCTGATCATATTTAACTGCACTAATTTGACACGGCACGTGACTGAGGCTAGAAAGAATGAGGCCTATTGACAATGTTTAGTAAATAGATTCAGACAGCGAGCTTGAATTAGGACAGAATATGTAAACTATCAGAGCAAATACACATCAAAAGGTGTTGTTTATACAGGTCACGCAAACGTGTATATACACACAAATCATTACAGAAGTCGGTCAAATAAAAAATGAAACAAAGTAAAACGGTCGGACGCATACAAATTGTCAAAAAGTTTAAAATTGAAAGTGTGATTCCTATTTGGACAGATAATAGATTAGAATATTTCTTGATTGCACACACATAAACATATATATATATATATATATATATATATATATATATATATATATATATATATATATATATAACTTGGGTGACGAAAATCTAGAACAAATGAAAAAAATATATAGAGAGAAAAAAGAAAATTTAACCGTATGGTTAAAGCTTAAAGTAACAAGTGGGCAACAAAAACCAGAACGACGTTTCAGCACAATAGGCCTTCAACAGGAAAAAAACATAAAGCATATGTACATATATGTATTAAAAAAATTTTAAATAGACAATAACTAATAATTAATTAAATATTAATTAATTAAATAATAAATCATCATCATAATGTGCCATACTGGTTGGCGTAGGTGATCATGTCCTTCCACAATCTTCTATCTACAGTGCATCGTATCAGTTCTGTTGTTGACTGTTTTCCATGCCATGACACCAAACTATCCAGTATTTGCTCTCTTTGTCGTCCGCGGTCTCTCTTTCCTTTTATTTTTCCAGCTGTAACCAAGTATTCCAACTTTCCTCTTCTCATAATGTGCCCGAAAAAATGTTGATTGTTTCTTTCTGATGTTTTTAGTAGCTCTTTTTTTTTGTATTGGCCTTATTGGTCTTTTTAGCTGTCCAGGGAACTTTCAACATTCTTCTGAGAAATCCCATCTCTGTGGCCTCTAATCGTCTTTTCATTTGTTTGTCAACTGTCAATGATTCGCTTCCATAGGTCAGAATTAGTTCTATATAGCACCGATGAACTCACTTTCTCACTTCTATTGATACAGATTTGTTGCATAAGATATTTTTCATTTTCTGAAATGCTTTGTTGGCCTGAGCTATTCTGCTTTTTATTTCTGTGGTGCATCTTCCATCTGATGTTATTATGCCAGTCGTAACCAAGTATTCCAACTTTCCTCTTCTCATGATGTGCCCGAAAAATGTTGATTGTTTCTTTCTGATATAAATAATAAATAGATAATAAAAAATAAATTATGAAAATCTCTAGATTATTTTGGCAAACAAAATAAGGAAGCAAGACGTCCTACCCAAAGGATGTAAAGAAAAAGACATGTACAGAGATACGATAATAGGCAGAACCAGATGGAGAAGTTAGGTGTTCAGAAGAGATTCAGAAACAATCACAAGAACTTTCATGCAAGGAACTCCGGAGGGAAGGTGAAATAGAGGCACGTCAAGGACAAATTTTAAAGCTGCGTTTTCCAACGCCAGCCAGCGAGTGCTATGGCGCCCTCGACATACTTTCCTGGCACCCGCGACATTCTTTTTCTTGTCGTTAAATTTTACTCAGCCAACTTTAACGTTATATAAAGACGCCATATTCTAAGGGTTAAATTTTCATCTCTTAATTTTAATAACCGTCATATAGCTACGAATGTTACTTGTGTTATCATAATATTTATTCATGTTAAAATAATTGTTATTATTATCATAATTATACATTGACGCCCGCCACGCCAAGGCCAGCAGCCAAGCCCTATATTTATAAACACATTGGACAACTCTGCTATCATCATCATGTGCCATACCGGTTGGCGTAGGCGATCATGTCTTTCCACAATTAAGATAATCGTAAATACGTTGGCTAAATAAAAGCGCTGTGTCAACGAAGTGCAAAATACAATAGTAATGTTAAGATACAATCAAAGTTTACACCATTTATTTGAATTTGAAAATAAAGACACGCGGCACAGAGGGGGGGGGGAAGAGAGTTTGGAGTGGGGCTTTTGCCCAGTAACAATATGATGATTCAGCAGCTATTGATGAGATTATAACCTTAAACAATGTGGCACGGTCCAATTATTCGATCGTTTGTGTAGTATCTACTCTCCCGGCTCATCCCCCCCCCCCCCCTTTTCCACTCGGCCTTCAATTTCCATTTCATTTAGTAGTACTGGAGTAGTACACATTAAATTATTCTCTTCTTTTTCCCTACAGTTCACTGAACCTGTAATAAAACCCTCAACTCGTCCTCGTTTTATTAACTTAATTATAGGCCAATCGTTATTCTAGAGAATCTTTTGAGATCAGCGCTCCAGAAAATTCTACAACGTCTTAGACCTCTTTTCTTAGCCTTCTGGCGAACACTAAATCTAAATTCTATTTCTGTGTCCTCCCCACACTATTGTGGTTGTCTAGAGAAATCAGCTCCTATAATTGTGTAGCAGATAGAAAGGCGGACAGCGGGTTATACTATGTCTGAAATCAATGTAATGAAATAAGGCGTTGAAAACAGAACATAGAAGGAAGAAGACGATGAGGCTAGTGAACGATGCATCAATGCTCACATTGATTGATGGATAAACTATGACAACTAGACGAGAAATATTGAAGGGTAGAAGGCAAGCAGACCACCGGAGAGATTGCTAGATAGTCTTTCAGTTAGACAGTTTTGGAAGACGCAAAAAGAAGACAGAAGGAGAAGTAGGCATGACTCCCACATAATGAAGCAGGCTTCAAGACAAGTCTTTTTGCGGGTCACTATAACAGTATATTTTGAGCACACACACCCCGCCCCTCGCTATCTACCGCTAAGATAAGCGTGACGCTATACAGAATGATTATGAAAAATAATTCAGTTTAAATGATGACGCTATAGTAATATTTACAGTGATTTTTTACAAAGTTATAATGATGTAGATCATTTTAAAAATTACAGTAAAATCAAATATCTCAAAGGTCGAGCCTCATCAAATCCCGGTCACCCAGGCTACGGACCTGTCATCCTTCCCCTTGTAGTGGGGAGGGGGGGCATTGAGATAGGTATTTATGTAGTGGGTTATGAAGTCAAACAGAGAAACAGTAATAATAACATACATAAGGACATACAGGTACTTGTAACCATACGATTAAGGTAAGGCCTACTGGGGTATAAATAGAAAAAAAGGGATATACAAATAAACATATATAACAGACATAGCGGGAGATTTAAAATACTGACTTTCAAGCTGTAAAATCGACATTAGGATAGAAATATGATTAAACAGAGAAATGAGAAAATAAACAGCCAAGAAGATACACAGTCTTTACTGCGTAAAAATAAGGATTAGCAAACTGATCAAACAGATAGGACGATTTATCTATACACAGATATATAGAAAAAAATAGAGGCCTACAGATAAATAGTCAGAGGCAGATATACTGACAAAGTAAAAAAAAAAACTATAGAAGAATCATCAAGTACCGGGCCTACTGACGTAGGTGATCATGTATCTCCACAACTTTCGATCTCAACAGTTCTTTTCAGTTCTGTTGTTGATCTTCTGCCAAGCCATTCTCTGAAGCTGTTTGGTATTTTCTCTCTTTGCTTCCCTCTATCTCTTCGTCCCTCAATTTTTCCAGTTGTTACAATACATTCCAGTTGTTCTCTTCTCATTACATGGCCAAAAAATGATGATTGTTTCTTACTAATATTGGAAATTAGCTCTCTTTTTGCTTTGACCTCTTTCAGAACATTTTCATTACTCTTCTTAGCTGTCCATGGTATTCTCAACATTCTTCTGTAAACAGGTCGGGTCCCATTTTCTAAAAAGAGAACTAAGACATTGTAGAATTTCCCTGCTGCCTTGCAGGTAAGCTCGGGAGAGTAAAAGGCTAAGGGAGGGTACCCATAAGTAAAACAACCCCACTGCCTTGTGGGTGAGACTTTTTACTCAAAGGCTAGCGGAGCCAACCGTAAACAAACCGACGGAATGCAACAGAAAATCGCCGTCGTAATTTCTTTGTACAATCATGAATCGCCACAACAGTAGAAATCTTGACAAAAACGTTAAGGGGGATTCCAATGGAAAACCCTCGTTCGGTAGGGGACATCATGTGCTACAGGTGATACGCGATCGTCATCAAGCTACTGTAAGCAAATTAAATATAAAACAAACTCTAAAGATAGGTACTTGGAATGAGAGAACACTCATGCAGAAGGGTAAAATGGAAAACATCATACAAGAAATAAAAATAACGGGTTTACATTTACTGGGACTTTGTGAAATGAGATACACCAGATCAGGGGAGATGTATTCTGATAAACATAAAATAATCTATTCTGGAGGTACTGAACACCAAAGAGGAGTAGGTATCATCTTGGATGCAGAAAGAGCAAGAACAGTGAAAGGCTTTTACCAAACATCTAATTTATGATAGCTGAACATAAAGACCTAAACATTGTAATTAGAAGTGGAATAATGACTTCATTAATGAACATCACAAGTACAATTATTTTCATCGGTTCGTCATTGTGAATTTCCTTGTGTATTTCTTCTTTCTGGGGCTCATCCGATGATCACTAAAGGAGTTGACAGTCCTCTTCGTCATCTTTTCTTGAAAGGACGTTATGTGGGCGTAGATGTGTTGTGTTGTGATTGACAGCCTTTCGTCGCAACATCCGACTTTAGCACGGCATTTTTAGTACATGGTTTCTTTCCCTCTACGATCCCTATTTGCTTGAACGGACAGGATAGTCTTGTTTACAGGGGCACCACTGGGAGGTGGGGCAGGGTCTTAATCATCTGTGATGTTCGCCGATTCTGACACATGCAGTCAGCTGTGGGTCGCAGACTGCACTCACCTGTGGGTCGCTGACTACACTGAGCTGTGGATCACGGACTGTACTCAGCTGTGGGTCACTGACTGAACTCAGCTGTGGGTCTCTTACTGCACTTAACTGTGGATCGCTGACTGCACTCAACTGTGGGTCACTGACTACACTCAGCTGTGGGTCACTGACTGCACTCAGCTGTGGGTCGCTGACTGCACTTAGCTGTGGGTCTCTTACTGCACTTAACTGTGGGTCGCTGACTGCACTTAGCTGTGGGTCGCTGATTACACTCAGCTGTGGGTCGTTGACTGCACTTAGCTGTGGGTCTCTTACTGCACTCAACTGTGGGTCACTGACTGCACTCAGCTGTGGGTCGCTGACTGCACTCAGCTGTGGGTCACTGACTGCAGTCAGCTGTAGGTCACTTATTGCACTCAGCTGTGGGTCGCTGACTGCACTCAGCTGTGGGCCACTTACTGCATTCAGCTGTGGGTCGCTGACTGCACTCAGCTGTGGGTCGCTGACTGTACTCAGCTCAATTGATGGACGGTCATCTTTCGTGCACTAGCATGTGGTGAATTTAAAAAGCACTCCAAGAACAACTAGTCTTAATTATTAGTTTTAATGAAACAAACATTGATTTTTTTTGGGGGGATAACACATTGTCTTTCATTCAAACTGAAAGAAGTACATAAAACGAACAAATCCAATCTGGAATTAATTAAAGTTCAGTCGCTATCTAAACTTTTCATTGACTGTTTTTTTTATGATGTCTACACATGAAAAGCATGTTTGTTTTTTTTAAATGTGTGGCTTACAATTTTCTGGCCAAATAGTGTGACGTATTTTAATTGAAAAGCTTCAAACAATGTTAATAGAATTAATCTCAAAATGAAAGAAAAACTCGCTGGAATATTTTTTCCACCTTTAGATTATTACTAGATTTTATTTTCTTGTGCAACTGTACTCTAATTAATTAAAATAACAAAAGCAAGACATATGAAACCTTCCTTCTTCTTTTCGATCAAATGTTGATATTTTATTATTTCTGTTTGCACCTTGCACCAATTACTTTAACGTTTATCACGCGTATCTTTTAGGCCGCTTTTCTAGCCCTTCTAATACAGTTTATTTTTTGTAGTTAGATTCGTAGAAACAGTTCTATCAGACCACCGAACCGTTTCTACCATATTTAACTCAAATTGGCCTCTCTGGATGGCATCATTGTCTGCAGAGTCATTATTCTCCTCGTGCGTGAATTCTTGACTAGTCATTCACAGATTTTAATCAGCGGTTTGAGAGAGTGAGAGAGAGAGAGAGAGAGAGAGAGAGAGAGAGAGAGAGAGAGAGGCCGAGTCGGTAACTTGCCGGCTTCAAATCAAATGAACGTGGGTTTGAAACCCAAGTCAACAAGTTTTTTTTTTGTGAGTTGAAGGTAAAATAAAATCTTTTACTCATACGCCTCGCGGGGGAGCCGCGATAGTTCAGTGGTTAGTGAACTGGACTACAAAGGACAAGAGGTAGGGTTCGATCCCAACCGACGGCTTCCAGGTTCACCCAGCCTTTAATGAGTACCTGATTGGTTTTCTGGGAAAGTAAAGCAGCACGGGCGTAATACCGACCACATTACACCAAAAATCATGTGCTGAAGGTCTGTAAATTTATGGTCACTAACACCATATTCTCTATACGCCACTTGGCGTGAAGGGGCACTTTACTGTTTTTTTTCTTGTATACGCCTCGCGGCGGCTGCATTAACTTGTTTTTCTTCCTCTTCTTCCTCTTCTTCCTCCTCCTCTTCTTCCTCTTCTTCTTCTTCTTCCTCTTCTTCCTCTTCTTCCTCTTCTTCCTCCTCCTCTTCTTCTTCTTCTTCTTTTTCTTCTTCTTCTTCTCTGTCTTCCTTTGAACTCCATGTGGAGCATAGGCCTTCAACACTTTCCTTCAATATCTTCTCCATGATTGTTATCTCTGTTTCCACCTGTCTTCTCCGAGAATATTTTCGTCTTCCTCTTTGTCTCTTCCCCTGGGGATTCCAAAAAAGAGCCTGTCGTGTAATACTCTTAGTTGGCTTCCTCAGTGTATGTCCTATCCAGCGCCATCGTCTTCGTTGTATCTCTTTGTCCACTGGTATTTGACTGGTGCTTTCCCAAATTTCTAAGGGATTTTGTCCTGCTATTTCCATCCTTTCATCTTGGGAAAGCATCCACTAATGAAGGTCGTTAAATTCGCGATTGTCATTTCTTTTGTTCTCCATGTTTCACAGCCGTATAATGAGACTGATTTAACACTGGAGTTGAAAATTGTTATGTTTATATTTAACCTAAATTCTTTGGATTTCCACATGTTTGACAGTAAGCGACCTTTATTCTCAGACAGACCTTAAAATTCCCCCTCCCCTCCCACAGACCCCAGAAATGAGGTAAAGGCCCTACAGACAAACAGGCAGGCAGGCAAACAGAGAGACAAACAGGCAGCCAAACACAAATATTCCAGCTGTTCCCTTCTTATTACTTGGCCAAAAAAATAGCTCTATTTTTGCTTTGGCCTCTTTCAGAACGTTTTAATTACTCTTCTTAGCTGTCCATGGTATTCTCTGCATTCTTCTGTAAAACCACATTTCTCCAGCCTCCAGTGATTTCATTGTCTGGTGTCCTATTGTCCATGATTCACATAAAGAAAAGTTTTTTTAAAAAGTTAGTAAAGGATTTCTCCATACCCTGCTTGACGTATGAGGAATAAGGTGTTAGTGATCACAATTTTCTATGACCACATTTTTATTTTTGGTTAATGTGGTCGGTATCACGCCATGCAACCTTTGCTTCCTAGAAAAATCTCGTGTACCCACTTTTAGAGGCTTGGTGAACGCCGGAGCTTTGTCGGTCCGAAAAAAAAATGCATCACTTCTGGCGTTCTGGGAACCCTTCTTATAAGAACGCAAGCAAACTAACCACTCAGTCACCGAAGCTCCATAATGCAAGTGAATTCAGATCCTAATGATTCCGTCCTATAATAAAAGTGGAATTTATTTTTTATCTTTTTAATTTGGAAGCAGATCCTTATGTCCACTTCTTTTCCAGTAAGACACATCTTCATAATTCGAGTCAGTGATTATATTTAATATTTTAAAAAGTTCTGTTTTAATTGAACAAGGTTTCGGTCATTTAGAGTTAGCTTAGGGGAACACTCACCCTGATCAACAATTATGTTTGTTTTTAATGTTGAGCAATTACGCTGTTAAACTGGATTTTAAAATAGGGAGATTCTTGACCAACGTATTTGTGTGGATGGATTTTGTCTTCTGACGTGTAGTGGTCACATGATAACTCGTGCGAAAATGACAGCACTATAACAGCAGGCTGAATGAATGGAAAGAAGAGCATAGAAAAACCAAGAGAAAAAATATTGAACAGCTTATTCAAATGGCATAATAAAAGATCACCGATTGAAAGTATCACTTCCATAAAGGACCTGGAGGTGTGGAGAGAAAAGATCGCCAATGCCAACTGGCACCCGATGAAGATGAGGATAACTCCAAATCTATGTCAATATTGTGGTTGTTTCCCTTTACACGATCAATGAACACGTTAACAATAATTGTTCTTTACTTTCATTAGTACTTTGCAAATGCTTTTATTTTAAATGAAACATTTATTTTGAATTGAAGCAAACTAATTCCATGCAGTAAAGTAAGGAAATAGACAGCAATGAAACTATTTATATTTAACTCATGCTTGTAACGTTTTCATACACTAATTTTACTACTTACATAGAAATGTGAACAAATAAGGGACTAAACTGAGTACAATATTTAAACAGGAATTGAAATTAGATGCTTTCTCTTTTTGATAGCAGCAAACGTTAGCGGTTATTGAATAATATAGTCAAGGTCACTTCTGCAAATTGCGAGTAAAAATATTCAATGATAATTGCAGTAACTAGCTATAGCTCGTTTCAAAACATATGCCCAACTTCAAAACGCTATTACTCTCTAACCGTTTGTTAAATACTTTTGAAATTTTCCAAATGTTATTAGAATGCAAAAGACCCTTTAAATGTATATTTAACAAATATCTTGCAGCTGCAGTTTTCTTAAAGCGGCGATATTTCTTTGATGTTTGTCAAAATTGTAAATTGTGAAGCCCTAAAGAATAGAAATTACCGTAGTTGCTGGTCTACGATTAATTTTCACTAGGTAAAGGCGTGGCCGTAATGGGGAAATAACTGGATAAAACAAAACACCAGGAGAATTATTGTCTGCTCAGTTCGAGGACGGACGATAATAATATCAAGGTATACCTGTAAGTCCAATTTTCATAGTTGTGTGGTCCTTAAAAGGACCGTTTGTTGAAATAATTTAAGGTAATATAGGGGCCAACATTGTGGGGGCTATATACTTTCATTCTGAATCAGACGAGTCTAAAAGATTAATAACTGTTTGGGGTTGAACATTCCACAAACCATCATTTTTCCAATATTCCTCTTCCTGTTTTAAGACGTGGTCTTCACATTTAGCCCAATAATCTTTGTCTATATTTAATAAAGCGAGATTAGCAAGAGTCTTTACATCGCATATTTTGAATGTTGTATTTTCATCTGCCACTTGTCCTTTTAATGTTGCCCAGATTAGTTCTATTGGATTTAAATGAGCATGGTAAGGTGGCAGCCTCAAATTTATATGACCGTGCTCTTGGATAATCTTATCTATTTGAAAAATCTTTGTCCTCTGTTTTTGCTTTACTAGAGATAGTAATTCAGGTTTTAAGTACATGTTATTAAATTGTATGTGCTCCTTTGTGAGCCATATCTTAATAGCATCTTTTGTACTGGATGACGTCGGGACTTTATCTTCAAGTGCAACAATGTTGTGGTACGCTGCATTGTCCATTATTAGGCAAGATGGTCGATCTAGTGCTGGGAGAACAGAATTTTCAATCCAATGTCTAAATATGTGACCATTCATCTCAGAGTGATAATCCCGATTGTCTATGGATTTTGAAAGAAAAATGAGCTCTGCATTCTGTATTAGTCCATGTTGTCGACTACCTGCATGAGCAATTATCAAGCGCTGTCCTTTGCTGCTAGGTATTAATCTCTTAATCTTTCTATCTGATGACTGCCATTCCCTTTGTTTAGTGTGGTGAGCATTGATCCATGTTTCATCCAAGTACACAATATCATAACCTTGCTTGCGCACCTCTTTTACTTCACGTAAGTACTTGCTTCTCATGACTACTATATGTGGCTTCTCACAGATGATGTTTCGTCCATTGGGATACTTTCTGAATGTAAAGCCTGCAGCTCTCACATTCCTCCATAATGTAGACTTTGATATTTCAATACTGTTGTTCTTTTTCAGCGATACTTTTAATTTTCTTATTGTAACAGTTTCATTCATACCCAACATTTTGCGAATTTCACTTCTAATAAGTTCACTGTCGAAATTATCCAACATTTTTGCTCTTCCTTGTGATTTTGAATATTTGGAACATTGACGGTCACGTGCTTGAATCCAGCGATTAAATGACCGTTTAGATAAATCCAAAATGTGTCTTGTCCTATTCTCAGGGTTTTCTAAAGAATGAAATAATCTTCCTCGTTTAGCCTATTTGCAAAAATAGTCATACATTTTTATTGCGATGTTTTGTAAACTGCAGAATTTCATTTTAAGACTCATGATAAATGTTATTGTTCCACGTTACGCCGCTGAATTAACGGAAATGGAACACACAATGTCTCGTGTTTACTACAAGTGTCTATTTGTGTCAGAAAACTCACGCGGAAAGCGTGAAAAATCGTAAATTTCAGCGTGTATAGATTTGTAATCGCTATTTTTAACTTAAATACTGTAAACACTAAGTTTTGACTACATCAATGGGTCGTTATAAATTTATATAAATCAAATAAGCAATAATAATAACCAAATGTTTGTTTTTAATGAAATTAATTCCCTGTTGGGTTCTAATCATTATATCTTTACATGCAAATTTGAAAAAAATACAAAAGCGGTTTAAAAGATATTGATTTTTAAAGTTGGGCAAGACTTATGAAACAAGCTATAGTTAAAAACACATAATTCGTTCTCTGTGAATTTCTCTCTCTCTCTCTCTCTCGCTCTCTCTCTCTCTCTCTCTCTCTCTCTTTCTTTCTTTCTCTTTTTCCTTCTATATTTCTCTTAAACTCTTATACCCTTCGAGTATCGAGGTAGATACAAAGTTCTAGTTCTCGCCTTTCTGGTAGTCTGTCATTATCAATTGATGTAACATTTCTCTAATAGTGTCAGTCCATCTTACTCTGGGTCTACCACAGGCCTTCTTCCATCTTCTCTTATAATTATATGTTTTCTATCTATCTATCTATTGTCCTTTCGAGCCGAAGACGGCACATAGGGCAGAACCACAATCTCAAAAACAGAAACCTTGCGTGCCAAAGTGGCACATATTGCAGAGATTTCTGCTTCTAAAATCTATGGCTCTGTTTCCATAACAATACTTTTTACAATGACAGCTTGTCAAACCATCGATCAAATTATATGTTTTGAATGGTACATAATCTTTTTTTACCATACTTTCCAGATGAACAAAACATTTCATTTGTTTTCCTGCATCTCTGTACGCAGATCAGAATTGACTCAATGCCCAATCAATGTGAACAGCTCTTTCAACGTGGTGAAACATTCACTTTCTCATATATGGATTGAATATTTTGCATTTCTCGTACACTCGTTCAAATGGTTGTAACTAAGCGCCCCTCAGCATGTATCCTGTATGCATTTCAATTCCCGCATTATACGCCCCTCAAAGTCAACTTTTCGAGATCTCTTGATGAAGTGAGCATCTATTATATATCCACAACATATATAATACAACATACAAATATATAAAGAGTATGCAATATGTCTACTATAAACACTTTTTAGCGTTTTATCTATCTATCTATCTATCTATCTATCTATCTATCTATCTATCTATCTATCTATCTATCTATCTATCTATCTATCTATCTATCTATCTATCTATCTATCTATCTATCTATTTATCTATTTATCTATCTATATATTTATCTGTATGTCTGTCTGTCTGTCCACTTATCTGTCTTTCTGTCTGTCACGCTATAATTCGATATAATAACCACCTTGTCTGTTGATATTAATAAATTTCAACTTTAAGTGTGTACATGTTGTATGTTTATTATTGCCAGTTCATTCCACCCAGTCGTTAGTGTAGTTTGTATGTCCGAATATGACTGTTAAGTACGATGTTGGCCGAAATAAACAACAACAATGTGGACATGTTATTAGTTGCTGCATATTGGAGATCTAGTTCACGTGTTTTTCTCCGTTGTTCTGCTGATAATATTTTGAATGACTCACTAGCTGTACTCTAAGTCGAGTAGTAGTTCCT
>JAVIAB010000051.1:127531168-127803668 GCA_032433765.1 Megaustenia siamemsis | reverse complement strand
CCCCCATTTTTTACTGCATTCTGTGCTGATCCATCTGTATACACACGAATCCATAGGTCTTGTGGGTATTCTTCATCCAGGAAACTGAGAGTTATTGTTTTTCGCTGTAGACTATTCTGTTCCTCTTTATCAACTATTCCTTTCACTTCTGTCCGTATTTGAACTGATAATCCAGATTCCTCTGTCCAGGGAGTCTGTTCTGGTATGGGCAGTAGGGGGTTAACAACTCTTGGCATGTCTGGTGTTTGTCTACTAATACGCTTGGCTTGGTGGATAAAACTGCTTCTCTTAAGTCGTCCCAATGCAAGATTTTGGAATCGGTCCTTCATTGGATGTCTCGGCATGCAAGCAAATTTTTCTGCCTGTATCAGCACCTTTGTGTCCCTCCGTTCTCTCAGTGCTGGTATCCTCCACAATTTCTCCATCTCTAATATTGGTGTTGATTTCATTGCTCCTGTGATGACCCTAAGTGCCTGGTTTTGTACTTTATCCAGTTCTTGAAGTGTGGTGTTTGATGCTGAACACCATGCAGATGATCCATATTCTAAATGTGGGCGTATACTCTGTTGGTAAACTTTACTGAGTATTTTCCCACTCGCACCCCACGTAGTTCCACACAGCTTTCTTAGAATAGCCAATTTTCTCCTTGCTTTTTGGGTTGCCTTATTTATCTGCTGTTTCCAAGATAGTTTGTTATCAAATGTAACTCCGAGATACGTAGCCTGTATGTCTTCTTTCACAGGCTCATTGTTTATATAGATGGCTCCTGCTTTTTGTTTTGGGGAAAGAGTGAAAAGTGTAGTACTGCATTTGTCTGTATTGATGCTGATACACCATCTATTTGTCCATGAATTCAGTGCATTCATAGCTCTTTGTAACAATTTGGAGGCCACTGTTGCATACTCCTCTGTGCACCACATTACCAAGTCATCTGCATACATTGCCACTTTGATACCATGTGGTAGTTCAGTAACTAGGTCATTGATGTAGATCAGAAAAAGTGTTGGAGATAGTACCCCTCCCTGTGGAACGCCCTGGCGCAGTAAGACCTTCTTACTCTTAAGACCATCCAGTTGCACTCTGGCTCTCCTGTTATGCAGGTATGCTTTGACCCATTTGTACATCCTGCCATTTACTCCATAATTTCTCAGTTTCTTCAAAAGCCCTTCCTTCCATACCTTATCAAATGCTTTCTTTAGGTCTATCCATGCTGCTAGTACCAGTTTCTTTTCTTGAAACGCATCCTCAATTTCCTGGGAAAGATAGGTTGCCTGATCTTCGGTAGAGTAACACTGTCTAAAGCCTGCTTGTTGTGGGACAAGGAGATTTTCACTTTCCAGGTACCACTGCAGTCTGAGATTGATTATACGTTCCATTGTTTTACACAAACAGCTTGTAAGGCTGATTGGTCTATAGCTGGATGTCATTGAACCATCTTTTCCTGGCTTTAGTAATGGTATCATAATTGCTTCTCTCCATGCCTGTGGCACTTTACCTGTGATCCAGCAAATGTTGTAGATCTGCAGTAGTTTTGCTTTAGCTGCAGTTCCCAAGTTCTTAATCATTTCATTAGACACTCCATCACTACCTGGTGACTTTTTCATTTTTAATTTGGATATTGCCAGCTCTAGCTCTCTTTGTGTAATGGGTATTTCCATGACTTCATGTGCAGTCTCTTCTTGTCTTGCATTTTGTTGTTTTAGACGGGTCTCTTGACGTTTCTCTAGGCTAATTTCAATATTGTTGTCATTTGCAAAGGAGTCTGCAAAGTGATTTGCTGCATGTTTACCTGTTAGAATGTTTCCATCCTTCTTCAGTGTAATTTTTGTGTTCCCTTCTGTACCCTCATCATTCAGCTGTTTTACAAGCTTCCACACTTTTCTTGTGTCTCGTTCTAGATTCATGTACTCTGTTTTCTCTTTCCAACTTCTCCGTCTGGCTTGTAGTTTAGCCCATTGAAATTTGGCTTTAGCATGCTGATAGTTATTGTGGTGTTCCTGGCAGGGGTTATTTTCTGCTTGTTTTCGAGATGTTTCCATGTCATTGTGCAGTTGCTCTAGTTCACTATTCCAGTATGGTTTGTAGTGTTTCCGTGCCCCTCTGGGTATTGTTTCACTGGCAGCTTGTATTATTAGTCTACTGAATTCATCAACTATTTTGTTGATGTCTCTGTCTGTATTTAGATCTTTAGTCAGTACACTGGTGTAATGTTGATACATTTTCCAGTCTGCCTTTTTGTAATTCCATCTGGAGAGAGTGCTGCTCTCCCTGACGGCCTCGTTTTGCACCACTAAAAAGACAGGTCGGTGGTCGCTGCCTCCAAGTTGTTTCCCAACAATACGTGTGATATTCCAATCCAGGTCTGGTGAATGGAAAGCAAGGTCTGGTGTAGATGTGGTATGCCATGATCTGGAATAGAATGTTGGTGGATCTGTTGCCTGGTTTAATAGTATAAGCCCATTGTCATCCTGCCAATTTTCAAGTTCTTCACCTCTCTTGTCCATATCTTCATAGCCCCAGCTCTGTGAATGGCTGTTAAAGTCTCCACATACAATTATTCTTTCTTTTAATGTAATTGTGTCTAGTGCTAGTGGGCGGTCACTCGGACAGTAGTAGTTTAGTAGATGGAAGTCTGTATTTCCTGTCCTGAGGTGCAGTATTTGATATTCCGCCCCATCCATATACACTTCAATCTGACATGCATTAATGTTGTTCCTTACAAGAGTCAGTATTCCGCCCTTTTGTCTGTTTTTCCTGTCAGATCGGTAGCACTGGTATCCCCTAATCTTCAAGGCTATGTCGTTGTTTAGATGGGTTTCCTGCAAACAGCATATGCTTACTTGTTCTTCATGCAGGATATTTTCTAATTCTATCTTTTTACTGTACCCATCTCTTTTGCTGTTGATGCCTTCAGCATTCCAGTGCATTATTTTGAGTGGTCTTATTTTGGGTTGGCCAGTAACTCTATTCTCTCGCCCCCTGACTCCACAGAGCGATTGAGAAGGACATCCAGTAATATAGGTTGGGCCCTTTCGAGGCTGAGGGCCCGGCGCTGCACCTGCCTGAGTGTCCATCACAGGGCGAGTGCCATATCGATTTGCAGTTATAGGCATGCTTCCCATTGGCGTGAGTGCGTGGCATCCTGATTTTTGTAGTGCGCCTTTTGGCTGGTTGCCTCCGACTTCAGCACTTAAAATTGCTAGAGCAGACTGTGGTCTTGCACGGGTGTAGGAAGGCCTGGCCAGTCTTGGTTTTCAGTCCCTGGTGACTGTTAAGCCCCATCCCCACGACAAGGAGCTGGCCTTGATGGGGAGAGTTGTCACTTATTCCCAGTATTCATATTCACTGTTAAAACATGACTAAAACGACAAATAACAAGTTAGGTAAAGGGAAGTAAAGACAGACAAAATTGTTGACGGTCTTGTCAGTTAACGATTTGTCTCCTGTTGCATAAAAACAGAAAGATGTGAGAAGAAATAAAGCAATAAGAAAAAAAAGGAATAGATTGCAGATCAAGATGAACAAGACAGAACAAATAAGAAAATATAATCAGAAATATTGGTTACAAATTAATAACCAGAAAATTAAACATACACATAATTCCATCATCTTGAGAAGCCGTCTTTAGAAATGCATAAACACATCAAGACGTCATAAAAATGATTATCGAATTGCTCAATTTAGAGCTTCGCGATTTTCTCCTAGGATATAAAAAAAAACGAAAAAGAAAAGCAAAATATACAGCCCAGACTAAATGTAAAAAAAAAAATGTTGTTTACTTTGACTCAAAGACACGCCATGTTTCCACTGGTGTAGCAAATAAATGAATCTGGAAGTAATTGAGAGGAGATCATCATGTCAAGATCTCAACATAAATTACGTGATGATTATAACAGAGCAAATTATTAATTCAATCAATGTTTATTTGGCAAATCACTTGGCCTCGTGATGATCACAAATAATGTATTATCGATGGCAATAACTAAATGTTCAACTTTCTTACATTATTAGATGTAGCATGATCCTCTCGATTTATCGAGTTAATAACATATACTTTATTATGCCATGTAGCAATGTCAAATGGGCTATCGCCGTGTAGATAAGTCACATCCCTAATAGATTGCACAGTGCTATTCTACATATTATTATTATGCTACTGACTCTATACAACTTATAGACTGACCTTCAAATATATCTATTTCTCTTATCTGATTAATTATGCAACTCTAACCGCTAGTAATTTCTCTACAATTCTTAACTATAACTCACTTTTTGATTAATTATACTCTATCCTAAGACAGTGAATTCGCACTGATTGTCTCTTAGTTAGTGACTCTCTAGAACTGGAAGTAAAACTAATCAGATATTCACCAAAATCGTAGAAATCATAAAATCATTTGCTCACTCTGTGATCAACTAGTTAAAGTCTATGTCCCCTGTCCCAGCCAACCAATTACAAAACATTTGTTTGTGTGTTTCGGGTGTGGTAACGTTGTCTGTTTTTTTTCTGATTGACATGGTCATTCCCCGGTCATTAGACTAAAATCTTCTCTATATGTCCTTATTGCTATTCTATATATCACACGTTCTCCAAGTGACTCTTAATGTCCGTGTCCTCTAAAATTTAAAATGTAAATATCTTGTTATTGTCTTATTTTAGTGACGTTTACCTCTAAGTGAACTCTCAACTTAACCTGTCTATATTATCTAGGGACTTAACGTTAGCTTTTTGGTTGCTGACGAGTTCTTCTCTCTATCATCTCATCTCTTCTTTCTATCTATAAACTTATTATTCATTGTATAGGAACACTATTGCATCCAGACTATCACATCAAAATTACCGATCTATGCCAACAGAGTGCAACCACTGTATAGCCTGTATCCGGAACGCTTAGTGGAAAAAGCAAATGTAAAGGTAAAGGTAAAGTACGAGACTTGAACCGGCGTCTTAGCACGCGAGTTTACACCCATATGTGCTCGGCCGCCTATCCAGAAATGTTCGAATATTTCTGTATAGTGTAGCCTCAAGCATCGAAACTCAGATGCGAAGCGACATTCATCGCCTTCCCAGGATAATACCCTGGTACCCATTTCTGCCAACGGCTGGGTCGACCGTGGGGGTATTTTTTTTTTTTTTTTACAACCTGGAGTACAATTCACACTGCTCCCAGCGGGAATCAAACACGGGTTGTCCGAAAGTCGGTAGTCAGTCGGGTGGTTTTCCCAACTAGGTTATCGAGGCCAGTCTTAACATATGGATGTGAATCATTGACAATAGAACAACAGACAATTAAATCACTGGAGTCTGTAGAAATGGTGTTTTACAGAAGAATGTTGAGAATACCATGGACAGCTAAGAAGAGTAATGAAATTGTTCTGAGAGAGGTCAAAGCAAAAAGAGAACTAATTTCCAATATTAGGAAGAAACAATCATCATTTATTGGCGATGTAATGAGAAGAGAAAAGTTGGAATATAATCTAACAACTGGAAAAATTGAAGAACGAAGAGATAGAGGGAAGCAAAGAGAAAAAAAATACCAGACAGCTTAAGAGAATGACTTGGCAGAAGGTCAACAACAGAAATGATAAATAAATGTCGAGATCGAAAGTTGTGGGGAGACATGATCACCTACGCCAGCAGGCCCGGTACTTGATGATGATGATGACGAAACTTTCAAAAGGAGTAAAAGAAAGTAGTAAAAATAAATTGAAAAGACAAACAAACAATTTGCTATGGGATGCAATACTTGCTTTACCATGAGAGCCAAGGTCTAGTGCTGGTAGAAGACGCTATGTTACTGGTCGCTGTGCAAATATTGTTTTCATTCATGTCCTCTCCAATCTATATGTGTGCGCAGGGGTCCCTCGCTGTACAGGCAGTCTTCGGAGGTACTCATTTTTTTCCGTCTATGAGCAATTGACGTTTCAAGCTGGGCCTCGCTGCTGAGACAAGGGGTGACTGCCTCAGAGAGAAATCATAAATAAAAATCCCAACTGGTGTAGCCGGGATTTGAACCCACAACCTCTCTGTCTCAATGCCGGCGTCTTGTCTCGAGACCAACCAGTCCTCCAAATTATATTATAAAAATCATAGTAAACTGAGTACAGTCCAGATATATATTTATAGTAAAAAAAAAAGTAAAGTGCCCCTTCACGCCAAGTGGCGTGTAGGGATTATGATGTTAGTGACCATACATTTTACAGACCTTCGGCACATGATTTTTGGGGTAAATTGTGGTCGGTATTACGCCCGTGCCGCTATACTTTTCCCAGAAAAAAATCCGCTATCTATTAAAGGCTGGGCGAACCCGGCAGCCGTCGGTTGAGATCGAACCCTAGTTCTTGTCCTGTGTAGTCCAGTTCACTAACCACTGAGCTATTGCAGCTCCATACATACACACACACACACACACACACACACACACACACACACACACACACACACACATGTCCTGCAGAAAACTAAATCAAGTAGATGAATTTAAATAACTGCGAAATCTAGTAGCAAATGATAATTCACAAATAGCAGAAATAGACTCAATATGCAACAAAACTTGTCAAACCATTGGGCAGCTATCACCACTATTGTCCAACAAGGAAATAACTCTACAGGCAAAAAGGGCACTCTTCAATACAATCTTCATCCCAACGTTGTGCTACCAATGCCAGACCTGACCCTAGATGCAAGAACAATAGGAAAAGTAACCTCTACTAAGATGAAATGTGTTAGACGAATGACAGGAAACAGTATGAGAGATTTATTTTGGTTATTTGGTTATGGAAGGCCCCGGTATCACTGCAAACGAATTAAAATCCATAATTGCTCAACCGCCCGTGCCAGCGGAATCATCCAAATTAATATCTCATCTCCCAAACAAATAAAGGTAACTGTAGTCCCCATCGTAGCAGTCTTAATACACGCCAAAAGACATAATGATAAGGCGAAACCGCGCAGAAAGTGAACACAGCCAACTGTTCCCTGCCATACGATATCATCATTCATCGTAAACAAGTGGAATATCGAAACATTATCAAAACGGATGAGACACACAGCTCACGGTGTGCACAGAGCACTTAATTCAGTAGCTCCTGCAACAAGCCGGACTTTGAATATGAGGAAACTGCAACAAGGAACACTTTTCATGCATAGCCTTCAATTATTCCCTCCGCCTATCCACCATATACCGGAAGTTCACGTCCTCTTGAAAATGATGATCGTCGTATTTTTTTTTTAAATGTATAGCGCTTGATGATGTTAGGCCATCGTTGTTGACTCCAATTCCGAACATATAGACACACAGTTAGTCGTCAGATTATCCCCGTCGCACATCAAACAATAGACCGTAAGATTAGCGTACGGCCGGTCTAGGGATGTACGATGAGCCATTACGATGACGTAGCACACAACAATATCGTACACACAACAATTTCGCTCCCTTTAGGGAGTCTGAAAGTCTGAGAGATAAGATTAGAAATGAAGAACTGAGGAAAAGCTAGGAATAACCCCCGCCATATAATATGTATATAGAAACATCAGATAAATTGGTTTAGCCACGTGACAAAGCAGAAAGATCAAAAGACAACACAACGCCTTCAATAAACGTTGCGAGAACACCAGACCCAGGGGTCGACCACGAAAAAGATGGAATGACGGAATATTAGAAACACTAGAAAAACATAACAGCTGCGGGTGCAAGCAGAAGAGCAAAGGACCGCATATTATATCTCCACTCGACGCTGAAAGGTAAATGAGGAAGGAAAGAAGAAGAAGTCCAGATATACGGTTGTATCTTACGTCAGGCTATCATGACTTTAAAAAGAGCATCTACGAATATGCGCATCAAAATAAGATCAAGGACACATTGTTTCGATCATATTAAAATTATCAGTAATTTTAATTAATGTGCATATATTAACACCTTTAACATCCGTATGGATATGCTGCTCAAGCCAAACTGGAGTTCATTACATAGAAACAACTGATGGCTGACCTCAGGTTTTGTCTGTTGAATGATACGCTTACATGTGATGTTTTGAAGATAATTAGTGATTGCGTGTTGGAAATCGATACTTCTGTTCCTAAATATCTATGAAGGTTAATATTAAACGATAGCTCACAAGCTGTAGAAACAGATCCAGGACGCAACAAAGCGTATCAAATCATCGGACAGATGTCCACACTCACCACTACTGTCAAACAAGGAAATAAAACTGAAGGCAAAATGGCACTCTGCACAACGCAATCCTCATTCCAACGTTGTTGTATCAGTGCAAGACCTGGACACTTGCCTTGAGAATTTCTTCTTCTTCTTCCCTTCCTCATTTTCATTTCAGCGTCGAGAGGAATTATACTTTGCGGTCTTTTACTCTTTTATTCTCTTATCTTGCTGTTATTTTTAATAGTTTTTCTAGTATTCGGCAAATCCTTCTTTTTCGTGGTCGACCATTTGGTCTTTCTTTTCTCGTATCATTTATTGAAAATTCGCTGTGTATTATTTTGTTCTTTCTGTCTTGTCGCGTAGCCAAACCATTTTAATCTGTCATTTCTTTATGTGTTCAATGGCGTGGATTATTCCTAGGACTCTAGAGCAATAAGAAAAATAATCACTACTGCAATTAAATGTGTTAAACGCATGGCAGAAAGCAGACGAAAAGATAAGATTAGAAATGAAGGGAGAAAAAGCTATGAATTATTCCCCTGAAAACATAAAGAAACAACAGATAAAATTATTTGCTCACGCCATAAGACAAAAAGATCTAAACAGAACATAAACTTTTATTAAACGCTGCAGAACACCAGACCCAAGGTCGGACCACGAAAAGATGGATTGATGGAATATTAATATAACACTAGAAAACATAACAGCAAGAGCGAAAAACTGCAGACTACGACAAAAACGCAGAAAGACAAATGAGGATCGATATAAGAAAAAAAGAAGAAGAATAGAGGAAGATAATTGTTATCAGTTGTGATGATTTCATAAGATGCAATAATTTTCAATGAGCCATTGAACAATTCGGATTGACACTTACATGGGCGAGTTCGTGCCCTCTGGAAAGGAAAGGACTGACAGGCCTCAAACCTTGTCCCGGGATCTGTTCGCGTGCTGGAATTGAGGGAGGGGGGGGGGGAGAGTTGACGTGTGTGATAAACAGAAGGCAAAAGGCGGCTTTATAAAATTGGGAATTTTGTTTTGTCCATCCAGCTGAGCACATTACACTATCCACACATCACACCTTGCTATGTTTTTTTTTCCTCCTTTGTCTTTTATCGACATCCATACTCATATTGCCTACAGAATACACATCTTGTATTTCACACAAGGAAAACAGCAATAAAAAAAAATTGCAAAAAATTGTTTTAGTTTTAGAGTGGCCTACACCGTACTTTTTTTTTTATATATATATAAAGAGATTTGTTTTAATAATTTCACCTCTTTTGGTTGATTCTTAGCGGCAAATAAAAGGGTTTATTGTAAATATTATATATGTAGAGAGAGAGAGAGAGAGAGAGAGAGAGAGAGAGAGAGAGAGAGAGAGAGAGAGAGATGGACAGAGAAGAAATATTACCCTAGATAAACTGTTTCCATTCTAGAAAGATCAAAGTAACAGTCATAGTAAAAACGTTACTTGGAGTGTTTGCCAATTGTATTTTTTGCCCGCGGACCATCTATATAGTTGGCTAAAGTTCAGCCATGCTCTATAAATTAAGTATTTAGAAACATTAGTGATTACATCATCATCAAGTACCGGGCCTACTGGCGCAGGTGATCATGTCTCTCCACAACTTTCGATCTCGGAAACTATTTATCATTTCTGTTGTTGACCTTCTGCCAAGCCATTCTCTTAAGCTGTCTGTTATTTTTTCTCTTTGCCTCCCTCTATCTCTTCGTCCCTCATTTTTTCCAGTTGTTACAATATATTCCAGTTGTTCTCTTCTCATTACATGGCCAAAAATATGATGATTGTTTCTTCATAATATTGGAAATTAGCTCTCTTTTTGCTTTGACCTCTCTCAGAACATCTTCATTACTCTTCTTAGCTGTCCATGATACTCTCAACATTCTTCTGTAAAACCACATTTCTACAGACTCCAGTGATTTTCTTGTCTGTTGTCCTATTGTCCATGATTCGCATCCATATGTTAAGACTGGTTCTACATAACATATAAGAACTCTTTTTCTTGTTTCTATTGTCAAAAATGGATTGCATAGTATCTTCCTCATTTTTTGGAAAGCTGCTTTTGCTTGAGCCATTCTGCATCTCACCTCTTTTGTACATCTTCCGTCTGAGGTTAACAAAGTTCCCAAATATTTAAATTCATTTACCTGTTTTAATATTGTTCCACTTGTCTTTATTTTGCACTGAGGTTATGTCTTTTTCTTTATTGCTACCATTACCTCTTCTTTTGCTATTAAGGCTGAGTCCTTTATTTTTGCTTTCTTTCATTATAATGTCCAACATTTCTTGTAACTCATTTTCACTCTTAGCGATTAAGACTGTATCATCAGCATATCTTAGATTATTTATATTATGACCTCCAATTGTTATTCCAGGCATGTCCCTTATGGATCTTAAAATAATATCACTATAAATATTAAACAAATCTGGTGACAGCTCACGACCTTGTCTAACACCCTGTTTTATTTGTTGAAACATTCCCAATTGGTTTCCAGTTCTTATGGCTGTTTGTTGCCAGTACATGTTCTTTATTATTCTTAGTCTGTCTACGTTTATGCTTTATAAAATTTTGATTATTTCTTGGTGCTTTACTTTGTCAAATGCCTTGGTGTAATCTATGAAACATATGTATAGATCTGTTTTCACCTCTATGGCTCTTTCTACGAAAGATCTTATGATATAAATGGCATTGCTTGTTCCTTTATCTCTAACAAAACCACACTGTTCATCGCTAATTTCTGGACTGATTTTGTTTTGCACTCTTTGCATGATGATTCTTAGTAATATCTTAGTCATATGACTCATAAGGCTTATTGTGCGATGATCACCACATTCAATCGCACCCGATTTCTAGTGATTACACTTTTCTATAAAAATAATTGTAAATGCCTTAGCGATCCTCCTTTAATGTAATCTGTGATATATTTATCTGAAGCCACTGTATCTTTTGATTTTAATACCAGCAACTATTAAACATGTAGGAGAACGGGTGGTCGAAACAATCATTTGTCTTGCTCCAAACCAGGAGAACGCTGGTTCCAACTACGGTAGGGTCAAAAGTTTAAAAAAAAAATAAAAAATTCAAACCCTAACACCTTGTGGACAATTATTTTCCGCTCTTATAAGTCATCTCAATAGACATCAGAAACGGATCTTGTCGCAAAGAAAGTTAAAAAAAAAATTAATGTGACAAATATTTTCAAAATATGAAGTGGACATTTTGTGGAAATGGACTACTATCAAAAAGTACGCAATGGGGAAAAAAATGGTTGGGAACCACACCACACGCAATATGCTATTAAAAAAAAAAAGTATGAATTAAAAAAAAAAACATTTACTGGTCCTGGTAATTCTATCTTTGCCTTTCCTTACATACAAAATGACACAGAAAGAAACAAATGAGTACTCAGATAGTGTCTTCGGTTATTTCATGGGAATTTGAGTCAAGCCAGCTATCATATGCACTACATACCCACCACTGACGCACTTGGTGGCTATGAAGTCATGACCAAGGCAAGTATCCTTACCACCCCAAATACTTTCTAGAGAACCTCTTTGGTAGTTGACATGAGGTCTTGACCAGCTTTCGGCCTCTACAGTACATGGCTGTGAAGTTTCAAGAATAGGTCTAAATACCACATACCCAGTGCAGACGCCAGATGAGTTTGAACTGGACTTTTTGTTGAGCGTGAGGGGAGGACATGACCGATTCATTTGACATGGAATGAAGATAGCTGATGTGAAATTCCGAGAATTGGGTATCAGGTTAGAGAAACATAATGAGAGAACGGAGCAGGATTGCGCATACTAAACAAGTTACAGGAATTATCAATTTGTAAACTTTCTGCAAACCTGCGGGAAATTATGGAGCACCTATGCATCTGTCTAGAGTGTGGAATGTTATTTACTTCCTTTTTTTTTTTTAATAATTAGTTAATAATAAGTAATCAACAATTGAGATTCTGAGTACAGTGTACTGTGTTCACAAATTATTTAAAAAAAAAAAAAACTCTTCTATTTATTTCTTTTCCTTGTGTATTTATACCAAGAAACAAAAGATCGCTATTTTTTTCAGTTTTAATAAAACACTAAAACAGGATTTCTTTTGTGTTGAAATTTTTTGTATGTTGAGAATTTCAACATTTCTATTAGTATATGCTCAAGAATTTTAACCAATGAAATAGGCTTACTCTTGTTTTTCCTTGATGTAGGCAGCCATTTTGCAGCTCTTCACCACACCCTGGGGCAGAGAGTTGAGTATAGAAAGTGTGAGTGTATGCAGTTAGGGGTTTTATTCCGCAGCGATGTTGTAGGATTAAGCTCACTTGCAAGTTAGATGGAGCTTGAAAATATTGTCGCGAATACAGTTTATCTGAAAGCACGAGAAGGTGAGAAAACATTTTTCTGCGTCAACCCAGGCGTACGCATGACAGTTCATGATGACAAATCTCTTGTAACTTTACTCATGGCTACCTCTAGATTCAGTCCGAGAGAGTACTTTATCTATCGTTAGTCTTCCCAAGCCTACAGCGATTATAATACAACTATTCATTTCGTAATTACTGTAGTTTACGTCGTTGTTATGATCTTTTTTTTTAGGCATGACAGGAGGAAAAAGTCACGAATGCATTGCAAGTAGTTAGAGAGTGGCATTCATTCTGTCTTTATCTTTATTATCTGTGACTTGTGCTTTATTATACTTTATACTTTTTGTATTATTTTATTCAGAACTTTCTGAGCACTTTCGCGGTTGACTTTCAATCACTTATTTATTATAATATAAATACAATAATTATAATGCATCAGCTTCTTATCAAGTAAGAAAGAAATACTCCTACCCTACGTAAAAAGTCATAAAATTTTAGTCTAGACAATGGAAAATTTATTTAAGAAAAAAAGAGTAAAATAATCCAATATCTATGCAAAAGTAGTTGTAATGTTGTAATTATAATTACTTTAATAAATTAATTAATAATGTGATAGGATAATGATAATAATTAAATTACTAAATATAACAGAGTTTTGCTAGTAACTCAGTAACACTGCAACAGTTTACTCTTACTGACTCAAGATTACTCAAATCAAACTATTTTGTGTTGGATGAAGCCATCAACTTCATCTATTGATTTAACTGACTATTGATTTACTAATTCACTATCTTCAGGAGGTTGGATCAGGAATTAATTTAATTTAGTAATTTTTTTTTGGATTTGCAGACACTGACAGACTAGCCGGAATCTTATAGTCTTATCATTCATTCAAAGACAAACACTCTACTACAGTAATAATACACACACTAGTTTAGAAGTTCACACTACTAACTACACTACCACTTTAAGATTTACAACAGGATGTGTAAAAGAAATGATTAATATTAATGATAGATCATAATTATCACTGTTTTTTTTTAATGTGTCCTGTTCTGTAACATGAGGAAGTAGAAACCAGTTGACTTGTGACTACTATTAGTATTGAAATATGAACATTTTTCTTTCTCTCTTGGTACTAGAGGCTAGGACTACTTGAAGAAGAAAGCAAATAATTTACTTTTGTTACTTTACTTACATTTAGCTCATTGAGATTGTTATTAAGTGTGATTAAGCAGTGACTCATATAATATTGGATATGGATGAGACTAGTAAAAGTGCGTTGGACAACAATATAAAACAAAACCAATATGATGACTTATATTGTGGACAGAAAAGCAGATAAATATTTTTAAAATCAAAATGAAAATGGTTTGAAAGAATTAATAGCACAACAGTAGGAGGTTGCTAAAATTAAAGGAGCTGGATTTCAATGTATAAAAGAAAAGATAGGATACCTATTTAACTAACTATGGGAAGCAGAAAGCAAAATGAATATGACTAATAACTAATAATAAATTAATAATGATATGATATAATGTTGAATGAAGTTATTGTGACAGAAATGGTTTGATAGCCAAAAGCAGCTGCTCTCCCATCCTGTAAGTGTTTTGCTTCCTTCATGAACCTGCAGGTTTGGACAAAATTCAGTTTGAATATACATTTTTAGTTTGAATATAGATGACAAAACTTGATAAAGATGGTCAGATAGAATATCACTTACTAAAGCAAAGTAAATTAGTAAATATAAACTCCTAATATTCAAATTGCATCTTTGCATACAAGACTATTCTTAACTGTCTTAATATTGCTCTTTTGTGTAAATATTAAAATACACAAGTAGCCTCACTTATTTTTGTCCATAAAATAACACACTAACTACTATTAGTATTCCTGCATCCATCTTCTAGTAAGAAATGATCTATCATATATCCTAGCACATTATTATAGATAATATTATAGACAGCAGGCATTGGTATAATAATTTAAACAAACTTCTTGTAGAAATCACAATCAGTTGTGCTAGAATGAAAGGTACAGTTACTAACTATCACAGTTCAGGTGTGAGCTTCATCAAAACATATAGTGGCTTTGATAAAAAGTGGAACTTCCCAGAGTCTATTTTTATCCACTGTTCAAACATGAACATGGCTGAAGTTGCCTAGACAATAGTTGTTTTCCATTCAAATTTCTCTAATGACACTATGTGCTATGTTACTATTTATATGTCAGAATAGAGGCAGGAGAACCTCTCTTCATTGGGGCTTCAAGCTCAAAGATCACTTATACCATTCTGAAGATTTTTGTGCATTATTGGTATTTTATGGTAATAACACACAAGATACTATTGTTATAATAAACTAATGGGTATTTTTAAATTGTATACATTTATTCATCAATGTGCAAACATTTTACAGAAATCTGTTCACTGATTTTTTTTTTGGGTCAGTTTTAATGGCCCAACCTCCATGTTTGGATGCCATTATTTATAATTGATTCTGGTTAATAACTCATGTTTCCTGATGCCATGTGAGTCAGTCTGGTGTTAATCATGCATTCCATGAATGATTAGTTTAACTTCGCAGCTGAGTACACTGATAGGTCTGTAACAATTTGAATCTGGTGGGTCTTTTCTGTCTCTGAATTAATGTTACTTCTTTCCACATTGAAACTCTCTTCCCTAAAAGTATGTTACTCTGACATTTTATTGTAATTTGCTTGTTGTTCCATAATTGTTATCCTTTCTGTCTAGGTTCAGATTTTGTGTCTTTTTCCATCCAACATTCCCTAGTTTCTGATTTATTGTGCATTTGTATTCTGTAGCAGTTGCTTTAAGTGAAATATTTGCTTTAATTGTTTGCACCCTGTAGGTTAAATCTCTGGCTTCACAAATTTTATTTTAAATTTTTGTAGTTCTTCTGTACTATATGGTTTGTAATATTCTTGCACTTCTGGAAATTGACTTAATGGCTACCTGCAATAATGCATTGTTGAGACTTTCTCAGTCTTTGGTTTAATTTTGTTGCTGTACACATTGACGGCATTGCTGTACTGTTCAGATAGCACTGATACTTTTTTTCCAGTGAACTTTCTTATAATACTGTACTGGCAGTTGTTATATTTCAATGGGGGTGAGTTCCATCCTTATTTCCAACTTGGTTAGTCTATATTCACTTTCAGCTAGTTGGTCAAGAACTTACCTGTTAATTTTGCTTTGCAAAGGCAAAATTTTGAATGGAGGCAATATCAAGTACATATTTGTATCTGTCTCCAAGTCATCTATTTTACTCACCTGCATCTGTATCTGGATATCCTCATATATTTCAGACTGGCTGTTGAAATCATCAGTAACTAACCAATTGAAGTTTGTTGCTTCCATGTTTCATCATAATAGAATTTAGCTTCGTTTAGTCAACAGATCTCATCCTCATTGCACACTGGACATGTCCATAAGTGCTTAGATCTCCTACCCAGAATGTCCCTCAGTGTTTAGAGACTAGTGACTCAAGTTCTGTGTTTATTTGTTATTCGTCTGTGTTTCCCAGCGCAGCACTCCTTTCGGGCATCTCCAGTTTTTCACTGATGTTAGGGCAGTCTGAACATAGTTGTAGATTCATGATCATTGACTGAATCATCATTGTCTCCCTGAGGATGTTCATAATGTCAACCTGGTCCATTGCATGTCCACCAGCCATGGCAGCTGTTCCAGTCAGGCTGTCAGCTCCTCCAATTCTTCTCACACTGGAGTGTCCAGGAACAAAATGAAACAGATCTGAATCAGTCCTGAGTTCTTAGTGACTTAAATCACTGTCTTCGTGCACAGCCTCCTTTGATTTTCCTAAGCATATTCACAGTGACACTTAGAAAGCATACTGTAATAAAAGGTTGTGTTTCTAGCCAAACCATTGCTTTAGTTATTGCCATGATTTTCATGTCAGACTACTGGTAGTTACAGCAAAAGTACTGTTCTCCTCCTTTACTGTTCTTTCTTTGACTTGGAAACAGTGAAAACCTATGAGCTCTGACTGAACAATGGATCCATTGGTATAAATGACTGCTGCATCCTGCGGTGAGTTTTCATAGATCAAGGCCTGCACCTCTGCCTGCATGACTACAACAGGGCTTTGTTGTCTGCATTTTGTGTTCAAAGTGCTGCAAACTTAGAAGGATGAAGAGCACTTTGCTGACACCCGTATCCACTCTTCTGAAGTCCCCAAGTGGACAAATATGTTGAACAATGTCTTCAGCCAGCACCATCTATGATCTACCTCTTTTGAGCCTTATGCTCTTTCTCCTGCTGATCTCAATGTGTAGTTGTTGCTGTCCACCATGGAGATAAGCACAAATATATAATATATTATAATGCATACAATACACTAAATATGTAAGTAGAGCTGCAGAAAATATATAAAATAAAAATAAAATGATATTAAGTAGCTCAATCTAAGGAATGAGACAAACTACAATGTTTTGGCAAAAGCCTTCATTGGGTACAAATATAAATACAAAAACACACAAAAGGCAATTACTTATCTATCTCAAATAAATGAGCCGTATGGGAAAATGGCTTGAGTTTGTAGTACAAATGGGCATGTACTACATGACCAGTCACAGTGGGATGTCCCTCTCAGGCCCTGGCATGGGTTGTGGAGGTGGCTTTTAACCATAATGTACTGTAGTCATGTCATGCTTAAAAACCAGTGTTGGGGGAGGGGGGAGGGAGAGAAGGTCGAGAGAATAGAAGGCGAGTGGTGGGATCTGTAACCCATATAAGTAACCAATAATTATGCAAGCATATCCTGGTGCCCATTACTACCACAATGGTCTGGCTGAAGAATCGACCATCAAATTCAAATGAGTTGATGGTCAAGACTAGTTCTGCCAGATAAACAAGTGCAGATGCTGAGGGTTGGTTCCTACAGTTCAGGAAGAATTAGAGAGCCAAGATGTAATCTTTGTGGGGTATGGTAGTAGCAGGCATCCAGAGCAGAGTGGTGGTAAGCCTTACCAGGACAGGGAGAGATGATAGAGAATGTGTTAAGGGCAAGGTTAGTGTTCTTCACGTAAGAGGAAATGCCCTGGACAATAGGTTAGAAGATCCTATCCAAGTAGTCCGAGATGTGAACAGTAGGACAGGAACATGCTGAGACTATAGGGGATCATAGGTAGCTTATAGAAGGAGGGCTTACCTAAGGCTGAGTCAGGAATGATAAAGTTAGTGGCACTGAAGAGGAGATCTAAACTTTTGATTCAGAGAAGGTGCCAGAGGCTGCGGTCCAATCTGACCTGGTGGCCAGGAAATGAGAGAATTCGTCTTCCAAGGGAAACTGAGAGGGAGCACGATGAGGGTGGAGGTGGAAGTAGAGCTTAAGGCATAATTTCCAGAAATAGGATTATGTGTCTTGTAGGAGTTGATAGCGGTCACAAGTATGGCAAAAGGAGACAAACTTCAAGCTTTTGCTGAGGCAAAGGATCTTTCATCCTTCGAGAGGGTAATGTCAGTGGGTATGCAAACCACCAAGCTAGGGTTAGGAGGACATGAAGGGATGGGAGGAGGAGGAGGAGTGGAGCATAGGGCTTGCAATTTCACCTTATGGTGGTTGGAGAGGGAGTGGAAGAAGAATTTGTTAAAGACATGGATGATCTGTCGGATTAAAAGATAGGCTGGAGGGTTCATGTTGTACATTACCACTGACTATGACTTGCAGGTAGGCAATGTTTGCTACATATTCTGCCTGTGATGGTGAGAAAATTGTTTGTTGGGTCATAATGGCTTTCTTGACATTCCTGGCTTTTGCTGCAGAAGTTGGAGTTAGTCTAGTTCCAAGCTCTGCTGGAAAACAGGCTTCTCCTGCCTAGAGGTACTGCAATACTAGATCTTCGATCAGTAAGAGCTACTACTGCAAGAAAACATGATGATCTTAGCTCCTGTTAGCCAGCCTGTTTTGACAGGCCATTATCGTGGCAGACAAATGAGGAGGTAGAACCGCTAGGTCTTGGTCAGCTGTAGGCTGGGTGAACCTAGAAACAGCCTTTGTGAGCCTTTATTGCACTCAGAAACAGAAGTATAAGTAATTATGTCAGTAACAAAAATGAACATTTCCAACTCAGATGTAAAACTACCCCTGTTGTTGGTAGTGAATTATATAGAGATAAAAATGAGCCAGGAAGACACATATTTTAATGGATGTTTACATAGAATAAGATTGAAATAGTATGACAGCAGTACTAATATAGAACTATAACTGTGGGTTAGTACTAGGCAAACACTAGTTGATAAAGAGATATGACAAAGATGTTGGAGGTAGATAGGACATATATACAGACGCCATATTACACCACAGGCCCCTTTTTTATCTGAATACTCAGGTGGAAAGAAAAATAGGAAGGGCACAAATACTTGGAGCTGAGTGATGGGAAATACATGGAATTATCTTAAGAAAATGGCATAAAATAAGATGGCTTGGAAAATGTTTGTTGAAGGTCTGAGTTACTTCATCATCATCGAGTGCCATCTCCGCAACGAAGGTTGGCTACCATGGAGCGCCATTCTGCTCTGTCTCTTGCTTTGATGGTGCAGGTTGTCATAGGCTGATTTGTCCATCTTTTGATGTTACTCGTCCATGTTAGTCTTGGTCTGCCTCTGCCTCTTTTACCTTGTATTTCCCCCTCCAGAATTACTTTTAGTAGGCTGTTGTGTCTTTTAATGTGGTCCAAAAATCTCACTTGTCTTGTTTGAATTGTGCTTAGTAGTTCTCTTTTCATTTTTAGATGTTTTAAGACTTCATTGTTTGTTTTCTTTTCCTTCCATCCAATTCTACCTATTTTTCTATATATCCACATTTCAAAGGCTTCAATTCTCTGTTCTGTTTTCTTGTCTAATTTCCATGTTTCTGCACCATATAGGAATATTGAGAAGATGTAACATTTTGCTATTCTGAGCTACTTAGGGAGTTTAAAAACAAGTGGTGGTTTTATTATCTGTTTCTCTACACACACTCACTCTACCTCTCTCTCTCTCTCTCTCTCTCTCTCTCTCTCTCTCTCTCTCTCTCTCTCTCATTTTTATTGAAATCCATATTTGTGAAGCCACTGATGTCTTAATTTCATGGTATACTGTAGACCATATGATGGTGCATTGACACATTATAGACCAGTGTAATCCAACCTTTTATTGACCAAGGGCCAAACAGAACAACCTGCAAGAGCGTGCATAGGTCATATATATATATATATATATATATATATATATATATATATATATATATATATATATATATATATATATATATATATTTGCATATAGGTAGACAGAAAAATGTATAGGTAGATAATAACAAAAGTTTACAGGCAGACAAGTAATTTATTAGTAGCGGATGAGAGCGGATCATCAAAGAATGTACACATTGCATTCCAAATCTCCTTCAGCTCTGAACTTAAAAACTCTGTGGAACCATCACAACTGAAACTGTTAAAAAACAAAACAGTCGGCTCTAACTCAAAACTATGTGCATAAAGACTACTTTATGACAACTCCCTTTGTTATTTGCTTTTGCTGTTTTTTTAAACCATTTATAACTAAAACTCATCATGGATAATCTGTCTTTATCTATTGGTCACCTCTCAGTAATTTTATAGCTTTGTTCTAGCATCTGGTATTCTTTTTCAAATGTTGTAAATCAAATAATTCTCATTACTTTTGAAGTGCCTAAGATTAAATTGTCAATGTGCCCAGTAGGTGAAACCCCTTGGACTTACCTGCACTAGAATCTCCAGCTATCTGGTGATTGCTTCGCAGTGAGAACCACCATCCAGTTATTCACTGTTACCAAAATTCACACCCTCACATATCTAGGCATCAAGCTGGAAAAGTATTTTACCTGGAAACTGCATCTAAGGGAGCCAGAGAGAAAGCTAAACAGGTAAACTATCACTCATGAAGAAGCTGGCAGGAACAAATTGGAGCTAACAGCAACATTTTAAAAACATATGTATTGGCACAGTCTCTTGAATATGACATGACAGCATGGGCTATTGCTTCACAGAGCAAAACAGGTAGCTTTACTACAGCTCAAAATGCTGCCCTCAGAATCATCACAGGATGCATGTAAAACCACTAAATCCAGACCATAGAGAAATATTTAAAGAAACGATCCCTGGATGACAGAAGCGAGGTGAGAGCTCTGGCACACAGAGAAAAATGTAGGCCAAACCACCCAGTCCACTACAGAATTCAAGACCCAATCTCCACAAGACTGAAGAGAAAGAGCTTCAAATATCTCTCCAGTCACCATAATAAGCTTGAAAGCATCCTCTCAAGCACCCCCACAGATTAGAAAATGCTGAAAACCACGAAGGTGAGGAGCCACTGGAATGAATCGAAATAATACCAGCGCACCAGGAATGAACAGAAAAAACAGCCTGACAAACCCCCTCCCCACCTCTTCCCCCCTCAATCTTTTCCGCATGCACACACCTAAATAAAATACCAGCTGAAGAGATGGTTCATAACAAATACAGTCCCACAAAATGGGCATAATCTCTACACAGATGGATCAGCAGGAGGAGCTATAAAAGTTGTGGTAGGAGTATTTACATTCAATATCCTAATGGGAAAAACTAGAGCACAACAGCTAGCATCACATTAAATTTCAGAGCTGAATCAATCGCACTGCTACAAGCTAGAGAGATATTCACCATGTAAGAGAATAAACTACAGATCATGTTTTTTCACACACAGCAAATCACTTCTATTTGCCATTCAAACAACACAAGTGACCAAGCGACCTTTATTGTATATCTTGTCCAGTGACTAGATATGTTTTAGTGTCTAATAACCAGTTTGAACAAGCTCCATGTGAGGCTTTATTACTTTGTTATATATATCTTCTTCAATATTCATTCATTTTCTCTTAGAGAGTAATCATCATCATCAAGTAAGAGTAATACTGTTATTAGAGAGTAATACTGTTGGCATTTACTCCATACTTCATTGTGAGATAGCAGTTAATATTGCTTCATGTTATGAGAATTTAAATACTTTCTCCACAAAAGAAAACCACATTAAAGAAAGATTAAAATGAACTAGTTATCAGTAAGCATACCCTTTGCTGTATACTACAGGGGACTGAGCACCTATGGGTTTCCTGAAGTGTCGTGATGGCAATTTTCCATCCTAATCAGCATCTGTTTATCAGATTTATATTTTATTCTTTATCTTATGTATTCTCGACATTTCACTTTCACCCACATGTTTATTTTCTTTAGTTGTCATATCTCACAGCAATCAGTGAATTGTGTTGTTTGTTTTCATTGGGTTTGTTACCTTGCTTTAGTGGAATTTTTTTTTTTTTTTTTTTACATTTGCCAAGAAAACCAATAAATTGATTATCAGTAAAGAGAGAACCTATCATTCCTCGTGGGATACAGAGAATTTGGTTTCATTGTAACTATTTTTTTGTAACCATTGCCACATTGGTTGGGTAATGTGGTCTGTATTACACAAGTATTTGTTTCTTTTTTCCTCCCTAGGAAAATCTACTTTCCTTTCAAGATGAATGAACATAGAAACCATCAGTGAAAATCAAACCTGACCTCTTGTTCTCTTTAGTTTAGTCTACTAATCGCAGCTCTATTGTGCTCTTGGTTATACCATCAACTTTAATTTTATTTTCAGGTGGTGGTGGGAAGCGTAAAGGCAAGAGTAAGAAATGGAAACAGATTTTGTCATTTCCTCATATATCACAGTGTGCTGATACAAGAAACAAGATCAGTAAGTAAATAAATTATAAATGCCTAACATCCAGTCAGTCAAAAAAATTCACATATTTGTAGTTACTTGATGTAATAATTTTTTAATATAATTGAAGCATTATATTCTCTATTTTGTTAATTTTCTTCCTTAAATGTTATTTCTATTTTATACTTTCTTTTTACATAATGCTCTATCATCTATTTTGAGAGCCGCTATAGATCAGTCTTTAGTAAACTGGACTACAAAGGAGTAGAGGTCAGGTTCGATTTCTGTATTGAATCACCCAGCCTTAAATGGGTACCTGATTTTTTTTGGGGAAAGTAAAGTGGCACGGGCGTAATGCCGACCACATTATCTCGAAATCATATGTCGAAGGTCTATAAAAATTTGTCACTAACACCATATTCCCTATGTACCATTTGGCGTGACTGGGCACTTTATCTTTTCTTTACTATGTCATCCATTTAAAGTAAAAATAAGGGCGCCCATTATGCCTTGTGGCATAAACTGTTTATTCCCATCTATTTATCTTCTAACAATCACCAATACATTAATGAGTGATGTGGTTAGTATCATGGTGGACTACCCTTCATTTTTGGAGATAAACAGCTGGTGCTCATTTTCAAAGATTGGGTCAAAGTCATGTTAGTCACACACAAAATTTGTCACATTTGTGGAATGTGTCCTAGGTCAGCTAAGTGCTCTGACCATTACACCACCTTGGCTTCTTTTATGATTTTGTAATTTTCTTCTTTTACCTTTCTAAACTTATTTTTATTTCTGCTAGTTTTAAAACTCAGGATTTTAAGATCAAATATATCATCACCTTTACTTGTGCATGTGAGACTAGGAAAACAACTAAGAGATAGAAAATAAATTAGATACATTTGAAAACGAATGTCTCAAGAAAATAGTTCATATATCATCAAGTGAATTCACATTTTAAGACTAGTGCAAAAATAAGAGAAATTACTAAGTATTACAAATATCTTTAGTCAAAAAAACAGATGGACAAATGTTGGCCATATAATGAGAAGAGGCCACAAGAGAATGTTCAAGCAAGCCTTCAAATGGGAACCAGGTGGTAATTAAAAAAGATGTTGATGTAGAGAAATTTTAAAAAGAACAGTGATGTAAGAGGTGCCATCAGCTCCATTGCTGAGACTGAAAGGCTTGTCCAGAACAGGGACATGTGGCGAGATAAAATATAGGTCTTGCCTAGAGTAACTGCCCTATGTGTGTTGTCTTTGACTCAAAAGGATTAATAATTTGCAATCCAGTCTTTAATTGCATTTGTTTGTAATACTGTGAAATTTTATTTAATTTTGTGTGTTCCAAGGTTGATTTCAAAGCCTATGCTTCTGTAAGTTAGCAATGTTAGATAGAAAGCTCATTACATTCTGGACCATATAGGGAATATGGCGTTAGTACCCATATTTTATTTTTAACCCTCAACATTTTTTTGGGTATGTAAGTATTTCACCATTATCATTTTAAAATAGAAGTAAGGATAAAACATCTCAGTTGGTTTAAAATAAAAATATTAAGCAGCTGGAAAAAGAAAAGATTTCAAGTCAGTGAATTAATTTTTTTTAAAAGGCAATTTTATCAAGAAAAGGCAAACAAATACCAGGAAAGATTTTTAAAAATCAATCATAGTAAAAATAGAAAGCTGACATTAACAAGCTCATTGGACATTTATGTATAAATGATGACCCGGACTACTTAGTGACATGGACTGAGAGTAACGGAAGTCAAGGAAGGTTCAGATGAAACATTTTTTGTGAGAATGTTGATAGGTGAAACTGATTTATCAAAAGTATTGAAATGCTCTAAAGACAAATAATTTTTGAAGGTATTGTGTATGACGTGTATCAATAATTACCTTGTTTGAACCACTACACTACTTATTTTAACCTGCTTATGTGTTAATATCGTTTCCGATTGTTTCCAAAATGGAGGAATTATTTTTCTCCGGCTTGGTATAGAACCGTTGATCAGAGGTTTAACAAGCCGCTATCGTAAAAACGATGTTGTTAATGAAACGTAGACCTGATACAGAATGTGTAAATTAGCAGTAGATAGTAGTGATAGTTTTTTCGGCCCTAAAACAACAACAAAAATAGGATTCTGGAATGTGCGAACAATGGCCGCTCCGACGAAACATGCACAGGTCGCGAGCGAGATGGACAGATACGATCTAGATATTTTAGGATTAAGCGAAATGCGCTGGCCTGGAACAGGTAGGAGATCTATTGATAATAAAATAGTAGTTTTTTCTGGAAGGGAAGATGGAAAACACCGTGAAGGAGTAGGCATAATGATGACAGACAAAGCTGCAAACACCAATTCTAGACAAATCTGGATTAATGCTAACAACAAGCGCAGACATAAAAGCTCGTTGGGCGGAACACTTCAAAGAAATTCTTAACCGTCCACTACCTCACAGTTTAATAGATTTTGAAGCTGAAACACCAGCAGCAGAATTAGATGTAAATTTAGATGACTTCACCTTGAGTGAAATAGAAACCACCTTAAAGCTAATGACCAATAACAAGGCTGCTGGAGAGGATAAGTTAATAGCTGAGATCCTCAAGGCAATTGATAGCCATAATTTAATACATCTCCAAAAAATGTTCAACATCATTTGGAAAACAGAGAAGACGCCTCATAAATGGAAAAAAGGAATCATTGTTAAGATCCCAAAAAAGGGCAATCTTAGAGATTGTAACAACTGGAGAGGCGTGACACTTTTGTCAGTTGCCTCAAAGTTATTCTGTAAAATCATCCTAAATAGAATAAAGGATTCAATAGATACAGTGATGCGTGAAGAACAGGCTGGGTTTAGAAAAGGGAGAAGCTGTCTTGACCACATTTTCACTCTACGACTTATATTGGAGGAACACATTGAAAAGCAAAAACCTTTTGTACTTAACTTCATCGACTTCAAAAAAGCATTTGATAGTATTCATAGAGATTCTTTGTGGAAAATTCTGAAGCAATATGGCTTACCATCAAAAATCATAAATATTATCAAAGACATGTATGATGGTTACACATGTGCAGTTCGAACAGAGGAAGGACTGAGCGAATGTTTCCCAATAGAAACTGGGGTTAAACAAGGATGTATTTTATCGCCCTTGTTATTTGGAATTGTTATGGACTTCATAATGAAGAAATGCTGCACTGGTAATAAAGGCATCGAATGGATACAAGGAGACCATTTGGAGGACCTCGACTTTGCTGATGACATAGTTCTCATCAGCAGTCAGATAAAAACGATGCAGGAAAACACAAATGAACTATCATCAATAGCCAGCAAAATTGGGCTTGAGGTCAATCATGAAAAGACTAAAGTCATGAAAAGTTTAATTCCAACAAGTGACAAAATATACATGGAAAGCAAACCAGTAGAAGAGATCGATCACTTTATCTATCTTGGAAGTCACATTGATCGAGAAGGGGATACAAGCAAAGAAATTAGAATCAGACTGGCTAAAGCAGCAATGTCTTTCAGAAGCCTTGAAAAGTTGTGGAAATCAAAACTCATTAGCACAAACACAAAACTTAGGCTATTCAAATCAAATGTACTATCAACCCTTACGTATGCGTGTGAAAGCTGGAAAACAACAAGAGATATAGAAACAAAGTTGAACGCATTCGAAAATAAATGTCTAAGGAAAATACTTGGTATAGAATGGAACGAATTCAAAACAAACGAGGAAATTAGAGAAATCGCCAATCAACCAAAGAGCAGCAGGAATCGGCTCCCTCAATGAGATAGAACTGCTTGCACGGAACAGAGACAGATGGCGAGATTTGATAAAATATCTTTAAAAGAAAACTGCTAGAACAAAAATTCATATAGGAGAAGGTGTATCTTGGTCTACGCCCTATGGGCCGGTTACGGCTCGAAAGGTCAATAGATATGTGTTAATATTTCACATCCTATTTGTTTGTAACTTTCTGTCAACATATTTGTTAGATTTTTTGTATTTGAACATTTGACCAATCCTTAAACAATAACTCAAAAGAAGAATGACTATACAGTTGGACACCTGGACTGACTGGTCAAAATATGTGTGCATTAATAAACCAAGAGACCATTGTTAAGACATCCAAACATTTCTATAGCAGCTAAACAACAAATAATAAATATCATTTTCATACCAACTTTGTGCTATGAAAGGCAAACATGGACCCTTTCTAAATCACATTTAAGAAAGATCAATACATGTGAGATGCGATGCTTGAGAAAAATAACAAACAACACAAGAAGAGATAGAATACCAAATGAAACCATAAGAGAAATGGTAGGAATAAAATCCTGCCAAGAATATATAGAACAACTTAAATGGTTGGGCCACCTGGTCAGAATGAATCCTCACCAATCACCATCAAGGGTGTTCTTCTCGAGAATGCAGGGGAAAATGACCAAGAGCAAGACCTAAAAGAAGATAGATGCAGTGATAGAGACATGTAACAGCAAAGGAATATCACTAATTCAGACAGTTTGAGCAGCTCAAGAAGACAAATTATATAACCATGACATCTTTTCGGTATCAATGAGGAAGAGAAAAGAAGAAGGAAGAATAAACCAAGATATCATTAATCTGCTATACAAAATAGATCAGTGCAGCATGTTAGAACTAAACATTTTAGGTTGTAGATAGGCGGCGGGAACAATTGGCTATGCATGAAAAGTGTTCCTTGTTGCAGTTTCCTCCAATTCCGGCTTGTTGCAGGAGCTACTGAGTTAAGTGCTCTGTGCACACCGTGAGCGGTGTGTCTCATTCGTTTTGATCATGATTCGATATTCCAATTGTTTACGACAAATGATGATATCGTATGACCGGAAACAGTTGGCTGTGTTCACTTTCTGCGCGGTTTCTCCTTATGTCTTTTGGCGTGTGCTGAGACTGCTATGATGGGGACTACAGTTACCTTTCTTTGTTTGGGAGATCAGATATTAATTCAGATGATTACGCTGGCACGGGCGGTTGAGCAATTATGGATTTTAATTCGTTTGCAGTGATACCGGGGCCTTCCATAACCAAATAACCAACCAAATAACCAAATTTTAGGTTGAAAAAAAGAAGATACATAATCAGAGTAAATCCCAACCTGTGTGCAGAAACAGTGAGTATTCTTTTGAAACTACAACATATATTATTTGAATGTGCTGTTCCAAAGGAAAGCAGAATCTACTCCAATTGGATTTATCTGTTAGCTGAATGCTTTATGAGACTTGCGTATAAGCAAATTTACAACCTCAGCAAGCATCTTACTATTCTTGTTTTTAAATATTTAGTTATTAACATTTAAATTTAAAAAAAAACAATTATTACATTGAAATTTCTTCTTCAAACTCATATTTATAGCATAGTTTTTTTCCCCCACCTTTCAATTATGCTTGTTTTTTTTCATATTTACTCATTTAAAGATCAAGAATTCAGCTATATCTTTGAGCAACAACCATTGGGCAGACATCTGTTTATAGAGTTCTGTAATACTATTGAACATTTTAGGAGATCTATTGATTTCCTCAATGAAGTGGTGAGTTTTACTGAAGCTCTGAATTTAATTTATACAAATGCTGCAATTCATTCATAACATATGTTTCATTCCATTGAGATACCCACATTAACACTCCACCTCCTATCACAGCATCCTCTAAATTGTGGCATCAGCCACTACTGTTGACAAGTCAACTTCCATGCATACTGTACAGGTGACAAGTACAGACAGCTTTAATGCAAGAGAGAGTATTTCACAGCCACTTCCGCGATAGCTCAGTGGTTAGTGAACTGGACTACCACGGACAAGGGGTAGGGTTCGATCCCAACCGACGGCTTCCGGGTTCACCCAGCCTTAAATGGGTAGATTTTTTTCTGGGAAAGTAAAGCAGCATGAGCGTAATACTGACCACATTACCCCAAAAATCATGTGCTGAAGGTCTGTAAAATATAGGGTCACTAACACTATATTTCCCTATACGCCACTTGGCATGACGGGGGTACTTTACTTTTTTACTTGTTCCTACAGTTCCATCAAAATGTTTACATACAAAATACAAACACAGCAACTGAAATGGTATAAGTGACACTACACTCTGCTAAGACCTAGTGATATGGATTGCCATTGTTGGTTTATATAGGTAGTAAGGTAGAATCCCACACAAACCATGTTCACTACATTCTAACCAACTTTGCTAAAAGGATAGTAAATGTTGTTGTTTCCTTTCTCCAGTTCACTCCAATAAATTGAAAAACACCAAAAACTGACAAAGCAACTGGGAAACAATATTAACAACTACACTCTATAAAAATCCAGCGTACATGGTGCAACTTTTACAGAAATCCCTTATGCAAATAATAATCAGTGGTGTATGTGTAAATTATTTGTGGTTGTTTCTGTAAATGAATTGTACAAAAAAATATGATCGTATAAATCTAGTAACAAAGATTGAGTCTAAATATTGAAATGTTTAGGGAACAGGCAAATAATTGCAATGCTGCGGTATTTAAATGTTTACTTGAACTGGTTGTGTACTTCATTTGCAGTCTGTGCTGTTATGATATTCCATGCTGTAAAGTGAGATTGGTGTATGCAAGATCTTATCTCACACAATTTTTTCTGTATTATTAATATTCAGTTTTATGGAAAACAGCCTGCAAGTCAAGAGTTGTTAATGTATTTTTGATTGCATGCTGAGCGTTGAAGTGGATGCTTCTTTCATCTTGGCTTCTTACATTGGTGATTATAATCACCTTAAAGCTGATAGACTTCATATTATAATTATAACAGGCTTTGAAAGGATTCTTTTAATTATACCTTGTTGTGATTTTAAAGTGTTTTATTGTTTCTTTGAACTGATGATTATATTGCACAAAAAAACAATTAGCTTTAATTCTTCTTATATATTCTTCCTCAAATAATTAGAAACAGTAATTGTTTTTAACATGTGCAAAAGTTTTTCATGTGTAGATAACATACATCATGTAGGCTGCTTCCAACCTACTGATAAAGTTTCTCTATTTTTCTAGTTTGCTGTTGCCTTCAATAAATTCAAAATAGTGCTCTCGTTTGGAAACCTCCCATTAGTGTTACATTAAAATAATTTTAAAAATAGATAATTTAAATATTATTAATTGCTCATGGCCTGAACCGTGATTTGTTTTCAAAGGAAATTTGGCAAACCATAACCGTAAAATATCTTAGAACAGTTGGAACAGTACAAAGTTCCAAAAACTCTTTACAGTTGTGTTTTCACTTTCACAACATTTTTACTATCTTTTCATGA
The DNA here is from genome assembly GCA_032433765.1 of Megaustenia siamemsis. Classification (NCBI taxonomy): domain Eukaryota; kingdom Metazoa; phylum Mollusca; class Gastropoda; order Stylommatophora; family Ariophantidae; genus Megaustenia; species Megaustenia siamemsis. The sequence continues at coordinate 127,774,063 of JAVIAB010000051.1, read as the reverse complement.
CAGCTGTGAAGATTACACATACTTGATTATAGTTCTTTTCTTTATATTCTTTTGCAGGATTAAATTAAGCAATCCTTTCTATTTCATGCTTTTCATCTGCTGTCACCAATTTTTGCTTTTATTCCACCTCATACTTTAGCCCACTTTTCACTGCAAGCTAAACTGATACTTTTTTTTTTTATCTGAGTGAATTAGCTTCGTTTAACCTTTTTTTGGCGTATGCATATATTCAAGGCACATAATATTTTTTAAAAATTCAAAGACAAAATGAATGTCACTTACTTCATTTGCTTGCTGCTAAGTGGATTTATTTATTGTATTTCTTTGAGCTGAATGATAAAAACATCCTTTAAATATCTTTGTTCTGTAATACTTTACAAATCTTCCTAACATTTCAACAGCAAGAGTATGAAATCATATCTGAAGAAAAGAGAAATGCAAAAGCAGAAGAAATATTTGAAACATACCTCAATCCAAAAGTAAGTTTTGGGTTTCATGTGTTCACTTGTTTATGATTTGTTTGACATGACTTATGAATATTATCATCAATATGTTCGGAGTGCAATGATGATAACCATCTAATAACTCAATCTTTAATGCTAAATGTGGCACAAAGCCAGCAAGACAGTAACATTAAAATTACTAAGGGCATGTAGCTTCCTGATAGCAACATATGGTTGTGAATCATGGACAACCTCAAAAACACCAAGGAAGAAAATTGATTCATACGAAACAGAATGCTACGGAAAAATCCTTAACTCTTTCCGGACTTTGGTGGATATTAGGTTTGGACCAGATCAATTTTCAATTTAGAAAAATTTCACATCTCTTTTTAATTTTACAATTTCATGCAATAATATAATTAATGTGGTATATGCTATACATCACCAGAAAGGAAAATGGTTGAAGAAAATAGCAATCTTCTGATGATATCTGAAGGAAAAATATTATTTATTATAAATAATTTACAAATATTCAAAGACAGATAATTTTCAATTCAGAATATCATTTTTCACGTACCTCTATTTTCCCATGACTAAAAGTGTGCTGCTATCCATTCTTCTAGAAATTTTACACAAACTAATCCAAAGTTCATCAAAATACACTTTGCTTGACGCATTTATGTCCACAAATAATGAAATTAGGCACAAGAAATGGTGTGGCCACTATTTGTCAGAAGGAAAAAAAAACAATTACATTCACATTTCAACCACTATATCTACATAACAAAGAGAAAATACCATGTGGTAATCGAAGGAAGTAATTATGAAGCTTCTTCTAGATATCGAATACAAGTATTGGTGAGTATTTATACAGAAACGTTACTTTGCTTTAAAATATTTAACCGTACTCGGTCCGAGCCGATGTGTCGGTTTTGGTCTCGTAGTAACTTCATAAATGGAGTCAATGTGTTGGTTAGTGGTCTAGCAAAAGTTAAAATACCTTGGATAATGACATACAATTAAAACATTAAAAGACTTAAACATTAAAAATAGCTTGTTTATAAACACCATTCTGTAGAGAAAACTAAAATACTATGGTCACTTCAAAGGGCACAGCAGGCTGGAAAGAAACAGTATTGGAAGACATGGTTCCAGGACAACGAGACAGGGAAAACCAAGAATAAAGTCAATGTGTCAAAGAAACCTTGAATGTGACAATAGAAGAGGTGTGGCTAGAGACAGATTCTTTCAGATGAACTGTTGTGAATGCAATGTTCTGCAAAGGAAATGCGACCTGATGGTGCTAAATTGAATGAAGTACTTAAATCTGTGTGCTGTGGTAATGATCAAAGCTCTCTTTGAAGTTGTATTTTCTAATTTGCCAAGGCTGTAAATGGTTATAATATAAATATAATTACAGTATATTCTTGATTATCGGGGAGCAGATTAACTGGAAGCGGATTATCCAGGAGACCTTCATCAACTGAAAAATTAAAAAACAAAAAAATAATTCCTCCATTTAAAAATAAATTTATCAAACTAAAACAAATCTATGAGCTCACATCTGATAAAGGATGTAATTTTTCAGAAAATAAAATCATTATATGTATGTACATATCACGTCTGAAGTCAGTGATGTGACTACAGTGTGATTCTGACATATATGTCCATTGAAATACAATATTGCCTTGAATGTGAGTTCACATGATAGCATATGGGCTTACGTGACATGATTGTAGTGTGTTTCTGAATTAAGATTTGAGGGGACATCTCTCCTGCATTGCTGACATTTAAGGCGCTATTAAATAATGTTTTAAAACATGTTGTGGTTATAATGTCGAAGCGTAAAAGCGTTGTTCTTTCGATAGCTCTAAAAATAAAAATAATTAACAAATCTGAAAATGGTAAAACACTGAAATCATTAATGAATATAATGTAGGAGACCAAGCTGTATGCAACATCATTGAAAACAAATAAAAACTAGTTGAATTTGCAGGAACATCGGACAGTGGAAGTGGAGGTATGTTTAAAAGAAAAACTCTGAAAACCTCAACATTTAATGAACTAGATAAAGTAAAATATAGGGTTACTAACACCATATTTCCCTATACGCCACTTGGCATGAAAAAAGAAAAAAAAAATTTACTTGCCAATGTGATAGCATTAATACAACCCATGGTAATATTTTTTCTTAAGTATTTACTTGCCAATGTGACAGCATTAATACAACCCATGGTAATATTTTTTCTTAAGTATTTACTTGCCAATGTGACAGCATTAATACAACCCATGGTAATATATTTTCTTAGTATTTACTTGCCAATGTGACAGTATTAATACAACCCATGGTAATATTCTTTCTTAAGTATTTACCTGTTAATATGGCAACATTAATACAGCCCATAGACCAAAGAGTGATTCAAAATCTAAAAGCTATTTATCGCTGAAATTTGCAGCTTAAGTTTGTAGAAGAGGACGGTAATGATTTGCTTGCATTTTGAAAGAATCTGACAGTGTTGGATGGTATTTACGACATTGCTTCTGCTTGGAAATCAATAAGATCGTCAACATTTTAAAAATCATGGTGGAAAATATCACCAGAAAGTGGTGAGAAATTTCTTGATTTTGAAGACAGTACTTGTGAAACAGTGCATATAGTCTAGAATATTTTACAAGGCATAGATGGATGTGAAAATATTGACAAGGAAGTAGTGGATTATTAGTTAAACGAAGACGATAATTCACTATGGGCATGCTCAGAGTGCAATGATGATGACCCGCTAATAACTCAATAATTCAGCCAGACGTGAAATATTGAATAACAATGAAAACGTTACTAGGACTTTGCAAAATGAACCAACCCCCGCACAGAAGAAGAAATGGACCTCATACTGGAGCAGAGTGTAAGTCACAGTCGAAGCTCTTGATTACTTAGAACACCAAGAAGACAGTAACTGTGCGGAAATATTAATCCTGAGAAATCTATGCAGCACCATTTGGCGAAAGGCTATTGAAAAGATAAAGCAGAAAAGTTTACTGTCTCATTTTCAAACAGTAATTAATTAAGTGCTAACTTTTTAAATAATGTACCTATCTTTCAGTTTCATATATAAAATGGTTTAACCTGGATTTTTGTTATCTGAGATTTTCCATTCATTCTGAATAATTGAGAGTCTACTGAATATTTGTTTTCATGCTTATTCCCACTGTTCTTTACTCTTCAGTTGCTACCAGTTTCTTTGGTAGAACGTGAGTTGTTGACTTTATAATATCACACATTTTAAAATATATCTTTTATTTCTGTGTGTCTATATTAAAATTTATGTAAACTGATTTATAGAAAACTCTTTATATAGGGCGCTGCAACTTACCTAAAATATATTGTTCGGCTAAAAACTTTGGTTATTGCTTTATCTATTGTTTCTAGTATTTTGTTTATAACTTTATGCTTTATTCATGTAAAATGATTTTCCCATTCAATATTTTGCTGCTAAACTAGGGGATACAACAACCCTTGATTATAAGTTGATTGCACAATAGAATGCAACATACCAGTTTCAAAAAGCAGTTTAAAAAATAATGGTTGAACATAATGAACTAAAAAATTAATTTAGAATGAGAATTGCAAGAAGTCTCTTAACAACCAAAATTTATTATTACAGAAGTGTTAGTATGTTCACAATTGTTTACACTGGTCAGATATTTAAATAAAACCTATTTCTGATTCACTTTCCACATAATCTTGGTCAAAAATCGTCAAAATTCAGTGGCCTAATTTTGTCATGGAAGTTTAAACACACAAGAAGATCGGTGTGATCAGATTTCAATGGTGGTTTTAAAAACAAGCTTGGAAATGATACAATCAACAATTTGCCATGATCAAAGCAATAAGTGATGGCAAATTTAGATACTTTCACATTGGGATGTGGTGATTTATTAGCCAAACAGTTGAAAAAAAAATGTATACGCCAGTCTTTTAAAATGAAGCTCCTTTGCATATTGACTTAAAAACTATTCTTTCTTCTCTCTGATAGTCTGCAAGCTATATTGCACATGTCAATGGAAACCACATCTCTGAGATTAAAGATATTATGGGCCAGAAAACATCCTGCAAGGCACTCTTTGATAATTGTTCCAAGTAAGTTAGCCAACATTTGTATGTCTACCACTTGATAATGTGTTTGTATGTTCTGATGTTAAAGTATAACCATGTAGCATTAAGCAGTAGTTTTTAACCTTACAGAGGATCCGAGAAGGCGTGAGGAAATTTTATGATCTTTTGCAGTTAAAATTGAATGAATGAATGAAAGCAAGAGAAAGTGCAGAACCAAATCTTCATTTCTTTGTCTTGTGCACAGCTTGATTTCTCTAACCTACTGCCCCCATTAGAAACAAGGAAAAGAAAAAAAAATGTTATCTTCTTCAGTTTCCCCTAATCAAACAATTTAGATATTACCGGGGAGGTAATTTTATGGTATTATTGCAGTGAATTTTGCAATAATACATTTTGGCTGTGCTTTAGGATGGATTGTCCGGTTAGCGCAATCGATAGGCGGTTGGCTTACCACGGCAACAGCCGGGGTTCGTACCCTGGCGAGGACACCTGGGTTTTACTAATTCCCTAAAAATTAGTAGGAGCCGCGATAGCTCAGTGGTTAGTGAACTGGACTACTACGGACAAGGGGTAGGGTTCGATCCCAACCGACGGCTCCGGGTTCACCCAGCCTTAAATGGGTACCGGATTTTTTCTGGGAAAGTAAAAGCAGCACGGGCGTAATACCGACCACATTACCCCAAAAATCATGTGCTGAAGGTCTGTAAAATATAGGGTCACTAACACCATATTTCCCTATACGCCACTCGGCGTGACGGGGGGTACTTTACTTTACTTTAGGATGGATAGCAGACTGAAAATGAAATGTACAAGAGTTGTTGATGAAGATCCATGGTTCAATGCAAAATGAAACTTCTAGTCTCATGAAAGTGTTGCAATTATTGCAAGGAATATCTATTGATTGGCTTTATAAGAACAAGTCCCAAAGACAAGCAATTACCACAATGTGTCTTGTGTTAAGGTGTTTTGTCCAATGTAGCAGTTAAAATTGTGAAGACATCTCTGTAATGAGCATAAAGAACATGCCATGATGTTATTTAATATCATATATCATTAAGCTCATATTTTTCTTTCAAAAGTAAGGGGCATAAGCTTTAGGAAAATAAGAAAAAGTGTATTTTAAAAAATAACTGGCTAAAGCAAAGAATTGCAGTAAGCACTTCATATAAAGCTTATCAGCTATAGTATAAGTACTTCAGTAAACACATTCCACTAAACTGGAAGTCCAGATTTATTAATTATCTGGTAAGCAAGTTCTTACATAACATGCCACCCAATGCATTCAGTCTTCAGTATATGGAAGTCATACTTCAGTGTGTTCTTCTGAAAACTATCCCTTGTCTACATTTTATTTGTATAGCACATTGAAGGTCAGACAACACATAACACCTTTGAATACCCCCTCTAAATTAAATGAAGTGATTTTTCAAGTAATGGCCATTTGAACACATATGTTTTTCTTTAATACTCTTTTTGACAATTACAGTTAGATTGAGTAAGCCAATATGAAAATTTAAATTAATTGTGCATCTCTTCATAAGTTTGTGAAATTTCAAAGCGATCTGACCAGCAACTGGTTTGCAAAATGCACAAATTAAATAGCGGCATTAGAATAGCTAAGTTCGAGTAAAACAATATGGTTGCTATGTGATTTATTGTGCATTTTTTTCATAACCGTTAATTTGAACATTGTCTATCAGACCATAAATAGTTGAGATTTCGAAATAAATGATAAAGCAGTATCTCGATAAGAGAGTTATAATGCCATTATTTTTCTTGTGCTGTAAGCCTTCATTATCTTATAGAGGGGGCGTGACCTAGAGTATTGTTTTTATTGCACAAAGCCAGGCTGCTGTTTTGACAACTTTATTACACCAATCACTTAAAAAAAAATTATAACTTTTTTCATAATTGACATACTGTTACGAATGAGATAACACTTATTTCTACACAAAAGGGCTGTCTAGCTCTTATCTTTAGAATTAAACATAGCGAACTATATTGAAATTAAAAACTGGAACAACTTAAACAATAGCTGCAGAACTTATGTTTCTTTGCCTCAAAAATCATGGTTTCATTGATCAGCAAGAAATTTTCCTTAATACCTGTGTCAAATGAAACATTTATAAAACGAATCAATGTCAGGCAAAATTAAAAACAATTACAACAGAATTTGCATGCCCTATTATTTTGCTTTATGAACGAAAAAAAGCTCACCATAACATATACTGCGCTGCCTGAGACCATGAAAACACAGGAAGAATTTAATCTCCTGATTGGCCCACACTTTAGCTGAAGGAGTACGTACATAACAGCTTTAACAATAGATGAACTAAGAGCAGTGTCCGGAAAGTTTGATGGACTAGAACAGATTAAGGAAACCGTGCCATCAGTGACTTGGGTACCATTGTTGTACAATTAAGGAAGCTCTCTTTGTGAAGAAGATAATGGAAAACTAAAAATAGATCAGATTTTACAAGAGTCAATTGGAATTTGAATTTTTGTGAATTGGGATTGACATTTTTTTTTTTTAGAAGCAAATTAATGATATCAAACCTTTGAACACCTTTGTTAAAAGATAGGCTAAGAAACACCATCAACTTTTACTACACTCTGAAGTATGATGACTATGAGGTACAGTTTTGTTTCATTTGTGGGAATTGAGAGACATGATATGATTATTCCTCATAAAGAATAAATTTAACCTTAGCGATTGTTTGATTTTGATTTTTTTCTTGTCAATCAAATGAGCACATGTCAGATATCTTCAGCCATTTCAGTGTGGTCATCTTTAATATCTATCTATCTGTTATCCTTTCGAGCCAAAGACGGCACATAGGGCAGAACCACAATCTCGAAAACAGAAACCTTGCGTGCCAAAATGGCACATATTGCAGAGATCACTGTTTCTAAAATCTATGGCTTTGTTTCCATAACAATACTTTTTACAATGACAGCTTGTCAAGCCATCGATCAACCTCCTTTGTCGCCTCTTACGGCATGCTTGGAATGTCACAGTGTCACTATTCTTTATCTTTAAATTACATATTATATTATATAAGTCTTTTGATCTCAGACTTTTTGAGTATGAACTAGAGACACTCACAGCAGCATAGAAAGCTCTACAAGCTCATAGAAAGATCCTTGAATGTCCTTTGAAATTGCAGTTCATGGACCAGTTCCATTCACATTTCTAGGTTAACTTACAAGTGGGTTTTCCAGAACTGTCAAATTACACAGTGAAAGTTTTGATGACTTTCATAATGACATACTTGTGTGAAAGATAATTCTATGCTCTCATTTATCTTAAAAATAAACATAGAAAGCTTGGAAACTTAGAATACAAGTTTAAGTAATTAAACCACACTATAACAAGGTTTGTAAGAGAAACGCAGCACCGACCATCTCATTAATTACGTGAATATAATATATTCATTTTTTCCCCACCCAACAAGTGGCTAATGAGGTACAGATTTGTGCAAATTATATTCCTACCTAATTCTAGCTTTCATTTTTATGTAATGTTTAGTATAGGTGTGTCAGTTATGGTTTTATTTGCTTATAATTTCGGTTTATCCTAAAAGAAGGCAGTTATTATTAGTAAAGAATCATTAAAATTAAAATATTATAGAAGCATGTAATAGCTTATTTCTCACTTCTCCAGATTATAGAAGACATTTTGTTAAAACTTTAAATAAATATTTGGTCTGCTTTAGAGTCCTAAATCTTGAATTAAGTCTTGTAGATCTGCTGTAACAAAGGATTGTTAAAGATAACCGCCTGCACAAAATTGTGTGAATACAGTCTGCTAGCAGTCTTAATATGTTAAACTGTTAGTTACAACTTACTGGCAATCTGAAAGCATCATCTACTTTCTTAGTGTGTACAATCATTGTCTTCTCTAATAGACATTGGAAAATTCATCAGTGTTTACCAAATTGCTTAACATTTTATTTGAAAATCAGTTGAATGTAAACAAAAATATGAAATTGCGCATAGCTGGCCTACCAACAATGTTAAATTATTGTAGCACAAGGATAAGGGCCAGCTTTGCTTCCATACTAATACATAACCAAAGGTTGGGAAAGACAAACCTTGCAAAAGGGCCTAAGCAGATCAAGTCTTCCAACCTAGGAAGGTAGAAAATGTAGAAAGAAAGCTCTTGTTAATCAACTGTTGCTCCGTAGTAAGACTGAGGAGTGTAGCCATCACCAAGTATCATACCTGCTAGCACAGTTGATCATGTATCTCGACTTTGTATCTCTACAGTTATTTATCTGTTCTTTTGTGACTTCTTCCTTACTTCTTCTCTTAGACTGTCTTGACATCTTTTATTTCTGTTTCCCTCTACCTCTTCTTTTCTGTTTTTATATATTACAGTGTATTTCAGCTGTTCCCACATCATTACTTGACTATAAAATGATGATGGGGCAAGTAAATTTGATTTTAAAGGTGTGGAAAGCTGATACGCAGTCAGAGGAGCACTGTAACATGAAACAATTTATGTTTGTGACCACATATAAGCTGATCTTTTATATAAGTTAGATAATTAATAAACAACTTTGAGCATTGAATTCACACAAATCTTATAGACAATGAGTATTGGTTGTCTTTGACCAGCACACTTTCCAAATGTACAACAGAGGTGAGGTGCATAATAGCTCTGGAAAAGACTGCATCCCAAAGAATGAGAAAAATATTGTGCAGTTCATGGAAATAATCAAAGTTTTTCGGTGTTGTGTGGAGCCAGTCTTGACAATGATTTATGTGGATGCAAAATGTGGACAATTGGGCAAAAGACAAGAAAATCATTGGAGGATACAGAAACATTGCTTTACAGAAGTATTTTGAGAATATTATGGACAGCCCAAAAGAATCATGAGAACATTCTAAAATGTAAGGCAGAGGCAAAAAAAAGAATGCCTATTTTCAATGTTTAGAGAAAAACAGTCACCAAATTTTGGCCTAGTTTTTTATGAGAAGGGAACAACTGGAATGTATTGTTATAAGAAAAATTGAATTTAAAAAAAAGTAAAGAGGGAAGCAGAGAACTAAAATATACATGACAGTTTTAAAGAGTGGTTTGATGTCAACACCGAATTGATAACAATTACAGATACAGATATAGAAAGTTGTGGAAAGACATGACCACTTATGCCAGCATTACAGTACTTATGGTGCTTATAATTTTGAGACCAGTTAAATTCATTCATAATATTTAAAATTAAGTTTTGAAAAGTATCTTGATAACAATACAAGTTTGAATTTATGGTATTTTCTTGGTGTCTTTAACTGTAATGTAACTCTTAAAATAAATATTAACTATAATCATTAAACTGTAAAAAGGTTAGGGGGGGGGGGGGGGGTTATGGTCTAGAGGTAAAATGTTATCTTCTGGAATAGAAGGTCCGAGGTTTGAATCCCACAACAAATGGTGGAAATTTTGCACTTTGAATCCATGGCTTCCTTATGGCTTTATACCCTCCTCTGATATGGGTTATTGTTATTGAGTTATTTGCGGGTCTTCATCATTGCACTCTGAACATGTCCATAGGTGCTCAGATCCCCTCAGCAAATCTCGCAGTGTCCAGGGACTGACAACTCCAGTTCTATGTTGGTTGATAAGTCTTCTTATACACCCACTAAGTTTCTCGTTTCTGACTGTGCCAATCTTAACTCCGTGAACTCATGGTTGTCAAAGAGCTGTGCCCTTCCCACATCTCGGAGGGCATTGATGATGTCTGCCCGATCCATTGGTTGACCGTCTTCAATGACAGCGCAGCTAGCCAATATGTCAACTCTTTCATTCCCCATGCTCCCGCATTTCCTGGGATGTAGACAAAGGTGACCTTACCTATTTTTGACTTCTGCATTGACTCTACCTATTGCCTGCGTACAGAGCCCGCCTCCATTTTTGTTATCATGCTCATCGAATCACTCAGTATAGAGGAGTGAGTGTAGTCTTGTGGCTCAAACCAGATGAATGCCCTGGTCGCTGCCATCACCTCCATTGTCATACTACTTGTGGTTATAACATATGCACCACTGTCTTCCTTGACTATTTTGCCTGCCGAGCGTGCTGTAAATGTCCCTGCACTCCTAGGGTGTCGTGTTACAGATCCCATCTGTATAGATGACTGCATCTATCTCATCAGTGTTAACCCAGATGAGACCATTGAATTTTGCATTGACCATGACTGAGTTCTGTTCTCTACATTTCCTGTCGAGTGTGACAATACATGAGAATGCCCCCTTGAATGACGTAGGTACCTGTATTCACTCCTCGCCAGTGATGATGTTGGTAAGCCCACAGACCTCTTTGATGAAATCTTCTGCTCTGCACACCCATTATTTTTCTGGTAGTGAGATCCAGTGTCTAACCCTCTCTGAACCCTCTCTGAAAAATTGTGAAAAACAGGTGTGCACTTACATTAAAGAACCTGTGGCAGTTAAAAGTTGGAAAGAGTAGGCCAGAAATGACCGCTGCCCAAAAATTGTTACATGAAATCCACCCATGCTGAAGATGGATATGTCGAGTCTAAAGGCGCAGTTATCATGACTTTGCCGTAAACTAGCGATACAACGCATTCAGGCCCAAACAATACGTGAACACTTAGAAGAGGAGATAACTGAAGAAGGATTATTAGAAGACTAATTATGGACTATTAGAAGACTAATTGAGACTTAATGAATATGTTGTGAAATTACCTTTAGAAAAATTGTCTGATATAATTTTTGTTACATCCTCATCCTAACAGTTCAGTTTTATTTATATTCCTTTCAGATTTGTCAGAGATTACTTAAGCAAGGAACCTTTTTCAGAATTTTTAGAGAGCATGTATTTCAAGAGGTTTTTGCAGTGGAAATGGCTGGAAGCGTAAGAAATAATAAAAATATGGTCATTGTGTGATTTATTTGTCCAGTGTATAAACAACTTTGGAAAATCCAATTCAAAAGTGTGTTATTGATATGTAGAATAATATATGTGAGCTCCAAAAATGAATATTTTAGTCTGTTTTTAATGTTAAAAAATAAATTATTTCTGGAGATTGGGAAACATATCTATGTTGTTGCTGACAATTAATTTTCTTCTATTGTGGCTGTTGTTGAATTATGAAAGAAACTGCTTAGCAGGTTGCTTATATCTGAAGTTGTGTTTTGTTTTTATGTGCTCACAAGAGAAAGATTTTTAATCTATCACATTCTTAATATGAGGAGGAAAGGGGGGGGGGGGGTGTTGTGATTCAAGTGTGAACGTATCGGGTGTCCATCTCACAGAGAAATCAGAATATGCCTAGATATTGTTGTAGACAAGGAATAACTAAATGGCATAGTCAGCAAAGTGAGTTGGTTATGATTGTTATACTTTTGTAATAGTTTCAATTTTGTATAGTTGAAAGATCATCTTCGTTGCAAAATGGGGTATTGGGTACAATTTAAATAACACATTTTTTATTTCTTAATTTTGCCATAGTTGTGGCCATATTTGGACTACTCTTTCTCTCTTTTGACTCTTTAACTGTAAAGGGTTCTTCAAAACACATATGGCCTGCTTTTGCTGGTATCAGAGAATGCTAGACATTGGGTCCACTACCCAGAGGAGAGTAAAGGCATGAAGAAATCATGGATTTAAGAAGAAAATTTCCAATCACCTGTGGCAGGATTCAAACCCAAGACCTTTTTATCAAAAGGGCTGATAAATACTAGTAGATCACTTATCCCTCCTGATAAATGTTTGGGAGTTGAACTGTACATTCATGACTAAAATGAGACCGGTATAAAAAATGTTCATGTCGCGTAAAATACATGATTGATCAGATGATGTTCAAGTAGGATAATATTGGCAATTAGTGGACAGTTAGTAGGTAGCTGGTGAGCAAATAGGTGAGAAGGCAGCAGACTTACAATAATTATTGTTATTGGTTATGGAAGGTCTCGGTATCACTGCAAACGAATTAAAATCCATAATTGCTCAACAGCCCATGCTAGTGGAATCATCCAAATTACTAACACGTCTCCCAAACAAAGAAAGGTAATTGTAGTCCTCATCTTAGCAGTCTCAGCACACGCCAAAGATATAAGGCGAAACTGCGCAGAAAGTGAACACGGCCAACTGTTCCCTGTCATACGATATCATCATTCATCGTAAACAATTGGAATATCGGAACATGATCAAAAATGGTATGCCACAGTGTGATAGTATTTATTGCAGTACCACTCTGTTCTTGGTGCTCAGCTCACATAGGGCTTTTCTGAACTCTGATAATTTGTCCTTATTGAGGGCCTGCAGTATTGCATCCATAAGGAATACTGCTTGCTGGCACTGGGGCTTGTGTTTCCACAGAGTAGTTATAAACTCTTGAGAGAATGATATTCAAAGAGGACCTTGTAGTGTGAATAGTGTGGATAATTTTGAGTGAGAGGACATTGCTATATGAAATCAAGGGTTATATGGGATGACAGATCTTATCGATTGTTAACTGTCATTGAACAACTTCTTTCTTGTACCTTTCAGCTCTCTGTGGAGCATAGGTCCTCAACAAACACTCTTTAAGCCGTTCTGTTTCTTGCCATTCTTTTAAGATCATTCCATGTCTTCCCCATCATCTTCATCTCTGCTTCCATCTGTCTTCTCCAAGAATTCCTTGGTCTTTCACTTTGTTTTTTCCCCTGGGGATTCCAAAAAGGGTCTTTTGTGTAATACTCTCAGTTGGCTTCCGCAGTGTGTCCTCTATCCAACACCATCGTCTTAGTTGTATCTCTTTATCTACTGGTATTTGACTGGTACATTTCCATAATTCTATGTTAGTGATTTTGTCCTGCCATTTCCATTCTTTTATTCTGCATAAGCATCCATTAATGAAAGTCTGTATCTTCATGATTGTCATTTTTGTTGTTCTCCGTGTTTCGCAGCCACATAATAAGACTTGACTTAACATTGGAGTTGAAAATTTTTCATTGAACAACTTGCTCTAGCATAGTAAACAAGACAATTAATGTTGTTATATCTTAGAGAAGTATTTGCCAAATGTATAACAAATATGTGCAAAATAGTTCTGTGTTAAGACCTCATTCATGAAATTTATCCTCAGTTATATCACTTTTGACAAACAGACAATAAAAAACAAAATGTCTTTCTTTTCTTTTTCTGTAGCAGTTAAACCTGTAACAAATTGCAAATTCATTATTACATATACAATGGAGATTTAATCCCATTTTTATTATCAATTGATAATTTTTAATACTATTCAAAGTGTATTAATTGTAACATTTTTTTCCCCTGTAACAGTCAACCAGTAACAAAAAATACATTTAGAATGTATCGAGTACTTGGAAAGGGAGGCTTTGGTGAAGTGTGTGCCTGTCAAGTACGTGCTACAGGTAAAATGTATGCTTGCAAGAAGCTGGAGAAGAAACGGATCAAGAAGCGTAAAGGTGAAGCAATGGCATTAAATGAGAAACAGATTCTTCAAAAAATAAACTCCAGATTTGTAGTAAGTCATTATTTCTATAATGTACTGCCTTTTCATATACACTGTTATTTTATCATATATTTTAATATTGTGTAACCTCTTTTCCCTGTTTACCTATTTTATTTTTTTCAATGATTTCATTAGTCAACCAAGTAACTTAGTCAACTGACATTAGTCAACTATTGACTTTTATGTATGTTTTGTTGTGAAGTTTGAACATCAATTTGCAGTTATTATGTTTTAATTTGTTTAGTTAGGGTGTTCATTTTTATTTATGAGTTTTAAAGAAAATTTGCTGTGTTTATTTATTTTATTGTCCTTTTGTTTTGTTATTTCCTTCTTTAACCCTATATTACAATACTGTAGTAAAAATTATGTCTATACACAAATGTGTGATTATTCAAAATTTGACAGTTTACCATTTTCAAACATTTACCCCTTCCATGTACCTCCCTAATTATCAATTCAGGTGACCCAAGAGCAGTGGATTTGTTTCCATTGTTGTTGAATTTTTTTTTTTTTTTTATTTCCTGAGATACGATCTCATATAATGTGGAAAAAATTTGCCAATTTAAAAAAAATTGGTTGATTTTATTTTTACACAGCAAATAACACTATAAGGTTGCCAAACATACTGACGTACTTATGGCGACCACACATCCCATCCATGGGGTCAATCTCAGGTCATGAATCAACCTGGGCCAGGAAATCTGAGTCCACTTGTCTCACCTAGTGTGAAAACACAGCTGTGTTTCAAAAGTTCAGAGAAATTACTATTTGTAAAGCACCTAATGTTACATTTAAGTGGTAGTAATTTTTACCAGTATCGTAAACACATTGGTCACAGATAGGTATCATAATTAAGGGTTAATTGTTTGTGTGTTCATCTGTTTATAATCACTCCAGTGATTAGGTACTTTGGAACAAATTTCAGAAGTTTTATTTATTTTTATTTTAAATATAATAACTAGATAGCCCTAGCTCATTTGTCTCTGTACTCCAATTATTAAAAAAGTTAAGCTATTTTAACTAAAGTTAACCTTCATTTGTAAAAAGTACGATCGCAAAATTTAGAATTTGAAAAATCTCCGGTTTGTCACATATGGTTGCCTTTTCCCAATGTGTACCATCCTAAATGTAAAAACGTAGTTGAAACTACATGTTTTTGCTTTCAAAATACTGTTGGATCCCTTAAACAAAATATGATTGTTTTGTGAGATTGGGGGAAAATTTAAACAAAATAAAATTGAAAAAATGGTATGATAAAAGCTTTATGTAATTAGTAGACGACACAAATTTGAACTACGTTTTGACTCCATAGGCCTTCAGAAGGAACAAACAAACGACACACACACACACACAGATATGTAAGTGAATAAAACTAATCCTGTGTAGCTAACTAGTAATGAAACAACAAAAACAAAATAATCTCCTTCTGGTCACAGTCCACGACAAAGGGAAGAAATGTTTTGTTTCAATTATTTTGTTTTGGTTGTTTCATTTTTATTAGCTATGTATGATTAGTTTTATTCATTTACATATGTGTGTGTGTTTTGTTCCGGCTGAAGGCCTATTGAGCCGAGATGTCATTCAAATTTGTGTTTTCTATTAATTACATAAAGATTTTACCATACCATATTTACTAAAAAAATTTTTTTTTTAATTTTTCCTCACATTTAGCTTTACTGCAGCTTCATATTTTTATGCATTCATTTGCATTTCTTTGCCTTGACCACTTTTGTGAGATTGGGCTTTTCAGTTTTGGTAATGTAGAGACATTCTACAAATTTAACCCATAAGCTGGCAGTACAACTTCAGGCCTGGTCCTTGACAAACAGTTTTTTAAGTTGTATTTATTCCTAAATGTAATTTTAAACATATTTGTAACAAAATATTTTTTTTTTAATTTTTCTCAAAGTAACATGTTTTTATGTGAGTTGTAAATGTTTGCGATAGTTTAGTTGAAGAGTTAGGTTCAAATAAATATCGTAATCTAAGGTTAAGTGACAAAATTAAGTAGTTTTTTAATTTCATTAATGTAATGATTGCATGTCTGAGTAATGAATACTGTCAGTTTTAGAACAATCTAGGTCACCAGTGCACCTAAGATTATTCCAAGTTGCTGGCATAAATCATAATACAAACAGCCCGCAATTAACATTGGGTAAAGAGGAAAACGGGTGTTGTCAATTAATTGCATATAATTTTTATTGATTGTGACTAAAATAAGCCAACAATGTGCGCTAAGTCACACTGTGGTCCAATTGTTTTTCAATGGGAAAATGGTTTGTTCATAATTGACAATAATTTCTTAACTCATATACAGATCACTTTTAAAAATTGGACACATTTATGTAGAAATGGATGCTAAAGCTAAATATCCACTTTATTTTATTGGAACTACAATTTATTTAGTAAAAAGAATGAAGAAAATGCTACAATAAACCAGAAAAATACATTTGTGGAACAATGTAATCTGATTTTCAACTGATTTGGCTCTACATAATGGTTGATGGAGATCTATTTGTTAAGAAATTACTTTAGTTTCATTAATCTTCTGAAAGAATCATCGGAAAACAATTTTACAACAAACAAGTCTTCGGGTGGTGTGGGATATTTTCGCAATGGTTTGTAATGTATCAGTTTGCCTATAACCAGAACTTTCTAGAATTGAAGTGCTAGGTTTCCATAATCCCTACAGTGATAGTTACTACTTAGTTGCTGTTTTGCATACATCAGCTTTATATCTCTAGCAGAATCCCAAGGACCTGAATTTTGTATGAACATCACTTTTTCCTATTTTTCTGACGGGCTGCCATGTGCTCTGGCATCCCTTACTGATATTCTCTTCAGAGATGCTGAATTCTTAATCATAAAAAGTGTTGATGTCTTTGGGGTAGATTTTGCCTTGGCAGCTGCCATTTTTGGTCTACCATTTTTGTTTTTCAAGTGCCAAGGATTTTTTAATGTGCACAGAATGCACATAAGGGACCTCCTGTTTCTTGCCATTATCCAAGAGGGCTAGACATTGCATCTCACTACCAAGAGACCAGGAGAGGTACACAGCCATGAAGAAACCATGGCTTTGATTTTTTAAAAATTCCCACCACCTTGGACCTTCTTGTGTCCAGAGACCTGTGTTTTATATCCGGACCTCCAAGGACGGCAACAGCCCCCCACCCCCAAGTTATTACATAGTAAAATCTAGTAACATTTGACCATATAGTCTATTCTTTGCCAATTTAAAAAAAGATACTGCATTTGCTAAACTTCTTTTACTGAAGTAGTTCTTCAGTGGGCCTGAATCTGCCAAATGATTATTTCTGTTGGTAGTGGTAGTTTAAATATGATCTGATTAAACCCATCATTTGCACTTTTCAGGTAAGCTTAGCCTATGCATTTGAGACAAAAGATGCTCTCTGCTTGGTTTTAACAATAATGAATGGAGGGGATCTGAAATTCCACATTCACAACATGGGAAATCCTGGCTTTCCAGAGGAACGGGCCGTCTTCTATGCAGCAGAGATCACTTGTGGTTTGAGTGATCTACACAAAGAGAGGATAGTTTACAGGTTAGTTATACACAATTTATGGTTTAATATTTGATGTTGTGAAAAGCATTGTCAATGAATAGCCAATTTTAGAGTGATATTTACAGTTTAATTTTATTCATAAATGAAATCATTGTGGGGAAACTGGTTAATTCACTCATCTACTGACCAGGTAATTGGAGATTTGACGCCCAGCAGCATCAAGCCTCAGAAAATGGAGAAGTCAAGATTTTATCAAAAAATATCAAAGGAAAATTGGTTTGTTGCTGACTACATCAGCCATAAAATGTGCTTCTGGTCATTGAAAATAGGGGCTGTGGTATCATATTTCTCAAATCTCATTTCCATGACTGGTACCTTTATTTCACTTTTATTTATAAAAAAAAAAACAGGTGTGTTTTGTATCTATTTTAGTTTAAACCTATTCTGATCTTCATTTATGATCTTGAAACAATTTAAATCTTGTGTTTCAATAAACAGCTTGAAAAGAATTATATATAGAAATTATAAAATATATATGATTAACTATCTAAGCATCAGAATGGCTTGGAAAGCTTGTTTTATATTACTTTTGTAACTTTTTTATTTACAAACATGGGTATTTTTATTTAAATCATGCTGATACTTTAGAGAGAATTCTGTACCTATTCATATAAAGAGAGGGGACAGAAAGGGTTGCATTCAATCTTCATGCTTGTCCAATCTATACACTGAGCATACATCTAAAGTCATGAATATGCCAGGTTTAAACATCAGTGGATGTATATTTAATAATTTAAGATATGTTAATAACTTTGTATTACTGTCAGAAAACCAAGAAAAACTACATCAACCGGTTTTTAAAATGATGATAAGACCAAAACTATATTAAACAGTAAAAAAAAAAAGTAAAGTACCCCCGTCACGCCAAGTGGCGTATAGGGAAATATGGTGTTAGTGACCCTATATTTTACAGACCTTCAGCACATGATTTTTGGGGTAATGTGGTCAGTATTACGCCCGTGCTGCTTTACTTTCCCAGAAAAAAATCTGGTACCCATTTAAGGCTGGGTGAACCCGGAAGCCGTCGGTTGGGATCGAACCCTACCCCTTGTCCGTGGTAGTCCAGTTCACTAACCACTGAGCTATCGCAGCTCCCATATTAAACAGTGATAACAAAAAAAAAAAAAAACAACCTACAAGTGAGTATCAAGGTAGATAAACAATACCTTGAGAGAGTTCAAGAATATAGTTGTCTTGGACATGTCTTAACAAATAATGGAAAATGCAAGACAGAAATAACCATTTTTTTTTTAATTTAGGAATGGCAAAGTGCATATTAACCCTAGATTATGATACCTATCTGTGACTCATATGTTTACAATACCATAGAAAAAATTACTATACTTAATTGTAACATTAGGAGCTCTAAAAATAGTATTTTTGTTTTTAACTACTGACTCACAGCTGTGTGTTTACACTAGGAGAGACACAGGGGCTCAGGTTGATTTATGGCATGAAATTTGAATGCATAGACTGGATGTGTTAATTGTCTTTTCATATCACCACCATAAGTCTGTCAGAATGTTCGGCTACCTCATAGCATTATGCATTGTGATTCCTGAGTTACAGAGGGTTGTTTGATGTTAGGTGACAACTGAGGAAATTTCCCTGGTCACAGCATAAAAAGGAAAAACAATCAATTTGTTGAAAATTGGCAAATTTTTTTCACATTATACAAGATAGCATCTCACACAAAATTAAAAAAAAAAACACACCAAAGGAAATGAGTACAACACTGATTAGGAAGATACATAGAAGGGGGAAATGTTTGACCATGGCAAATTCAAATTTGGAAGAATCTGTATTTTGTTGCGTTAATTTTTATGATGGTATCATAATCTAGTGTTAAATAACTTGAAAAATATATTCACATGAAAGCTAATAATGCCAGCACTAAAACAGAATAATTAAAAAAAACTCTATCTACTAAACATTCTTGGATAGAGCAATAACATGGAGACTAAATAAGAAAACAGAAATGAGAATTGAAGCCATTGAAATATGGATTTATAGAGGGGAATGAAGATTTTGGTGGACAAAGAGGAAAACATAATGAAGTCTTGAAACAGCTGAAAATAAAGAAAGAACTTTTTAACACAATTAGAACAGGACAAATGACATTTTTAGGACATGGAATTTATGAGAGCAATAATCATCAATATAAGAGACAGTGAAATGGTGTTCCATGGTGACCAACCTGATATGGAACAAGATGATAATGATGACGGCTGATAACTCAATATTGTAACATATGTTCAGATTTGTCTGTCATATGATTCAAATAGTTGACTCACATCAGTAAAGCTTCTGCCCATGTGACATCAGAGGTGACTAAGGAGGTTTTGGAGAGCTGAGAGCTTCAATACTTTATGCTAGTGTATGGCGAGCATGCTACATTCATACTGTGAAACGTGTTGAAGAGAGGATCCCAGCAGTATGGAGTTGTCTGTTATGCAATGAAGTTAATCTTTTCACTGAATTAAACTAGTAAAGAAAGCTTCATAACATAATGCGGAATAGAAACCTTTTTCCATCAAATTTGTCTATGTTTAATATTACAATGACTCTTGCAGTGAAGAAAAAGCAATATTTTAACACATTTGAAAAATTCTTAATTTATTTGTTTCAGAGATTTGAAACCAGAAAATATATTATTAGACGATAATGGTAAGTGCTTTCTTACTCTCATTACTGGTGTAAAGTATTATGAAATTAGCATTTTGTAATTAAATGTAGATAAAAGTATAGAATTTACATGTGATCCTTTCATACTTCATCTCATTGACATATAAATTATTTTGTGATCACTGTCAGATTTATTCAGCTCATTATAGTACTTCAATTGCTTCAATTGTCAAAATGTGTAATTACATGACATCACAGTATTAAATTAGATGTATTCTGTATCTATTGGTCCAATCATTCTTTTTACAGTAGTTCTATATTGTATAAATGTTGTTAATACTAATTTATAGATTACATTTTTATATCTATTTATTCCACAATTTTTACTTAATATATTTTTTAACCCATTTCAGGGCATGTGAGAATCTCAGATTTGGGTTTAGCAGTGGAGATACCTGAAGGAGAGTCAATACGAGGCCGTGTAGGCACTGTGGGTTACATGGGTAATAGTCCTTTTTTTAAGTTCATTGTATTTTATAAGAATTTTCTCATGTATGTGGTTTCTAGGGTCTGATACTGAAAGCGAGGAGTTGAATCATTTCATTCATTCAGGAATTTTTATCTTGAGGGTGGGGGGTGAAATAAAATCTTAGACTCAACCAAGCACCTCACTTCGACTGCACTGGACAAGATGGTGAAATGGCTGGCTATTGTGGTTTTCTTGAATTCCCAGGTTCTGCTAGAGAAGTTGATTCTTGCACTGCTTAGGGGTACTGCAATACTAGGTCTTTTGTAGCAATAGACCCACCACCACCTCTACAAGCAATAGTGTCCCTGTCGTAAGAGCAAAATACGTAGGGAGGTCAAAAAGTAATGCACACCAATTTTTTTCTCGGAAACTATTCGGGTAAAATGTGTGAAATTTTCACAGATTGTAGCTGAACATCCCCTTGACACTACCTATTTGTCAACATAATCTCCGTCCAAGCGTATTGCCTTACGCCAACGTGAAACTAGGTCATGAATGCCTCGTTTGTACCAAGTTTTGTCCTGCTCGCGTAGCCATTTTTTAACTGCACGGATCACACCCTCATTATTGTCAAAGTGTGTCCCACGCAGGAATTTTTTGAGTGGTCCAAACAGATGGAAATCTGAGGGAGCCAGATCAGGGCTGTAAGGAGGATGGGGCAGTACAGTCCAACCAAATTTGTTGATTGCTTCCCGTGTTACCAGACTTGTGTGAGGGCGTGCATTGTCATGTTGAAGCAACAAATCTGCAGATGGCTTATTAGGCCAAACTCTGTGGAACCGATTTTTGAGTTTTGTCAGTGTATTGATGTAAGCTGTCGAGTTGATTGTCTCACCTCTTGTCATTACATCAACAAGAATCACACCATCAATGTCCCAGAAGACAGTGATCATCACCTTTCCGGCTGATGGAGATGTTTTTAATTTTTTTCTTTTTGGTGACTGCGGATGATGCCATTCCATTGACTGCATTTTTGTTTCAGGCTCATAATAATGTGCCCACGTTTCGTCACCGGTAACAATTTTTGACAAAAACATTTCTCCTTCAACACCGAAACGCTCCAACAATTCAGAACAGAATGTTTTCCTTTGAACTCTGTGATCATTTGTTAGGCACCGAGGAACCCATCGAGCGCAAATCTTTGAATATCCGAGAGTTTTAAAAATTGCGATTGCACTTCCCTTGCTGACTGTAAGCTGCAATGCCAATTGCTGACTAGTGATACGCCTATCCTTACGAATAATGGCATCAGCCCGGTTTAACATGTCTGTGCTGGTAGCCGAGGCAACACGTCCAGAACGCAGTAAATCATGCAGCTCCACTCGTACACTTTCTGCAGCTTTAATTCTCTGAACCTAGCGACTAACTGTGCTCCTATCGACTGCAGAACATTTGTACACTGCACACAGTCGTTTATGAATGTTTGCCACAGTTTCTTTTTCTGCAACCAGAAATTCTATGACAATTCGCTGTTTGTAACGGACATTGTTGACAAGCTCCATTTTAACGGTTCATGGATTGCGTAATATTTATCAAAATGCTGTGCAATTTGGTACACATAATTGGAATATGTCATATTCCAAGTGTGCAAAATTTCATATTCCTATCTTTATTATTAGCCGAGAAAAAAATTGGTGTGCATTACTTTTTGACCTCCCTTTAGTATATATTTACATTAACTAAAAGCAACCTGACAAAGGAAATAATTCAGGGACAAATACTAAGCATATAATAATGTCTATTGGTGCAGCTATGTTGATGTATTAAAATGGCAAGTATTGATAATTTTAAATATATAAGAGTGTTAATATATTTCTTGATGTTAGATTACTGAGTTTGCCATATAGTTAACTAACTTAGATTATCGAGGGGACATTGTTGCAAATTTGTTCCATATTTTTTGACTAACTTTCTTCTGTGGGAAACACATGGGATTATTTAACTGTCATTTATATCTATAAATCATTGTTAAAATTAAAAAGTTTATCACTTTTTGTGGAAAAATATTTCCTTTTGTAGTGTGTATGGATGGTTTTGTGAGTGGACTGTTGTCTGTCTGTGTGTATATGTTGTGTTTGTGTGTATGCAAAATTAATGCAGAAAGAGAGAGATAAATATAATCATTTTCCTGATAATTCCAAACATTCTGTGGAACCATGTGTTCATGTTTCTGTTCATAGATTTATTTTGAATGTTTTTTATAAACATTTATGCAGTTGTTTTCTTTTTTTTTCAGCCCCTGAAGTTGTGAAAAATGAAAGATACACCTACAGCCCGGATTGGTGGGGTTTAGGGTGTATAATATATGAGATGATAGAAGGGAGAGTGAGTATTTATATTTCTTTTTTTTTTCTTTTCTTTTTTTTACAGTAATTTTTTTAAAAACATTTTTACTTATTTTTATATATGTGTTATTAGTGATGTGTTATTAGTGAGACATTTGATTTCTTAATTTTTTCTTTCTTTTCTCCGTATATAGATTTTGACAATAAACACGAGAAAAAGAGTTCTTAAATGTTATGTAGAACCAATTTTAACATATGGATGTGGGTCTTGGACAATAGACAAGAATTTCACTAGAGGCTGCAGAATTGTAGTTTTACAGAAGAATGTTGAGAATACCATGGACAGCTAAGAAGAGCAATGAAAACGTCCTGAAAGAGACCAAAACAAAGCGAGATCTAATTTCCAATATTAGGAAGAAACAATCACCTTTTTTTGGCTATGTATTGAGAAGGAAACAGCTGGAATATATTGTAACAACTGGGAAAATTGAGGGATGAATGTGCCCGTGCGAATTGAGGTTTCTTTAATTGTTTGTTGTTCATTCTGAGCTGGTTATACTTGCGATATGTCGTAATCGCGTTGTGGGCGTGCAGGGTAGCTTGACTGTCAGCGTGATGCGTGTTCTACTTGCACGCTATGTTGATATATCGATCGTTACTTTATTGACAGCCTGCACCGCCCTAGTCAGTTCTCTGTTAGTGTGACCTCAGATGGAATGCGCTGCTTTTGTTTACAATCGGGCCAACACGCCTTCATGCCCACTGGCTATCGTCTCAGCCCTGACCTTGCTGGGTCACTGTAGTATTTTGGGTTTGTTGTTAAGATGACCGTTTCACGTTGTGGTTCCGCTACAACTTTACTGTTGTTATGATTCGTCCCGAGGGTTGACGCTAGGCTAGATAAATATAGCTGTGTAACAGATAATAACACCTTGGTTATAAGAGTTTGTTCCGACTTTTAATTCTGTCACAACGGACTCTCGTTACACACTGGATATGGCAGGTTACACACTTAAAGCGCACTCTTACAATTCTTGAGTCTGTCGCCCTCACACTTATCTCTGGGCTCTATCGCATTCTTACTCGCATCTCAACTAATTGTGGACCGTCCCCATTGACAGCCCACCTATATTATCTAACTTCTACCAGTCCGGCTGTCTCTTGGCCACTGCTACTAACTATCTCTTAATAGTGCTACTCACTAATCTGTCCGCTTAACTGTTCATTTATAGTCTCTGCATCTCCTAACTATCGCGCGTTCTTGCCGACTAAAATTCTATTACTCTTGCTTGGTGTCCTGACTCTAGATCATCACTCCCTGCCAACTCAGTCTCTTCCAATCTTCGGTATCCAAAAAGTCCTCACTATTCATTATTCTAACTCACGTTCTAATCTAATTCTACTAGGCTAAGGTTAGCCTCTCTATGGGCCTACCACCTGATTGCCCGTCTCCTAACGAGCGTGTGTGCCCTGCTGACTACATTTCTCCAAGTGTCTGGTCTCCAAGTGCTTCATCTCCAAGTGCTTGTCAATCTTTTGTGTTCACCTCTTAAATTTGGATCTTGTCAGCCAATCAAAATTTACTTCCTAGGCGTCTGTCTGCCCACTCACTCCTGGACATGGCCTTCCACATTTTGCACGTGAATTTCGACTCACAGTCTCATTTTTCTCCTGACTTCGTCTTAATGTCTTTTTCCTTTTTTCTATTTGACCTTGTTCTCTCGTCCATCTGTTTACTCCTCTATTCTCTCCTTCTACCCCTACGCGTCTGTCTGCCCACTCACTTCTGGACCTGGTCTTCACGTTTTTCCCGTGCATTTTGACCCATCCTCTATTTTTATCGTGACTTCGTTTTAATGTCTTTTTCCTTTTTCTCCTTGACCTTGTTATCTCATCTTTGTTTTTTACTGCTCTCTCTCTCCATTCCTCCCCCTTCTACATGAAGAGATAGAGGGAAGTAAAGAGAAAAGATACCAGACAGCTTAAGAGAATGGCTTGGGTACAACAGAAATGATAAATAACTGTCAAGATAGAAAGTTGTGGTGAGACTGGATCACATATGCCTGCAGGCATGGTGTTTGATGATGATGGTAGATATTTTTCATATTGTCTGATTAAGTGATTAATACTTTCTACAACCAGCTCTTACCTCTTAGCTTCATAACATTGCTTTCTTATGACTGTTACAAAATATTATTTTTTCTAAACAAACTTTAATTGTTTTAAAAGTTGTTCCATTATCATGACTTAAGTGTTTCCATTTACTTTCACATTTCTTGATAACATTGCTTTTTTCCTCAAATTTTTTGTCTTTTGTTGATGTATATTATTATATTATGTTAAGTATTATTAATATAGAATTTCGTACTGATGTTAAATACACAATATGTTGATTTATTACAGTTTTTTTATGTTATTAAAATAAAAGTATTGTATTTTAAAGTCACCATTTCGAGCAAGAAAAGAAAAGGTCAAAAGAGAAGAAGTAGACAGAAGAGTCAAAGAAGATCAAGAAGTGTACTCCTCAAAATTTAGTGAAGAGTGCAGAAGCATATGTACAGATGTAAGTAGTGGGTTCATCAGTAATAATTTTTGTAGCTATTAGAAATGTAAATAGTGGCTATTTCTATAATTTGTACAGAAGTAAGTAACATTTTATCTCAATAATTTGTACAAATGTGGTTAGTAGTTCTTTCAGTGATGTGTTCTAACATAGATGTTAAGTGTCTCAGTAAAGGGAGTTGCAATTTGTCTTCAGTGATGTGGGCAGTAATCAGTAGTTATCTGAGTGTTATGCATATATTTAACTAGCTTTACTTAGAGGTATTTCAATAATACTGTACAAATGTAAACAGTGGTTATTTCAGGCATATGTGAACATCAGAACTAAGATTCAAATTTCCCAAAGTTGTGTACTTAGTACTGTACTATATGGATCAGAAACTTGGACTACCTATGCCAGCAGGAGAAAAGGATAAGCTTTCATGTGCATCATTGCCGTAAAAAGATTATGAACATCAAATTGCAGGGCAAAGTAATTAACTCTAATGTCTTATAACGAGCCAAACTCCCATCCGTCATGGCAACACTTAGTAGTTGTAGTTTAAGGTGGCTGTGTCATGAAAGAAGAATGGCAGACAATCGTATTCGCAAACAAATATTGTATAGCAAACTTAAGGACGGAAAGAGACCAAAGCAAACTAGTGCTGAGATATGTTTGCAGGGCTTCCTTGAGTGAATTCTCCATCAGTGAAAGAAACCTGGAAAATCTGGCTGCAGATCATAGCAAATGGAGAACAAAAATAAAAAATGGCACTGCAACTTTTGAGGCAGTGCTGATCTCAAATTCCAGAAGACAAAAGACGCAGGAAAAAGGAAACGAGGCCAGGCACCACGAATGCATCTTGTTTATTATGTGGTTGAATCTGTCTATTCAATATTGACAGATTCAGCCACAAGAGAAGTTGTTCAGCAAAGCAGAATCCTGCATAAGACTACAATTTTTACCAAACTACTGACTTGCCATGATTGCTTGCTACCATCTGTCAGATACCACACGCCATATGTGTGAACATATAACTAGTATTTATTTTAGCAAAATGTGCACCTTTCAAGGCTGATTTAACAATAGCCATAATTATAGTAGATTACACATTTTGCAGACAAGATTTTCTCAATAAAGCTTAGTTTTTATACAAAGGTACTTTGTAACAGTTAGGTTTAATGTGGGATTTGTGTGTCTCTGTGTGCTATAAATAGATATGCTGTTGTAAATTTGTTCTTATTATTATTATTATTATTTTTTTTTTACATAGGGAACACGTTTTAATCTTTTTACCGTAATAATCAACTTTCTCTTGCCATAATAAAATGTATATCTACTTTAGCTTCATCCCACATATAATGTTAGTTAGTCAACACATCTTTTCATGGTGCATTGGGCAATGAGACCCCACTCCTAAATCCTAAATATATCCAATGTATAGTTCGTTCGTTCGTTCGTTCGCTTTCGTCAGCTTTGACCTCTGACGAAGTCCCACCCACTCAATTTTGTGGGACTGAATTTTGCGTGTAAAGTCTGTTTTATCCCATTACAGGATGCCCCTCGCCATGCAGGCAGATTTACTCCGACTTCAGAGGTACTAATTTTTAGGGAATTAGTAAAACCCAGGTGTCCTCGCCAGGGTACGAACCCCGGCTGTTGCCGTGGTAAGCCAACCGCCTATCGATTGCGCTAACCGGACACCCATCCAATGTATAGTGACTGATGACCCAGATCTGTGTTGATTTGCCAATTTATATTTTTTGGCTCCCTGCACACTGTTCTTGCAGTCTATTAAAGATTGTAGATTCACACTCATGAACGAGTCTGCAGTCACCATGACCAAAGAGGGCATGGCAGTTCTGGAACCATCATTTGCTAGGCGCTGCAGGACATGCTGGGGAGGGCATCTGAGCCCCTATGGACATTTTAGGAGTGCAATGATGATAACCCACAAATAACTCAATTCATTGCTTGAAACATCTACACTCCTTAATTACAACATTTAGAATATAAACCTGATCTACTGCTCATCAACTCTCAAGAACTGTTGTGCTAGCAAGCCTGTCTGCTCAATCATTACCTCTGACATATTTGTCCAGGTACAGAAATGAATACTCAGAAACTCCCAACGGCTGGCTTCAAGCTTAGCTCATGTTGATCTTGATCAATAAGGTTCAATTTTAGAAACAAGATCCTTCATCACTAACCCATGCAGATACACAGTAGGCATATACTTTATAACATTTGTTTTCAATTATATACCTCTAAACTTATTTACATATGTACAATTTTTCATATGCACTCCTAAAGTTTCCATTTACACTTTACAGACTCTTTAAGTCATTTTTCTTAAATGTGCACATCAATTTTAAGTTATTGTTTTATTGTCATAATCCATATATAAAATAACAACAATTTTTTTTCCTTCCTTCCTTTTGGAACCAGCTGCTACAAAAGTCTCCATCATCTCGACTTAGCTGTGGAGAGGATGTAAAATCTCATGTATTTTTCAAAAATATAAACTTCAAAAGATTAGAAGCAGGAATGGTAGATCCTCCATTTGTACCTGATGTAAGTGTTTTATTTACTAAATACTTACTATATACTTATAACAAAATATATAACAAAAATTTTGATAAAAGTTATACAAGGAAGGATTCAGAATAAAATCAATATTGAATTAGAATAACAATTTGGATTTAGGAAAAACAGTGGAACAAAAGAAGCTATATTCTGCATTAATCGAAAAGTGCACAGCAGTAAAGAAACCAATATATGCCTGCTTCATAGATTACAACAAAGTTTTTGATAGAATACACTATAAACAACTTATAGACTGCCTAAAAGAGATACATTTGGATGACACAAACATAGGACTATGTAATTTATACTGGGAGCATACAGCAATAATAAAATGGAACAAAGAGAAAAAATGAGTAAGACAGGGATGCATCCTATCACCAGGCTTGTTCAATCTATAAAATGAACAAATCCTTAAAAGCATCACAGAGATGTCAGGCTTAAACATTAATGGAAAGATAATCAATAACATAAGATATGCTGATGATACTGTATTACTAGCAGAAAATCCTAAAGATCTACAACAATTACTTAATAAACATGACAAGCAAAAAATATGAATTAGATATGAATATCAAAAAGATTAACATTATGATCATAAACAAAGATAATACTCAAAACCTACAAGTGGATGTCACAGTTGACGGAATAGACCTGGAGACAGTTCAGAGCTACAATTACCGTTGGCATACTATAACCAGTGATAGAAAATGTACAACTGAAATAAACAAAATAATAGGAATGGCAAAAAGTAATTTCAATACAGTGAAAAATAACTAGTGACCATATTACCCAGAAATATGCTGATGGCCTAGAAAATTAGGATACTAACACTAAACACCACAAGGTGTGTCAATGTTCCCTGTCTTCTTCTTTGTGATGGTATATTGTGATATTGAATCCATGTCTTGATGCTATCAATAATCTTCAGTCTACCAATTTTCATGTTTCTGCATTATACAAAAATGTTATATTGGCTTAACTCTCTACTATTCTCAGATAAGTCTTTATTTTGCCCTTATTGTACAATTAAATTGAATTATCAATATTTTTATAAATTTACAGATATTCCATGTCAGTAGTTATTTTTAATGATAACGTACTGGCTAGGTCAGATAGTATAGTAAATATGGCATCGAACACAGCTTAATGCTTTGTGTTCACCCAACTGAAAAAGGGAAGGGTACCTGGCTCACCAGTTTGGGAAAAGTAACAACAAGGAAGGACACTTGTCCCTTACATACCTTCAAATGTTGTGGCCTATTACTGTTAAATATTATTTAATGTCAATGTTATGGGGTACTACTATAATGTACTACAGTTTCATATGAAATGTAATTTTAAAAATTTATGTTTAATTTATTGTTCTTTAGGCAAGAGTTTCATAGACCTCAAAATGCTGTGGCTCAGTATGGTTAAATATATTTTTTTTTTGCATTTCCGGTGACTAACAGAAACCTCTTTGTCATCTGCCCTTATGAGGATGTTAAATGGGCATGTATGTGTTGCGTTGTGGTTTTCAGTAAAATTAATATTGGCGCCTTTCGGCCCAACACTTGTGACTTTAGCACAGCATTCTTGAGTACCAGGTATACTAGAAGTACCTTTCCTCTTGATCCCTGCTCACTTGCCAGCCTAGATTTGTTAGTCTTTTATTAGTGACACCGCAAAGAAGTGGAGTAAAGTCAAGTTCTGGCTCACAGATTTTGATGCAAGCCACCAGCTATAAGTTGCTGATAATTTTCAGCTCTGTTGCTGTCAGGTGCCTCTACCCACAGTTGATTAAAGATTATTTCATATTTTTGTTATACATTATTACTTAACTTACTATTGTTATACAACAGGGTACCATTTGAATATCTCATGCATATGCTTCTCAAACTGGCGGTGAACCCCTTCCTCATTAGATGGATCGCCGCGGCACTGTTTCAGAGGAAGGTGATACTAAGATGTGGAAGTTGGTCTTCCGAGCCAACATCCATTTGTCCTGGGCTGCCACAAGGCTCACCATTGTCACCAGTTCTATTTAACGTGTACACAATAACGATCACGGCCCAACAGCTGGATGGGATGGGAAGAACCATGACTTTTGCTGATGATATTCTGGTATATCGACAGGGAAGAGACAGACGGGGAATCGCCTCCACAATGCAAGACGAACTCGATCGCATTTCTTCCTGGTGTGGGGTTTCAGGTGCCTTGGTTAATCCTAATAAAGCATCAGTTTCATGGTTCTCCCTTAACAATCATATCGTTAATACAACCACACCGGTAGTACGAATGGGAGCTGATGAGGTGACCAGGGACAAGTTGATGACATACCTCGGAGTTAAGTTTGATCGCAGCCTGTGTTTTCGGGACCACGTCGACCATGTGATAACAAAATCCCGCAAAGGATTAGCCGCCTTGAAGGTCATGGCAGCTGCCAACATCGAGCAGAGGCTACTTATTCTTCTATTCCAGGGATTAGTCCTCGCACCAATCGAGTATGCCCTGGCCATTCTTACTGTCAGTATGACTCAAATTGATAGGCTGGAGAAAATACAAAATGAAGCCATGCGCATTATCCTAGGATGTACGAGGGACACTCCCTGTGTAGCAATGAGGTATCTTCTTGACTTTCCAACCATGGATGACAGAATTAAGATCTGGAGAGCACGAGTATACCTGAAGATTAGTACAGATACAGAGCATCCATTGCACCACGTGCTCAACACAGAGAAAGGTACCAGGCTAAAAAGAGGCAAATCATGGGTGGGCCGGGCAGAAGATGTCATCAAACAGGTCTGTGGGCTTACCAATATCAGCGTTGGTGAGGAGTGGATACCGGTGCCTACGTCATTCAAGGGAACTTTCTCATGTATTGTCACACTCGACAGGAAAAGTAGGGAACAGAACCCGGTCGTGGTTAATGCTGAGGTCAACGGTCTCATCTGCGATAATACCGATGAGAAAGATGCAGTCATCTATACAGACGGATCTGTAAGACGACACGAAAGAAGTGCATGGGCATTTACAGCACGCTCAGCAGGCAGAATAGCCAAGGAAGACCGTGGTGCATACGCCATGACCACGAGTAGCATGACAATGGAGGTGATGGCAGTGACCAAGGCATTCAAATGGTTAGAGTCACAAGACTACATCCACGCATGTATACTGAGTGATTCGATGAGCATGATAAAAAAAGTGGAGGCGGGCTATGTACGCATGCAATGGGTAGAGTCGTTGCAGAAATCCAAAATACGTAAGGTCACCTTTGTCTATGTCCCTGGACATGCGGGAGTACAGGGAAATGAGAGAGCGGACAGGTTGGCTAGCTGCGCTGTCGTTGAGGACGGGCAACCGATGGATCGGGCATACATCATCAATGCCCTTCGAGATGTTGGAAGAGCACAGGACTTCGACAAACACAGATCAACGTCACTTCTTCGGATGATGGAAATGGGAGTTAAGATGGGCACGGCCAGAAATGAGAAACTTGGTGGCCGTGTAAGAAGACTTATCAACCAACATAGAACTGGAGTCGTCAGTCGCTGGACACTGAGGGAATTGCTGAGGAGGGGATCTGAGCACCTATGGACATGTTCGGAGTGCAATGATGATGACCCGCAAATAACTCAATAACTATTGTTCCGCATGAAATATAATTCAATGATTTATGTTTGATTTATTCTTCTTTAGCCAAGAGCTGTCTACTGCAAGGATGTCTTGGATATTGAACAGTTCTCAACTGTAAAGGGAGTCAACCTGGATGCTAGTGATGATTCATTTTACAGTAAATTCAATACAGGCAGCGTATCCATACCATGGCAAAATGAGGCATGTGAATTTGCTGTGTTCATTTTTGTTGTACATGTATTTTTGTGGTAACTTTATTTTCACCACAAAATTTATTTTTTAAAATATATTTGTATGTTACTTTAATTTTGTAAGTCATTTGTTATTGTCACGAGTCCTTTTTATAACTATCACAACTTGTACAAGTTTGGTCAGAAAGTTCCAGGACTGTAATTACAGTGGTATATTCACACGAAAAACTCTCATTGTTGTTTCCAACTGTGCTGAGTTTGTGTGTAATATGACTTCATGCTGCCTTTGAGTAGATGTGTCATGTGGCTTCATGCTGCCTTTGAGTAGATGTGTCATGTGGCTTCATGCTGCCTTTGAGTAAGTGTGTCATGTGACTTCATGCTGCCTTTGAGTAGATGTGTCATGTGGCTTCATGCTGCCTTTGAGTAGATGTGTCATGTGGCTTCATGTTGCCTTTGAGTAGATGTGTCATGTGGCTTCATGTTGCCTTTGAGTAGATGTGTCATGTGGCTTCATGCTGCCTTTGAGTAGATGTGTCATGTGGCTTCATGTTGCCTTTGAGTAGTTGTGTCATGTGGCTTCATGCTGCCTTTGAGTAGATGTGTCATGTGGCTTCATGCTGCCTTTGAGTAGATGTGTCATGTGGCTTCATGCTGCCTTTGAGTAGTTGTGTCATGTGGCTTCATGCTGCCTTTGAGTAGATGTGTCATGTGGCTTCATGCTGCCTTTGAGTAGATGTGTCATGTGGCTTCATGTTGCCTTTGAGTAGATGTGTCATGTGGCTTCATGCTGCCTTTGAGTAGGTGTGTCATGTGGCTTCATGCTGCCTTTGAGTAGTTGGTTAAGGCAATGAAATGCAAATGAATGCATAAAAATGCGAAGCTGCAGTAAAGCTAAATGTGAGGGAGAATTTTTTTTTAAAATATAGAAAAAATGGTATGGTAATCTAGACAGTGTTTGCCCCACTAACATTTTTAGAAACCTTACACGGTTTGACCCTTCGACCAGCAGGGTAATTATAGCGTTCAATCGCGAATCTCTCTCTTTCTCATTCCGACCACGGTCCACGACACAGGGAAGATATTTTTCTTTTCTTAAACCAGTTTTGATTATTTTGTTTTGGATGTTTCATTACAAGTTAGCTATGTAGGATTAGTTTTATTTACTTACATATCTGTGTGTGTGTTGTTTGTTTGTTCCTGCTGAAGGCCTATTGAGCCAAAATGTCGTTCAAATTTGTGTCGTCTATCACGCATGTAAAGTTTTTACCATACCATTTTTTCTATATTAAAAAAAAATTCTCCCTTTGAGTAGGTGTGTCATGTGACTTCATGCTGCCTTTGAGTAAGTGTGTCATGTGACTTCATGTTGCCTTTGAGTAGGTGTGTCATGTGACTTCATGCTGCCTTTTAGTAGGTGTGTCATGTGACTTCATGCTGTCTTTGAGTAGGTGTGTCATGTGGCTTCATGCTGTCTTTTAGTAGGTGTGTCATGTGGCTTCATGCTGCCTTTTAGTAGGTGTGTCATGTGACTTCATGCTGTCTTTGAGTAGGTGTGTCATGTGACTTCATGCTGTCTTTGAGTAGGTGTGTCATGTGGCTTCATGTTGCCTTTGAGTAGGTGTGTCATGTGGCTTCATGCTGCCTTTTAGTAGGTGTGTCATGTGACTTCATGCTGTCTTTGAGTAGGTGTGTCATGTGGCTTCACGCTGTCTTTGAGTAGGTGTGTCATGTGGCTTCATGCTGCCTTTGAGTAGGTGTGTCATGTGGCTTCATGCTGCCTTTTAGTAGGTGTGTCATGTGACTTCATGCTGTCTTTTAGTAGGTGTGTCATGTGACTTCATGCTGTCTTTGAGTAGGTGTGTCATGTGGCTTCATGCTGTCTTTGAGTAGGTGTGTCATGTGGCTTCATGCTGCGTTTTAGTAGGTGTGTCATGTGACTTCATGCTGTCTTTTAGTAGGTGTGTCATGTGGCTTCATGCTACCTTTGAGTAGGTGTGTCATGTGGCTTCATGCTGCCTTTTAGTAGGTGTGTCATGTGACTTCATGCTGTCTTTTAGTAGGTGTGTCATGTGGCTTCATGCTGCCTTAGCGAATTTTTGCTACAGAGACTCTAATTTCTTCTTTGGGCCTTGCCATACATTTTTCTTTTATCAAACACAGATTTTTACCTGGTACACATGTTGAGTGTGTGGTAAGGAGCACTCATGGTGTCATGTCACCAGCCGTGTCAGAAATCATGGAACAAAATTTGTGAACTGATCCAGGAGAACTGTTGCCATTGGCTTTCTTATATGATGGTTGGAATCAGCTATGGAGTCTGTACTAACAGAAAGCTTGAACATAGATCATGTTGCTGTGAAGTTTGTCCCTAAGCTCTTGACATATGATCAAAAACAGAGGAGTCTTAACATGTTTTGAGTTGTCAGAGATGGCTACTGGCTATGAGAATCATAACAGTTAATGATAGTTGGATTCATCACTATGATCCAAAGTAAAAATAACATTCATTCAGTAATGGAAAAGTTTGCAGTCACCAAGACCAAGGAAAGCATGGTAGGTCCTGAGTGCGGAAAAAAAATGTGCTCTTTGTTTTTTTAATGTCAAGGGCACCATTCGCTTAAAATTTGTTCCTTCATGTTTTAATCATTCTCATTGTGGAGGCTGGTCATAATTATTACTATAGTAATGGACATCCATGACATATGTCTTTCAAATTTGACACCCACATGACGAAATGCACAGCAGATTAAAGTATGTATGTTGATTTATTTATTAAGTATAATGTTTCACAAAATTATAACTTTTCTGTAATGCTTAAAAATAGTTTATCCTGAGAACCATAATATGCTTTAACAAGTTTTAAATGGCATCTATTTTAGTATGTCTTTCATTGGATGGTATAAATAGTAACATAATTAACTCTCATTCTATCTCTATCTATCTATTGACCTTTCGAGCCGTAACCGGCCCATAGGGCGTAGACCAAGATACACCTTCTCCTATATGAATTTTTGTTCTAGCAGTTTTCTTTTAAAGATATTTTATCAAATCTCGCCATCTGTCTCTGTTCTGTGCAAGCAGTTCTATCTCATTGAGGGAGCCGATTCCTGCTGCTCTTGCCTCTCTCATCAATGTTCTTCTCAGTGTCTCCCTGGGTCTTCCTCTTTTTCTTTTACCTGTTGTTTCCCATATGAGGGCTTGCTTTGCTATTCGATTATTATCTCTTCTCATCACATGTCCAACGTATGACCATCGTCTTTTCTTTATTACTGAAGATATTAGTGGTTGATTGGCGATTTCTCTAATTTCCTCGTTTGTTTTGAATTCGTTCCATTCTATACCAAGTATTTTCCTTAGACATTTATTTTCGAATGCGTTCAACTTTGTTTCTATATCTCTTGTTGTTTTCCAGCTTTCACACGCATACGTAAGGGTTGATAGTACATTTGATTTGAATAGCCTAAGTTTTGTGTTTGTGCTAATGAGTTTTGATTTCCACAACTTTTCAAGGCTTCTGAAAGACATTGCTGCTTTAGCCAGTCTGATTCTAATTTCTTTGCTCGTATCCCCTTCTCGATCAATGTGACTTCCAAGATAGATAAAGTGATCGATCTCTTCTACTGGTTTGTTTTCCATGTATATTTTGTCACTTGTTGGAATTAAACTTTTCATGACTTTAGTCTTTTCATGATTGACCTCAAGCCCAATTTTGCTGGCTATTGATGATAGTTCATTTGTGTTTTCCTGCATCGTTTTTATCTGACTGCTGATAACTATGTCATCAGCAAAGTCGAGGTCCTCCAAATGGTCTCCTCGTATCCATTCGATGCCTTTATTACCAGTGCAGCATTTCTTCATTATGAAGTCCATAACAATTCCAAATAACAAGGGCGATAAAATACATCCTTGTTTAACCCCAGTTTCTATTGGGAAACATTCGCTCAGTCCTTCCTCTGTTCGAACTGCACATGTGTAACCATCATACATGTCTTTGATAATATTTATGATTTTTGATGGTAAACCATATTGCTTCAGAATTTTCCACAAAGAATTTCTATGAATACTATCAAATGCTTTTTTGAAGTCGATGAAGTTAAGTACAAAAGGTTTTTGCTTTTCAATGTGTTCCTCCAATATAAGTCGTAGAGTGAAAATGTGGTCAAGACAGCTTCTCCCTTTTCTAAACCCAGCCTGTTCTTCACGCATTACTGTATCTATTGAATCCTTTATTCTATTTAGGATGATTTTACAGAATAACTTTGAGGCAACTGACAAAAGTGTCACGCCTCTCCAGTTGTTACAATCTCTAAGATTGCCCTTTTTTGGGATCTTAACAATGATTCCTTTTTTCCATTTATGAGGCGTCTTCTCTGTTTTCCAAATGATGTTGAACATTTTTCAGATGTATTAAATTATGGCTATCAATTGCCTTGAGGATCTCAGCTGTTAACTTATCCTCTCCAGCAGCCTTGTTATTGGTCATTAGCTTTAAGGTGGTTTCTATTTCACTCAAGGTGAAGTCATCTAAATTTACATCTAATTCTGCTGCTGGTGTTTCAGCTTCAAAATCTATTAAACTGTGAGGTAGTGGACGGTTAAGAATTTCTTTGAAGTGTTCCGCCCAACGGGCTTTTATGTCTGCGCTTGTTGTTAGCATTAATCCAGATTTGTCTAGAATTGGTGTTCCACTGGATGTATAGGTGTTTGTCAGCATCTTTTGTACAGTATAGAGAGTTCTGCTGTCTCCTGTAATTGCAGCTGTCTCTGCTTTCTCTGCCAAGTTGTCTATATAAGCTCTTGTATCTCTTCTTGCCGAACTTTTCACTTTGTTGTCTAATTCTTTGTATGTTGCTTTTGCCAGAACCTTTCCAAGATCTGTCTTTACATTAGTCACGGCTCGCTTTGCTTCTCTTCTTTCTTTGATGTATTTCCATGTGGTGTCTGAGATCCAAGCTCGTTTTTCCATTTTCTTCAGTCCGGCACTTGCTTCTGCTGCTGTCATTAGTATTTTACTCTGTGAGTCCCACATTTCATTGATATCTAAGTCTATTTCACCGAGTGCTGAATAACAATTACTTAGCTCTATGTTAAACTTTTCCTTTATGGCTTCATCTTTCAGTTTATGGCTATCAATTTTATGTGTAATTGACCTCTTCTGTTGGTTTCTAAATTTTAATCTTATTTTCCCAATGCACAAGTTGTGGTCACTATTAACATCAGCACCTCTGTAAGCTCTTACATCTATTAATGATGATCTGAATTGTTGTTTAATACATAGGTGGTCAATTTGATTTGAGGTTCTATCATCAGGAGATATCCATGTTGTTTTGTGAATATTTTTGTGTGGAAATAATGTCCCACCTATAACTAAATTTTCTATTAAACATAATTCTATTAATCTTTCTCCATTCTGACTTGTTGTATTACAGCCTTCTCTCCCCATCACATGTTCCACTCCTGCGTTATCTTGTCCTACTTTGGCGTTGAAGTCTCCCATTACAATTAAAAGATCGTGTTTTGGTATTTTGTTTATAAGTTGTTGCAGTTGGTTATAAAAATCGTCCTTAACTTCATCATCAGCTTCGTTAGTAGGCGCATAACATTGAATAATTGAAAGTCTTCCATGTTTTGTTTTGTATCGTGTTCGTATCAGACGGCTATTTACCGGTTCCCATTCTAATAAACTTCTTGCAGCTTTGTCTGTCATCATTATGCCTACTCCTTCACGGTGTTTTCCATCTTCCCTTCCAGAAAAAACTACTATTTTATTATCAATAGATCTCCTACCTGTTCCAAGCCAGCGCATTTCGCTTAATCCTAAAATATCTAGATCGTATCTGTCCATCTCGCTCGCGACCTGTGCATGTTTCGTCGGAGCGGCCATTGTTCGCACATTCCAGAATCCTATTTTTGTTGTTGTTTTGGGGCCGAAAAAACTATCACTACTATCTACTGCTAGTTTACACATTCTGTATCAGGTCTACGTTTCATTAACAACATCGTTTTTACGATAGCGGCTTGTTAAATAACTCTCATTGGGAAACAAAATTTGTTCAAACTGAGACCATAAATAAGGTTACAGTGACCTCACATAGTTGTTTTTACTTAACTAGAGGAACAGAAATAGATTTATGGAAAATTCAGATATTAAATAAATACCTACAACTACAGTTCTGCAATTGTATGCTATATCTTGCATACTGTTTAGGGTTTACTTGTTTGTGTTTGTCTTTTATTTGAGTTTGTGTCATTTACTTAATAAAACCAATGCGTTATGTTTGATGGTAGGATAGGCAGATCAATATGATTTAAACTCTTGGTTGCCTAAGTTAATTGTGTGTGCATGATTGTACCAACAATGATGCTGTGGGTTTGTCAGAGTTAACTTTAACTAACAAAGTGGCTGATGGGACAAGGATTCTTGGCCTGGGCTGTTTTCTGTTGTTTAGTGTTTATTTTTCTGAGTGTCGGTTCAGCAACCTGTTTGTTATTTATTATAAGAGAGCTGAATAATAGTTAAAAGCCCATTAAGCTTATAAAGACAGCCTGGTGGCATTTAGGTTAGTGCTCTTTCCTGCCAACCTGAAGTTCAGAATTCAAATGCTAGTTGAGGCAACATTATTTTTTCCTGACCTACAAGTCTCTCTGGGTCCACCCAGCCTTATTAAATGTGTACCAGAGATATTCTGTGGGAAGGAATGGCAGTTAGAAAGGGAACTAACCACCCCACCTTATGAAGTTAAAAGTTAAGGCTTAATACAATGAAATTATTAACGCTTCATTGTCTATGGCATTTACTATGTGTCTACTTTTATCTTTTTAGTAAAAAAAATAAATATGGCTTGCACTCAATTAAATAACTAGAAATGAACTTCAGACTTGATTTGTTGATGGGGCTCAGTTAAAGTTTCCGATAAGATTTTGTTTCTGAATCTGATTAGTTCATGCTCGACTTCTTTTTAAAAATCTTGTTGATATATTTTGTCTAGATGCTTGAAACAGAATGTTACAAAGAGCTCAATGTGTTTGGACCCAATGGAGAACCATCCCCAGATCTGATTGAAGGTTTGCCTCCACAACCACCTCAAAGAAGCTTCTTTGACAGGCTGTTTAGGAGAAGGCAGGTATGATGGTATGTGTGTGAACGTTTTTTCTCTGTATTGTTATTGATCATGCAGTTTAATGCAGTCCATTATGATTCTATGTCTTCTAATGCCATGAGATCAAGTTATCTCTTAGACCCAATATGGTGAAGTGGCAGGCTGTAGTGGTTTTCTTGAATTCCTGGGTTCTGCAGGGGAAATTGAAACTTGTCCGCCTAGAGGAATTGCAATACTAGGTCTTCCTTATGAGTAGACTTTATCATAGCAGGGAATGCTGTAACACTTGCCTCTGTACTCCAGGGAGACCAGCTATAAGGTCAAGGCAAGATCATGGTCAACTAATGGACCACCACCACTCCTATAGTGGCAACCAAAGGTCACTATACTTGAGCTCCTCTCCTCTCCTATAGATAAATGTCTATCTCATCTTCATAAAAGATGTATCTGTCCAGCAGTTATACAAGTTAAAGTCTTATCTTGACAAGTTTGTTATATTGCTTATATCAGTGGAGATTGAAAAAAAAACAAAGAAGACCAAAATATTCTTGAAGACAAATGGAAGTAGAGATGAAGGTGAAGTTTTTGTTGAAGACCTATGCTCCACAGGAAGTTGGAAGGTAGAAGAAGGAGGATATGAATATTTTTTTTTTTTTTTTTTTTTACCAGCTTCTAATTACTTATATTGTGGCAATACTGCTATAGTAGAGATTCTGGACAATGACTAAAATGCTTCAGGCATGAGAACATTTAATAATCTGAGCTAATCTTGGAGTGATGAAATTGACATTAACAAAATCTAATTAGCTCTAGTTTCTGAGATATGCACTTCTAGTTATGTATTTAGGGTCTGTA
Source organism: Megaustenia siamemsis (assembly GCA_032433765.1). Classification (NCBI taxonomy): domain Eukaryota; kingdom Metazoa; phylum Mollusca; class Gastropoda; order Stylommatophora; family Ariophantidae; genus Megaustenia; species Megaustenia siamemsis. Next base: position 127,734,109 of record JAVIAB010000051.1, on the reverse strand, counting down.
GATATGAGTGTGGAGAAACTTTAGTGACAGATGGCATCTTTTGTGCTCATCATCATCAAGTACCGGGCCTACTGACGTAGGTGATCATGTCTCTCGACAGTTATTTGTCATTTCTGTTGTTGACCTTCTGCCAAGCCATTCTATTAAGCTGTCTGGTATCTTTTATCTTTGCTTCCTTCTATCTCTTCATCCCTCAATTTTCCCAGTTGTTACAATATATTCCAGCTGTTCCCTTCTCATTACATGGCCAAAAAATGATTGTTTCTTCCTAATATTGAAAATCATAAGCTCTCTTTTTGCTTTGGTCTCTTTCAGAACGTTTTCATTACTCTTCTTAGCTGTCCATGGTATTCTGAACATTCTTTATAAAACCACATCTCTACAGACTCCAGTGATTTTCTTGTCTGTTGTCCATGATTCACATCCATATGTTAAGACTGGCTCTACATAACATTTAAGAACTCTTTTTCTTGTTTATATTGCCAAAAATAGATTGCATAGTATCTTCCTCATTTTTTTGGAAGCTGCTTTTGCCTGAGCCATTCTGCATCTCACTTCTGTTGTGCATCTTCCTTCTGAGGTTAACAAAGTTCCTAAATATTTATATTCATTTACCTGTTTTAATATTGTTCCACTTGTCATTATTTTGCACTGAGGTGATTTCTTTTTCTTTTTTGTTAACCATTACTTCTGTCTTTTTGCTATTAAGGCTAAGTCCTTTATTTTTGCTTTCTTTCACTATAATTTCTAACATTTCTTGTACACAAGAATCTCTCTATACACATTAAACAAATCTGGTGACAGCACACAACCTTGCTTAGGTTGTGCCTTTTGTGCTAGTGATCAATAAAAACTTAACTGGAAATAGTTGATGCAATCATACCTATATCTGCATCACCTCTGTATAAATAAACTGGTTTTAATAAGAAAACAGCATTATTTGGGCATAGTTATGCACTTCTTAAGCCTACAATTAGTATTATGGCTGCAAATTAGGTGATCAGGATAAGAGCTGTGTATCATGAATATGTTTCAATACAATGTTGTGCAACAAATCAATGCCATTTCCAGTCTCAGGTGATTTCAGAGAGCAGAATAATCATATCAACAATTGTCACTTTTGCATGGTCCCTCCAATTTGTAGAGAAAGAATGTGCTAAAAAATAAAATTTGAACTGAAATATCCAAACATTCCCTCTGTAATACACCCTGTACCACATAGCAGTGACCTACCAATTCTCTCAGTAAACTCACTTTCAGCTGATTCAACTCAGGAGAAGAGGAAGTTTGTGATACTGAAACATTAATATGACAAAGTTGTTTGCATTTTACCTCCACAAAACCACACCTGCTCACCCAAAGTGATCTGAAAGGCCTAGTCAAACAACTAAATTTACTAAGAGGGTGGCACTTTTGGGTTCTATACTGCAACAGAAGAGTCTCCTGGCAAATAATTGAGTTTCTGTATTTCAGAACCTTCAGGCACATTTTGTCACATTCTTGTTTAACCATAGATTTCGATGCCATAGTAACATTTACCGCCTCAAAACACAAATCCATCAAAATTAGACATTTTTCCGTGTTCAGTGTTACCTCCCCCTCCTAGTAACCTTCCTAATTATCACTTCGGATGACCCCTGAGTGTTTAATTTGTTTCCATTACTGTTAGAAATTTTTTCCCCTTTTTTAAGATCATGAGATACATTGTTTAATGCGAACAAAAATTGTTGATTTTATAAATAAAAAAAGGCCCTCAGTGCTTTCAGATTATTGCTGAACAGAGCGAAAAGAAACCCCTAATTGCATGAATTATTGAAATACAAGAAACATGTGAAGAGCATTCTCAACAGCCACAGAAATATGACAAGAAAAATACAAATGTTCATTTAAAAAACATTTGAAATGAAATTTTAATACTGTTTTGTTTTTTTTCCCCACATTTTATTTTGCGGCTATTAACTAAATCAGCATGTAACTGCAATTTTTATAGCCTGAGTAGAAAGACTAATTGTTCAGCCATGAGAATTAAAGAGGCATGCATTTTTTGCATGGATTTCCACATCAGTTGATATAAATTCACTCAGGGGTCACCAGAAGTAGTTATTTGGAAGGGGTGGGGAGCTTGTTTGGCCATAGCAAAATGTCAAATTTTGAAGAATTTGTCCTTTGATGCAGAAATTTTTACAATGGTGTCATACTCTATGGTTAATCTTATTTTGTTTGAAAAGCTGAAACATCCTGATATTGTCTTTTATGATATCCAAACCTTGTCATGTAATTAGATACAATGGTGGCAGTGTCGTGATAAATTGTAGTAGAAGATTGTCTTTAAATTTGTATTTACATTGTTAGTTGTTTTTTTTTTCACTACATTAATTATGTAATTTTTATAAATGTTATATGATTTGAATGTTTCCATTTCCCAGCATGATGAGCATCGTGTGTAAATTCCGGTGTGGATGAGAACCCCAAGAACATTTGTTCCATTATTTTCTGTTGAAGGGTAATCACTTTGACGTGTATGTTGGCATCAATTCAACTGTTGAATAATACTGTACCTGCCAATCTTGCGAAAATAGATTAATTCTATTTACATACAACTTGGTCAGGAGAAAACATCTACCTTTCAGTCAGACCTAAGTACCATCAATCACCGTTCATTTTGTGTATCCATGGCCACAGAACAAAATCTGGCGCAATGTTTCCTAAGCATGTGCAACCTAATGGTGGACTCTCAAGAACTGTCATGAGGTCACAGCAAGACAGTTGTGGAATGAAAGGCATGATTTCATCGCTGGAGTTCTAATAAACTGAAGCTTTGGATAATGTTAACAGTACACAGACAAAAGTACCAGATGTGGCAAGATATACAGTCTATGGAAATATATTTTTTATTTTACTAGACAGAATTATATAGAACAACGACAGCAATGGCCATTATGAAAGGCCATATCTAAAGTATGTTTAGCATTTTATTTTATGTTGTTTGTTTCATTCTAGTTATTTTTTTTTTGGGTGTGAATTAATGTCTGAAAAATTATCGGTTTTAGATTTGTTAATGTATAAAATCTTCAGCCACATCACAGTGTTTGATATATTTACAGAAATATGTGGGTATTGTGCTGTATGTGATGTTTTTTTTAATGACATAAGTAATGACAGAAGTGTAAATGTTCATGTTCATATTGTAGTTTTGTTTGAAAGTCAAAGGCACATTTCAGAATTTCTGGTCAACAGTCATCAGTGCTGTGTTAAGACTTTTGAACCTTTATAGCTAATTTATTCACCCATAACCTGGAAAGTTATTTATTTATTATTTATCTGGAGTTAAGATGGGCACAGCCAGAAATGAGAAACTTAGGGGGCATGTAAGAAGACTTATCAACCAACACAGAACTGGAGTCGTCAGTCGCTGGACACTGCAGGACATGCTAAGAAGGCGATCTGAGCACCTGTGGACATGTTTGGAGTGCAATGATGATGACCTGCAAATAACTCTATAACCTAGAAAGACTGTAACAACATACTGAAGATAGCACATTATATCAATCTAAAGATATTTGAATTTTTAAATTTTTTTTTTGGAAATCACCATACATAATCACCAGACATTTATGGCCAGTAATACCTTGTACTTCACAATATGAACTTTAAAGAAAGAAGAGCATATTAAGACCTTGTGGTTGGAGATAAGTTGCTATCTTTGAATGTTAAAGTGAACAGTAGTAATACTTATTGATCTATTTAAGACAGAGATAGAAAGATAAATTAAAAAGGTATCAATAAATGTTTAATATTTTGACTTTAAAATATGAGACAGAAAGACACAAGTTATTAACAATAAAATGCAGGGAAAAAGATTCAGATAATGGGAATCGACCATTTAAGTTTAAATAGGTCTTTCAACTGTCTGGAACCATGGAAAGATGATTAAATGACTTTTACACTAATCATTGGGCTTACTAATCAGGTAAAGATAGTATATATAGTTTCATATTCACTAATGAGTGGAGGTGCATTTTATACCATGTGCTCCAAAGATTTCTGGTCAGCTTGTACATGTCATATGATGTATCAGCATCTCACTACTTCAACAAATACATTTAATGATGTTGACAACTGTCACACTTGATAAGTAGTGATATTGCCATTGGAATGTGAACAGACGTGCTTCTGAAAATAAATTGCTAGGTGGACCACCATCATTTACTCCACAAGGTGTTCCAAGGTCTTCACTGAGGTATGAATGACAACATGCAAGAATTGATGATAGCACAACAGGTGCCCTGCTAACATCATTTTAAAGCAGTCCTCAAACTCATCTTTTCGAGGCAAAGAGGGGAGAAATTTAAGAATAACATATCCAACAATCTTTGAAAACACTTCAGTCATGGACCAGAAACAGCAACTCAAAACTTTCAACATCAATTTGTACTAGAAGTTTGTTTTAGAAATTAAAGTATCCTAATCAAAGTACCTTATCAGAGCAGTCATAGTTTGATACTTCTTGTGCTGTCTTGAAGGATGACAGCTTAGTTTTCTACTTGAAGTATCAGTAGCACTCCTCAGGGTGTCCTATATCTGGCCCACACTATTCAGTCACTGCTGTCTATTATTCAAGCTCCTATCTCTGATGTCTGGACCACAGCAGATAAAATATGTTCCCTATGGTTTATGTAACAAAAGTGTCTTTTCAGTGCAGATAGTGTTGTCATTCCTATGCTGCAGGCACCAACCTCGGGAATTGAGATGTCCTTTCTTGTCTCTCTCATGTCTGTCCAGTTTGATATAACTTGCAAGGAGTAAATCTTGATGGATGGTCGGTGTACTCCAGCTGTCAAACTATGTCATGTAGAGGGCACCTTAAATATATCTTTACAAAATACAATATATATTTCAACAAAAAATGGAAATTGTGTAGGGATTGTTTCATAAATACAGTGCTATATTACCACAACACTGTTAAATTTCTCATTGTATTGAAACTATTAAATTCTCCCTTGTTAGAAGTCTATTGGGTTCTTGTATATGTAAGATGGTGCATCCACAATGTTTGTTACATTTATAATTATTAGTGTAAAAAATTTCAAGAACATAAGTTAACTTGATTTTGAACTCATCTATTATTCTATTTTATATGTTGTTTGTGATGGTAAATTTCCTTACTCCATTGGTGGTGAATAGGGTTAGTGTCATTGTAAATAATTTGACCATTACCAGTTGATGTCTGAACATAAACTGATTACACTTTTAAAATATAGAATATGAGTATTCATGTCCATACTTTTGATACAGATGCATTAATCTTGACTGACAATCATGGCCATCATTTTTTCCTCAACCTACTCTTTAGTGAAAAAATAAAACTGTCTTCTGCAAATGTTGCTGCATCACCATAACAGCACTAAATACAGTCTTTAAGAACAAGTTGCCTTATATTTGATACATTTCACTTCAAAGTGAATGCCACAGATCTTCACTTCATCCAGATTCTGACAGTAAATACCAGACAATGTAATTTTAAGTCAAGTCAAAGTATTTAATTGTCATTATGTTCCTTAATAATAAATAATCCATTACTTCATTATTTATTCAACTGTGCAGTGAAAAAGTGTTTTTCAGCCAGAATGTATGTTTGTGCTTTGTTGATGTATGTGTTAAGTTAAAATATTCCTGCATGTCTTCCTGATGGCCAGTGTGTTTAGTTCTGGTTATTTTATTGTTTTGAGTAAATCTTCAAATGTACATTTGTTTATAGTTAATTTATTTAATGACAAACAGCCAATTTCAATTTTAACTGATCTGCAATTCCAACAATTTTCACATGAAAGCTAAAAAGATGAATCACACAACAAAGATTGCTGATGTGAATCTGGTATTGATTTTCTAACTAGTAGCATGTTTTATCATTCTATTAGAGCTCCCCATTCTGTTTGTGTGTACTCATAGTATGGGTGTTTGTATTTTTGATGTGGGTGCTTATGTTGTAATGTTGATTCACACAATGTTGGTGCCAATTTGTATACTCTTTGTAATGAGTCCTGGTACTATTAATGTGGTTTATTTTATATTAAATAGATTCTCATACTGATGGTATGGATTAGTTTGAATCATTCTACAGATGATATAGATTTATGTACTGTCCCTATGTGTTCCTGTCTTGAATTGTGATATATTCTGTTTACTGTGGTGTGATTTTTCCCATTGTTGGTTTATATCTATTAACTGATGTGAGTTTGTATACTATTGATATGGATTGATATGGGCTTCTGTACTGATATGGAAATTTATCATAATGTTAGACTGTGTGTACTAATAAGACATATTATTATTGGTTTGGATCTGTATTCTGATAAGGAGTTTTGGGAATATGATTGTGTGCCATTTTTCTTACATGACCCAGCTACCTTAGTCTCTGGCTCTAAGTGTTGCAACGATAGATGGGAATTTGGCACATTTACAAGACATTAGAGTTGGTTACTTTGTCCTGCCATTTGATGTTCATAATCTTTCAAAGCTAACACATATGAAAGCTGTTTAACCTTTTTCTTGCCCAGCATAGGTTGTTCAAGTTTCTGATCCATATAAAAGTATAGTAAGCAGACAACTTTGGTAAATTTGAAATCTTAGCCTTTAGTGTTAGTTTGGTGTTGGCCCATGCTCTATCTTTAAGTTTACCAAATGTGGAAGCTGCCTTTCTGATTTGGGAATTTATTTCTTCTTCAAGGGAGATAGTTGTTGTGACCATAGAACTGAGGTTGGGTCTGTCTACACCCTGTTGAAGTACCACGGTCTTCTGGATACTTATTGACAAGGAGAATAAATCACATGTTTTAGCTAGATTGCCAATCATTGACTGCAGGAGCAACCAGTGAGCATAGAGAGCATAGATAGTTGTTTTAGTTTGTGACCTCAGACATGCTAATCCACTGCTAGAGGATTATCAATTATCATACTGATGGCTTGGGTCTGTGTTCAGATAGTGGATTCTCATACTGTTGGCTTGGGTCTGTGTACTGATAGTGGATTCTCATATTTTTGGCTTGTGTCTGTGTTCTGATAGTGGATTCTCATACTGTTGGCTTGGGTCTGTGTACTGATAGTGGATTCTCATATTTTTGGCTTGGGTCTGTGTACTGATAGTGGATTCTCATACTGTTGGCTTGGGTCTGTGTACTGATGTGTGTATTCACATACTGTTAGTATTTTTCAACAAGCTGTTAACATGATCCCTTTACTTTATTAGAATTGATTCCCATGTCATTGGAAAATGGAAACAACAAATTTAGCATGTTCAAGTCAGTTTACAATTATTGAATGTACTGTTATATTTTTGCATTTTCCTGTTGCTTCATTTGGTTTTATATAAAAATAAGGGTATAAATAATTGTATATATGTAGATTATAGAACAATCAAATAATTTATTGCAGCTTTATTAACAGAAATTTTGTAAGCATTTCGCCCTGTCACTGTCAGTAATGTGTACTTTTTGTTTGGATATTATGTTTTTCATTTTGTTGTTTGTGAACTTATTGGTGCTTTATTAGGTTGCTTCTTTGAGTTTATTCTGTTGAAGGCTTCCAAGACTCTTGAACATTCATACTTCTGTAACAGAAAATCATCTTGTATGAAAGACTAATATAAACACCAAAACTTGAGGCAACTACATTGCTTATGAAGAAGCAAAAGTAACATGTTGGAAAAATCTTTATTCCTTTCATTGCTACTGATATTGGATTTTAAAACAGCTTGTCTTAATATATTGTAGATTTTACAACATATTTATGTGATCTTACAATGCATAATTTTCATTTTGTTACTTAAATGTTTTGATGTACAGGGGAAATATGTGTGTGATGTCTTGTCATTCAAGTTATCTTACATACTCTGCATATGTGTGCTGGTTTTCATTAAAATAAGTCTATTGTATTTGAAATTACTACTTTTTCAAAGCCCAGGAAATACCACATTGAGATTAAAATATGTTTAAAATAATGTGTATGGCAATTTAGTGTTGTGCAACATCGTCCATGCTGCACACCAATTATGAAAAGTCATATTTTGCAAGAATGAATGTTTGCAACAATACAATTATGCTGTGTGGTCATACTATTTGTTATTTTTAGTACCATCGTTTATTTAGCTCTTATACTTTGTGGCATCAGTGTATTAATTAATAATAGCATTAATGCTGTTTTGTACACAGTGCCATTAATGCTTAGGGTTGTTACACATTGCCAGTAGTACACCATGATGTCAGTACTGTCATACGAAGTGTCAGTAATGTGTAGTGTCAGTTATGCACAGCTGATAGCACACCGTGGCATAGTGCAGTCATACACATTGACAATAATACTTAGTGTCAGTGACATACAGCTGATGTACAACGTGGCAACTTCTACAGGACCAATATGCTCATTAAACATTGTTACATGTTGTCACTCATACTCATTGTGAAAACCAGAGCCCAGTGTCAGTTCCTGTACATTATTTACTGTATGTTTTATGCTTCCTTGTAAAACAATGTATTCATGAGCAGTACAGTTTGTGAGATAATATAGTGCATTAGTTTGGCTTTGATTGGGCAAACCAAATTTCAGATATCATAAGAAGCTAATGATCATCTTTGTGATAAGGAATGGTATAAATGATCCCCTTATGACTGTAAATGTATAAATGAAGATGCCTGTAAAACCAACCTACTTATATAAATGTTATTTATTTAATCAATGTAACTGGTGTATAGTAACTGTACTTGGCTATGACTTTTGAAGGTTATGGGAGAATGTATGGTACACTCTTTCTTTCTGTTAATATCTTCCCCAACTCAATGTGCCAGGTGTCCATATTTTTTTTTCACCTGAGGGGACTGGAGAGAGTATCAGGCTAGGATAGAACCATGATCATTATGTAGTCAGTCTAATGCACTAACCAGTATGCTTCTGTTTATTTGATAGAAAGGTATAATTATAGTATTGTCCCGTGACACGTCGTAGGTGAGTGGAAAATAACATTTATTGTTTTAAGCCAAGGTGTTTTGAATTGGGGGGGGGGGGGGTGTCGCAATGTTTTTTACTCACTGTGTCTACTTTCTTCCCAACTCAGTGAGCCAGCTATGACATTTTCTGTGGGATTTCAGCTGTGTTTGAACCTACATTCATTATATCACCAAGCCAGTGCTTAACTTCTACACTACTAACTCTCTTAATAATAATAACACCAAATTTAACTACTTAATTTTTTTAAATAAAAGTTATACTTAAAATAATATAGTAAGTTTTTTTTGTTGCTCATTGAAATAGCATATGCAGCCACAAAATAAATTTTGAGATTCCAAAAAGTCAGTTAATATTTTTTTATTATATTGTGCATTTACATTTACTTTTGTTGACAACATATATGCTGTATACCAAATGTATGATGCCAAAATGCTTCACAACAATATTAACACTGTCTACAGTAAACAGGATGTAATAAACTTTGAGACCAGTCATACCAGGCTCATTATAATTAGTGTACATTATCTAATACAGACCTTTAGTAGAAGAGTGTAATATAGATTGAGAGGGATTGAGATACAACGGTGAATTGGCCTTTCTTGTTTGACAGTAAGTAAAAAAAAGATGTGTCAGTTTTTCACTCCAGTCCATGCTTTGAAGGTTTGCTGGTGTGACACTGATAACATCACCCCTAGATGTTCTGATGGTCTCACCAACACTATATTTCCCCATTTGCCTTAAAGCAAGGCATGGTGATAACATTTACTTACTTACAATTTCTTGTTTATTATGAAAGATTGGAAATGGATACTTCAGATATGGTTTCAATATAAAGATGCCTCAAACCTTCAGGGATCCTTGGATCCACTGTCTTGGACATTAATGAGTCCTGAATGAACAATATATACTGAGATCAGCCAGTAATTATTATTTATATTATAGTTCATAAACTACAATACAGAAACTGCGGGAACATAAAATAAATTGTTGTATAATTAGGTGGGGGCAGTTAAGAGTAAATGATAAGAGATGTGTTTAATTAGTATGCTACTGAAACCTGAAGTATATAATTGTTAGCCTCTGTGCAAAGTGACTGAGTTGTCTTTTGGGGCTGCTCAGAATGCACTGTTTTTGCTAATAAAACCATGTAGTGAAAGAGTAAATGCTTGTTTTTTTTATGCTGTTCTTTGTATTACCTCTATCCCTTCATGTTATATGCTTTTTTGTGTTCAACAGTATTGATGTAAACTATTACTATACAAGTATCTATACTTATAATTTATGTGGCTTATAGTAACCACCATCATGTTGTCTGAGTATTTCCTTTAATTTGGCTATTGCGGTTTTTAAAAAAAAAATTAATACGCAGGATTACTCATTATTTTTCTCAAAGCCAAAATAATGTGGTGATGAGACTGCCCTGAAAACTGATCAAAGAGAGCACCATTTTCTGCAGTGATACCAATAGTAACCAGTTCAGTTTGGAAGAGTTAACTCCCTATTGTTCTTATCTAAAGAAATTGTAAGAACTTTAAAAAAAATGTATAAACATTGGTTTCTACCTCAGACTGGTATGTTGGTTTGGCGTTGTAGCAGAACAATTGTAGTAACCAATTTGTGGCCAGCAGTATCCGATAATAGGTGGTTAAAGAAATATTTGTATACTTTCAGTTTCATTTGTAATTACAGAGATTTGTTCATATTATACAGATGGTCTGAATCAATAAATTGCTTGTTGTTTGGTGATTGTGTTGTGCAGTAAATTTGTCCACACTTTTAGGTTCTTCATTTATATTGAGAGTTTTCATGATACAGACTATCTAAAATTCATTTTGAATGTCTTCTGATATATTTGTTTATATGATCTTGGTTTGCACAAGTGCTTTTAAATTAATGACATATATTAATCAATGCTTATAATTAATCCTCTTTAACTCAGAAAAGTAATGTCTTTGTGAAATAATCCTGCTAAACTGTTTATGTTATGTAAAAATTATAAATATTAACTTTGTGTTGAAAATAAAGTTACATTTTTCAACTACAAAACTACCAACACACCTAAATTAGGAATATGCGCTAATGTTATATTAAACTTAGAAGTTACATTGTCATTAGTCCATCAGTTTTGTTAACTTTTATTCTCATGTGAAAATAATTTCAATATTAACTTCAAGACCAGATTTTTAAATGAAGAAAAGTTGTGTACAAAATTTTACTTTAAAGATTATTTCACAAACATAACGTAAGAACAGGACAAAAAGTGATCATAAAAACTCATAGTCTCTTAAAAAATAAATTCACCAAAGATAAAATGCATTACTGTAAGCTACAATACAGCTGAAATTAAAAGTAATATGAGTGACAAATTAAGAGTTGTCTATGTTAAGAACAATATGATTAAGCATGAAAGGTCTGTGTGAGCAACAAGAGAGAACACAAATGATTTAAGAAGCTAATAACATAAGGTCAAGCATTTAACACATTTTTTTAGATATTTGTATCCAAATATCAGACTTTTTAAATGTCTGGACCTTTTCTTTTGTTAAGCTCTTGACTTATTTTGGTATTATACATTTCAGGTATTTTTCTATCCTTACTATATGTAACTTAGACTTCATATAGAGCCTTATAGTAATTGCTTTTGTTATCAGTTCCACTACTGTACTGCCACAATTCATTATAGTTCTTAAGTTTTGGAAGGCCTGTAAAAAAAAAACAACACTATGTTGATTTTAAACTAAAATAAGTAAGTAAATAAATGTTTATTGGGGGAAATACAAATGAGACAAGTAGCCAAGCACTATATTTTTTGGCTCAGACCCAGTTTCTGCTTAAAGGTGTCCCATTATTTTCTATGCTTTCTCTTGTTGTTTGTCCGTTTTTCTGAGTGATGTCTAATATATATTTCTGTATAATTTGTATTTAAATGTAGGATTACGCTGACAACTTTCTATGTTCACTCTACTCTAATAAATCATGTTTCCATGAAATTTCCATAAATGAAGAAGTACCAGTGCTCAACTTTAAGTGACATGTTTTAAAACTGTTGAAAGTTATGTATTTAAACAGCAGTATTTATATATGAAAAAAATATAAGTATATGTGTATTTCTTGTAAATGGTTTAATTCCATGTACATATTTATGTCAATGTTCAATAGTTGAACAATTTAGAATATTTTAGTTACAAATTTGCATGAACATTGCCAAGTCTTCTTTTATTAGCATAACAAACACCAGCAAGTTTTCTCATTATATCAGAGTCACTTCTCAAATGTAAATAACCACTGACTATTTTGGCTTTATTTATTTTGGAACATATCTTTCACTATGCCATGAAATGTTGTGTTGGAGTTTTCTTTCCTGGGCCATTTTTGACTCAGGAGTTTTGTAAGATTACTGTAGTTTTTGGCCCTTCTGTATCATTCTTGACCATCTGCATGCAGTCCATTTTTCTGCCAAATTGGGTTTGAAAGATTGAAAGCAGTGAAAACAGTTATGGAATCTATGTCTAATGCATCATATTGACTTTTAGGGTAGCCTAAATAAAGTGAGAAGTGTACTTGCATTACTTTCATATGTGTCACCACCATGGCAGGTTTGCTACCCACTTTGGAAAATTCTGTAGTGCTGGATCATGGTTGCACCATGCTTGTTTAAATGTAGTTACATTACCATAATACTTGTTTATGAGTTTAACTTCTGATGATCAATGTACTTCCTGCTGTAATTTTCTGCTTTACATCCAATTTTTATTACCAGCTGGGAGATGACACAGAGGTTCTATACTGACTTGAGAACCTAGATATCATAGGTTCATTCCCAGATGGCCATGCTGCAGTCATTTCATCTCACCTCCATTGTTTCTAGTAACCCAAGGTTTTTGTATACAAAATCATTATCTTAGATGGTGTCCATTTACACACAGGAAAATCTGAGCACGTTGCTTGGACTGTGTTTTCGTGATAAATAATATAATCTTAATAATAAATCTGAGGTTTAAATACCTTACACTGCTGCTATATTTTATTCTGTGAAAAATCTTCGCTCCATTTTTATCATTACCGGAATTCATTTTCCTTTTTTTCCCCCCATTTTTAAAGACCTCACTGAAATCTCCAGTTGCCATATTTACTATAATTATGTCATCACTGTAACCAACACTTCTACTAATTTGTTTTAATCATTATAACAGCCCTACCAATTTACTTTAATTATATCAATCTCACTATTTGTTTTAATAATTATAAAAGTCTTACCAATTGCGAATCATGGACAATAGGACAACAGACAAGAAAAGCAATGGAGTCTGTAGAAATGTGGTTTTACAGAAGAATGTTGAGTACCATGGACAGCTAAGAAGAGTAATGAAAAAGTTCTGAAAGAGGTCAAAGCAAAAAGAGAACTAATTTCCAATATTAGGAAGAAACAATCATCATTTTTTGGCCATGCAATGAGAAGAGAACAACTGGAATATATTGTAACAACTGGAAAAACTGAGGGACGAAGAGATAGAGGGAAGCAAAGAGAAAAAATAACGGACAGCTTAAGAGAATGGCTTGGCAGAAGGTCAACAACAGAAATGATAAATAGCTGCCGAGATCGAAAATTGTGGAGAGACATGATCACCTATGCCACTAGGCACGGTACATGATGATGATGATGACCAATTGGCTTATGTCATAACTGTCTTGCCATTATAAAAAAAAAGTAAATTACCCCCGTCACACCAAGTGGTGTATCACTAATATGGTGTTAGTGACCATAAATGACAGACCTTCGGCTCATGATTTTTGGGGTAATGTGGTCGGTCTCACGCCTGTGCCGCTTTACTTTCCCAGAAAAAAAATCCGGTACCCATTAAAGGCTGGGTGAACCGGAAGCCATCGGTTGGGATCGAACCCTATCTCTTATCCTTTGTAGTCCAGTTCACTAACCGCTGAACTATCATGGCTCCCTCTTGCCATTATGTTTTATTGATAAACAAAACAAGTCTTACTAATGACTAATGTTTTAATTATTACAAGTCTTACTAATTTGTTTTAATCAAATATAACAGTCTTGCCAATTGGCTAACAGTCTTACCAAGTTTATTTTTATTATATTAAATGTCTTACCAGTTTATTTTAAGCTTTCATTAACTGATTTTCAAATGAAACATTAATTGTAATGAGAAAACTTGCTGCAGACAAGAAATGGCTCTATCATCTTCAGTTTGTTGCATTTTTAATGTATGTCATATGTGATGAGTATTTGTTTTTTTAGTATTGCTGAGGTGTGATGTAGAAGATGTTTTAAAATTCGTATGACCTCATGCATGTTTAGTGTTTATTTTAAAAAAAATATTTTTTGTGCTTGCATTTTAAGTCCATTCATTAGCTTATGGAAAGTAGTTGCTTTCTTTAAGACTTTATTGGAATATTATACTGGGGACATACTCAGATCAAATTTTTGTTTATAATATGTAATCACAAGTGTTTCATTTATTTTAGCAAAATATACCTATCTGTGTTATTTCAGCATATTACCTAAATGCATTTTTATCATGTTTTACTTAAACATATTTTATAGCATTTGTTTCTACTGCATTTCTAGCATAAAAAAAAAATAGTAAAGTAACACACCAAGTGGCGTATAGGGAATGTGGTGTTAGTGACCATAAATTTTACAGACCCTCAGTACATGATTTTTGGAGTAATGTGGTCGGCATTATGCCCGTGCCGCTTTACTTTCCCAGAAAAAAATCAGGTATCCATTAAAGGCTGAGTGAACCAGAAGCCGTCTGTTGGGATCGCACCCTACCTCTTGTCCTTTGTAATCCAGTTCACTAACAACTGAGCTATCGCGGCTCCCGCATTTCTAGCATATTTTATTGTAATTTACTCTCTGCTTATATATGGTAAACACATTATTCTCTAGTTTAATCCTTATTTGTTACTTTAGTATTTTAACTCTTAACTGATATATTAATGCCAGATACTCTAATCTACTATTTTTATATACAACATAATGTGCTATATTTACATTATATAATGGAGTGTCATAATTTTAGCATATGCTTTAGTAAACTTGAAAATCAATAACTTTCATTACTATTGTTTTCATTCATGTATTCCCAAGATAAAGGGGAAAACTCTGCAAAAATAACATAATAGTGATTTTTTTTAAAATTCATTTTAATCATATTCATTCATTCCATACATCAGACCCATATTTGACAATATCAAGAACATGTGAACACAGTTTCAGATATAACCTGGTCTAATGTAAAGAAAGCTCTCAGGTATTCAAATTCTACTGTCCACTTTGAAACAAACATAAAATTATCACTTAAGAATAGCTTTTATCCTGTTTTCAAAATATTTCATACAAATATCAGTGAATGTCATGTTTCCAGCACACACACCTGCTAAATTAGAGGGATGTTTGTAATAATTATGGCAAATGGCATCAATGAATAAATGACAAATATTCATTCTGAAAATTTAAAAACAAAAAAGTTGTCAAAATTAAGAAAAAAAAAAAACCATATAGAACCAACCATCTGTCCTATCTCAGTACATTAAGAACTTACATGAAGTTCATTTTCCCTATTGTTGGTGCTATAGCTTTTCATTTATCAGAAGTCAATATAAAACAATTTTATTACAATGAACAATAAATTAAACAAGTATGTATCGACACAATCATCTGCTGCAAACTTTTTACAATAACTCATCTGAATGTATTAATTGTTTAAAAACCAACAATTATGATGATTCAACTCTAGAACTCTTCCTCCTTGGTCATATTCGTAACCGAATGCTAGGAATGATTTATGTTTCTTGCCATATTCAAATAGTTAGGACTTGTGTCGCGCTATAATGCTCGATAAGTCAAGCAGGTATTGCATTGAACGAATAGATGTATTCTGGTGCATCCCAGCACTGTCCATAGGCCTTCATTCTCAACCCTCCAACTTTGCAAACTTCATTGATGAGAGATTGAGCATACCCAAACCATAATCCAGCGCTGAATTAGAACTAAATAACATTAAGATGGCAAGTATTGAGTTGAAGTCACGGGGGGAGGGGGGGGGGTGCTACTAATCATTCAGCTCTGTGGGAGTGTTGCAGCTTAAGCCTACAGAGCTACCAATGTCATGAACATGCACAGTTCTGTGTGACCAGGGCAGCACAGCAGTTGGGGTTTTGTGACATGCCAGCATGGTGGAGAAATGGCTAAGGAATCTGGCTGTTGTAGCATACATTGTCCAGCATGAGAATGGAGATAGAAGCGGTAATGGTGGCAATAACATGGTTGGTTACACAGAATGCTAATCATGCAGTCTTGGTGGCAGACTTGTAATGTATGCTACGAAAGAATGACAGGCACTCTCTGAGGTAGGAGAGGATACAGCTTCTGGATTAACCGAGCATGTTAACCTGGGTCTACACAATTTCTGCTGGCAATAATTAGTTTTTAAGGGCTAACATTTTGTGATCAGAACTAATCAAAGTTTAAAATTTAATGAAAGATCAACACATTCTTTGATCTAAATGCAGTAAAATTAAAATAAAGTTTTTTGACACTGTTAATGTTACAATTTTTATTATTATTGGAAGTTGATGAGAAAATGATGAAATTCCATCTGTAATGAGGGAAATATAAACTGACAGGTTTAAAGCAATTCAGTTTTTTTTTTTTTTTACAGTAAATGGACGCCTTTGAGAAGGTTTAATAATTAAAAGTGGTGTGTGATTTAAGTTTATATTGTAGAACCTTCTTTTTTTCTTCCTCATTTGCTGTTCAGCACTGAGGGAAGATATAGTTTGCAGTCTTTTGCTCCTCTGTTGGCTTCTGCTCCTATTATGTTCCCATGTGTTTCTAATATCCCGTCAATCCATCTTTTTAATGGTCAGCCCTTTAACCTTGTGTTCTAGCAACATTTATTAAAGCCTCATTGTGTTGTGTTTTGGTATTTCTGTCTTATCACGTGTCCAACCATTTTATCTGTTGTTTCTTTATGTGTTTTATGACAGGAATTATTTCTTACTTTATTCTGTTCTTCATTTTTCATCTTATCTCTCAGGCTTTTTCCTTAACACATTTTATTTCTGTAGTGGTTATTAATCTTATGTTCTTGAGTCTAGGGTCCAAGTTGGACATAGGTAGCACAACATTAGAATGAACATTGTATTGTAGATTGCCCATTTTGCCTCTAGAATTATTTTCTTGTTGGACAATAGTGGTGATAGTTGTTGAAAGATTTGACAAACTTTGTTGTATCTTGAGATTATTGTAGGAATAAATGATTCTTATGTTAAAACAAAAAGATTAAAACACATGAACTGTTCCATCTTATTGAGTAGAACCAAAAGACAGATACATATGTGAAATGAAACTTTCTAAAGATAATATATTATCTCTTGCAACAATTCTCTGCTTATAATTTTTTTTTATCCTTACACTATTTAATTTAAATGTCTTGCAAAATCAAAATGATGTCATTTAAGGATGACAGTATATTGAGAAATTAATTATTATAAAATGTCTAGTCAATTTGTGTTGTTCTTTTAAGTCCATGTTATGTATAACAGCAGGGCATCATAATTTAACAACCATAACTTTGTATGTTCCATCCAGGGTTTGAGCACATGATTTGAGAGAACTTTATCAGAAGTTCAAACTTTGCTTCTATATTTGAAGTGCATGTGTGCTAGTGGAGGGACAAAATTGGCACCCAGGTCTTTTTACAGCTGGAACACTTTGAATGCATTCTGGTAAATTTTTGGAACTTAATTGCCTCCTGATACATTTTTTTTAAAAGTAATTGAATCTAGGGTTGTTGGATTCACGACAAAGCAACTACTGTATTTATAACTACCATTTGGTATTGAACAAAATCTGTAATAAGGATAAGTCACTGTGCCCAGAGATTGACACTCCTTGATTAAGGGTTGTGATTTCTAAAAGTAACTATATCCATCTCCCTTTTTCCCTCTTCCACCAATCCCAGAACTAAAGACAAACTTAATTTTCCCTTTGCACTCAGATTGCCTTTCGCTTCATTTCCTTATTACCAAAGACAATGATCATCACATTCTGAGATGATTTGTATGACGAAAGGGGGTGCTAAAAAATATCCTCTTCATTTGTTGTCAGGCATGTTTTGATTTGCAACTTTTATGAAATGGATTGATAGAGTTCTGGTTATCTTTTCTTTTATTAAAAAAAATGCCCTGTGTTATCATCTATTATCACCATGCCTCAATATACTCCAGTAAATTACATTTTCATTTTATCATATAGTAATTGTGTGTTTTTTTTATTTTCATATTTTAATTTAATATTTATGGCATTTTTTAATGTTATTTTTACCTTAATTTATGTGTTTTTGCTGTTTAGTTTATCAAAATGGATATTGTTTAGGTTCTGGAAATGAATTAATTATAATTTTGTTAGAATCTCACATTATTATTCTTCTTCTTCTACCTTTTTAGCTCCCAGTGGAGCATATATGGCCCTTTTCGTCTTGTCAGACGGTCTAGTGGAGGCTATTGCGTATTTTTTTGAGGTATTGTTTTTGCCGAACAGCTTCTCTCGTGGCTAATTCTACCAATGTTTGACAAACACACGCGGTCACATAATGAACAAGTCAGGCTCGCTGGTCCACAGGGTTTACCATCCTTTTTCATGAGTCTCTTCTCTTCTAAGTCCTGTCTTAGCACAGTCTCAAATGTCGTTATACCGTTCCTTATACATGCTCTCCATGATGTGCGATCACTTGCCAGATGTTGCCAGTCGTTTTCACAGATGGAGAAGTCTTTCAGAGATGATTTGCAGATATCTCTATATCGTAGTTTAGGTCTGCCGATTTGTCATTTTCCGTGTTTTAGCTCGCCATATAGTATTTGCCTAGGAATGCGTTTTTCTTCCATCCGTTGGACATGCCCCAGCCATCTTAGCCTTCGACTTCTGAGCATCGACATGATTGTTAGGGTCTTAGCACGTTGCAGGACAGTTAAGTTGGTTATTTTGTCCTGCCATTTGATGTGCATTATTTTGCGGAGACATCGCATGTGGAAGACATTTAGTCTTTTTTCCTGGTTTGAGTATGTTGTCCAGGTTTCGGATCCATATAGTAGTGTGCTAAGCACACATGTTTGATATATTAGGAGTTTAGTCTTTCGAGTTAGTTTCGTGTTGTTCCATGCCCTTTTTGTGAGTTTGCCGAAGGTCGTAGCTGCCTTACCAATTCGACAGTTTATTTCTTCATCAAGAGAGATGGTTTGCGTAACTGCGGATCCAAGATATGTAAATTTCTGTACTGATTCTAGTGGGCAGTCTTTTAGAGTAATAGATAGAGGTTTGAAGTCACCTTGATTTAGTATTACTGTCTTCTGAACATTAATTGACAGTGAAAAAAGGTCGCATGCTTTATCCAGGTTGTTGATCAGCGACTGTAGGGTGGCCTCACTATGAGCGACTAGGGCTGCATCGTCAGCAAATAAAAATTCTTTAAGTAGGGCAACATTTGTTTTGGTTTTTGCTCTTAGTCGTGCTAGGTTGAACAGTGAGCCATCTGGTCTAGTGCGAATGTAAATATCTCCTGAGCTGTTTTCGAAGGTGTAATTTAGGAGGGCAGCAAAAAATATACCAAAAAGGGTGGGGGCGAGGACACATCCCTGTTTCACTCCTTTGTTGACTTTGAAATTCTCTGATGGACTCCCATCAAAATGGACTTTGCCATATAGTAATTCTTCAACAAACACTTTCCAAGTCGTTCTGTTTTTTGCCATTCTTTTACGATCATTCCATGTCTTCCCCATCATCTTCATCTCTGCTTCTATCTGTCTTCTCCAAGAATTCCTTGGTCTTTCACTTTGTTTTTTCCCCTGGGGATTCCAAAAAGGGTCTTTTGTGTAATACTCTCAGTTGGCTTCCGCAGTGTGTCCTCTATCCAACACCATCATCTTAGTTGCATCTCTTTATTCACTGGTATTTGACTGGTGCATTTCCATAATTCTATGTTAGTGATTTTGTCCTACCATTTCCATCCTTTTATTCTGCGTAAGCATCCATTAATGAAAGTCTATATCTTCGTGATTGTTAATTTTGTTGTTCTCCATGTTTCACAGCCATATAATAGGACCGACTTAACATTTGAGCTGAAAATTTTTATTTTTGTATTTAATCTAATTTCTTTGGATTTCCATGTTTCACAGTGCAATGAAAGCTCCTCTTGCTTTTGATATCCTTATTTTGGTATAATTTTCTGTTCCTCCCTCTTTATCGATATTACTGCTCAGATATATGTAAGATTGTACGTCTAGTAGAATTTTTCTCCTAGTTTTATTTGGTTATTGCCAACTGTATTAATTCTCATAATGTTGGTCTTATCTCTATTAATCTTCAGTCTTAGCTGTTGTGATCTCTCATCAAGTATGCTCATTTTATCCTCATCTGTTGATGGCTGTGTGATAGGAGAGCTATGTCATCAGCAAAGTCTAAATTATCAAGTTCTTTGGTCAGTGACCACTGGATTCCATTTCTGTTGTTTTGAGTTATTTTCATTATCCAATCTTTGGCCAGTAGAAAGAGAAATGGAGACAGAAGACATCCCTGCCTTACTCATGTTCTGATTTCAAATGCTTCTGTAAGCTGTCCTTCATGCACCACACTACATTTAGTTCCTTCATACATTGTTTTTATCAGGTTAATAAACTTTATGGGGATTCCGTAATGACTCAGCAACTTCCAAAGCATTCTTCTGTCTAAACTATCATATGTCTTTTCGTAATCTATGAATCCAATATAAAGTGGGGATTTTTAGTTCTAAACTTTGTTCAACTATTATACGTAGAGTAGTTATTTGATCAGCACATGATCTGTTCTTCCTAAAACCTGCTTGTTCATCTCTCAAATGTTTCTCTATGGCCTCCTTTAGTCTCTCCAGAATGATTCTGCTTAATATTTTTCCTGGCACTGATAGTAGCATAATTCCCCTATAATTTGTGCGCTCCTGTAAACTTCCTTTCTTTGGTAGTTTGATCATATAACCTTCTTTCCAGACTTTAGGTATTTCTTCTCTCTCTCAAATTTTATCTAATAGATTATGTAGCATCTTGGTAGAGGTGTTAATATCTTCTTTGATGGCTTTCAAAGGAATTTCATCTGGTCCTGTGGCTTTACCATTTTTAAATAGTTTGATGGCTTTCATTATTTCTTCTTTGCTTGGTTTTCCACAGTTAACATGTAACTCTTCTTCTGCAGGTATATATCTGGAGGATTATTTGAGCCGGGTCTGTTCAAAAGTTCTTCAAAATGCTCTTTCCATCTCTCCATTTGTTCCCCTATATTACTAAGCAGATTTCCTTTCTTATCTTTAATAAAGGCTTTGATCTGTTTGTATTTTCCACTTAATTTTTTTTTTTGCTGTTGTACAGTTCTTTCATATTCCCTTTATTTGCTGCTTCTTCTGCCTCTTTAGCTAGTTTATCTATATATTTCCTCTTATCCCTTTTAATGCATCTTCTCACTTCTTTGTTCACCTCTGTGTAAGCTTCCTGTGTCTTGGCTTTATTGCTTCTTGTTTTGCTTTTACTTATCTCTGCTTTCTTGTTCTTTCTTTCTGTAATTTAACCCAGGGTCTCTGCTGTACATGTTTGTGAAGTTTTTTTTTGGCTTATTTTGTTTACAGTATGGGATAGCCAGTCCTATGCCCAACCCTCCTTTCTCGCCTCTTACGAACATGCCTGGTAGGGTACAGCGCCACTATTCTTTACTCCCCTTTCGGGCGCCGGCAGCGCACGTCCATTCTCACATTATTAATTAAGTTTTATTTTTATTGGTTTTTTTTTCTCATTTATTATTTTTTTTTTTTTTTAGGAATCTACAGAGTAGAGTTATAATTGTCATTATTGTATCCATATTGTGTGTTGTAAAACAAAAACACAGAGGAAGGTGTTTTTTCTCTAAGCAAGATTTCCAGAAAATGATCATTTTCAATTAATAATTTTTGTTTTTATTTTATATGATATGCGTTGCTGAATTTCAGTTATTGCAGTATGAAAATATTGAATTCAAATCTCTTTATTTGCTCTAGTCAGGGTTTTTCCCCCCATTACTTTGATCATTTCAAAAATAAATGAAATAACTGGAATAATTATATAAGAAGCTGACAATTCTGTGGGGAAATAGCAAAATATAGTGCTGTGTAATAATAATATATATTTACTTCTTGTTTTGTATGTGCAGATGTCTACTCATATCTTTTTTTTTTTTTAATAAATAAGAGAGCCTAATTTGTAATCGGAGTGTTCTAGTATGATGAGCTTGTATAATCATTGTTCTGGCTGTGTGGTATTTGTTGTAATCAGAGTGTTTTAGTCTGATGAGCTTGTATAATCATTGTTCTGGCTGTGTAGTATTTGTAATCAGAATATTCTAGTCTGATGAGCTTGTATAATCATTGTTCTGGCTGTGTGGTATTTGTAATGAGAGTGTTCTAGTCTGATGAGCTTGTATAATCATTGTTCTAGCTGTGTGGTATTTGTAATGAGAGTGTTCTAGTCTGATGAGCTTGTATAATCATTGTTCTAGCTGTGTGGTATTTGTAATCAGAATATTCTAGTCTGATGAGCTTGTATAATCATTGTTCTAGCTGTGGGGTATTTGTAATGAGAGTGTTCTAGTCTGATGAGCTTGTATAATCATTGTTCTGGCTGTGTGGTATTTGTAATCAATGAGACATGCAGGAGTAAACCTGTGCTAGATTTCTGACACTTTTGATAGTTTGTAATAAGCAATGTGCACCTCAGTTGGTGACTTTATGTGCTGGAATCAATGTACTAAAATTAGTTTTTATCATTTTAACAATAACAGTATTAGGTATGTTATATTAATATGGACTTTTTATTTACTATGCACAGTATCATTTTACACTTGTTACAAGTACTTCTTTTTTATTATTAGATTATAGAAACTAATTGGATTATAATAGCTAACTTGATTATAACAACTATTTGGGTTATAATAACTAATTAGGTTAAAATAATCATTTTATCGCTTATTAGATTTTGAAAAGCACCATTGCAGATTAGTTTAATGGGGCGATATTTGCCAAAAGTGATACAAATCTACATAGCTTGTCTATTGCTTCTCATGTAATTAATGTCCTTGTTGAGAAATGCAAGTCGTAATTTTTTTTTTTTTTTTTTTTTTTTTTTTTTTTTTTTTTTTAGAAAGATACCCATCAGGTAAAATTAAGTAATAGGTAAGGAAAACATTTTTTTTTTATTTACATTAATGTCAATATCAGTGTTGACAAACATTGACAGTATTAATAAATTAATGTGATTCTTCGATATTCTTTATCTTTATTTTTGCTTTTGATATTGTAATTTTAGCGCTGTTGATGACTAGATCTGTTTTGTTCGTCACATCTTCCCTTCCCTTCCCCCTATTTGTTCCCCAATGTTAAAAGATTTATTCCAAAATGTGCCCTGTGATGAGCTTTCAGCTTCATAGTGCCTGCTTAGCCAGAGACTTTATACTTACCAGTTTAGAAATCTCACTTATCAATTTCTCTGAAAGTGGGAAATAATGCTCATACTGCTAAATACTTATCTTTAATGAGACAGAATGCCATAAGAGAAAATGTCTTCTATACACTCTGTGTTTGAATGTTTTTGTTGGCTACTCCAGTTAGATTTGGCTTAGTAACCATTTTTTAAATGATTGCACTATTTATATAGTGTTGGTCTAATTCAGTGTCAATTTTTTTTTTTTTTTAATAAATATTATGTAAATACAATTATTATAAGCAGTTTTTGAGTGCATGGGAAATCTGTAGGTATTCAGAAGAGTCATAAATGCTCCAAAAATGAATCTAAAATAATTTGTACTTTATAGTGACCTCCATTTATGAGGGATGTTCATAATGTTCCAGGATTTATTTATTTTTCTTATCAGGAAACTATAATGTGCTATGAATATTCATCAAGGTACGAGTGACCATTCCTGAGTGTATGCAAAATTTGAATATTCTGTTATTCAATTGTAAGCCTTCTAGTGAACACATACCTTCTGCAGGTTTCAACATGGAAATGATAGCCATGATGTTATTAATAGTCACTGATGATGAAACCGGATGTACTAGTTGTGGCCCTCAAACAAAGCTAATATCTGAATGGAGAATGACATTTCGACCAAAGGAAAAGTTCAATGCCAAGACCATGCTGATTTTGTTTTTCAACATTGATAGACTAATTCATCACAAATGCTTCTCTAAGTGGCAGACAATTCAAACAAGATTCTACATACCCTCTGCAATACTGTGTGCAGACTTTGCCCTGAGAAGTTGTGTTCCAGCAAATTGGATTCTTCACTATAATAATGCCCGTGCGTATATGTCTGTCAAAACAAATGAATTTCTGGCAAAACACTACGTTCCTTTACTTTCACATGCTCCATATTCACCTGACCTTACTACCAATGACTTTTTCTAATTCCCACATCTGAACTAAATATTGAAAGGCCAAATTCAGTGAAGTTAAGAAGTTTCAAATGAACAGGACGAGACATATGAGGGTCATCTCACAATGTGTCTTTCAGAGGTGTTTCCATAATATGGCAGCCACTTTGAAGGAAACTAGACTAAAAAACCAGCAGGTCTACTCATTTGGTCAGAAAGACATTCAGTCCCAGGACTTTATGAACAGCTCATATGTACCTGGTCTGTGTATTTTATGTATACTTTGTTTTTGATGTACTTCAAGTGTGTGTCATGTTAATTTTTATACCCTATTTCTGCTGCTCTCAAGGTTCCGTTTGCACAATAAAAAATTACCTTTACACATGCCCTTCATAAAGGTGGTTGAAAAGTTGACCAGATATGAACAGATAATTTGCTGAGGTGGCTTTCTGCAAAACATAGTTTTTGACAGACCTTGCTCATTTTATTTATCCAGTTAACTCCCTTGATGTTAAGCTTTGTAATCAAATGCTTCCATCCTTGTCTCCCTTTAACAATAGCTATTCTAGTGTGGTCAGATTAGATTAAAAGTTGTAGCCAGTAATAATCAAGAGCTAAACATGGACATTCTGTAAAATCATTGTGTAAATTGAGTTTTTATATAGTTTTACCTCACATTTTCTATAAAATGTTTGTTGCCCACTCAATATATGCCCAGCATGTCTACCAGCAGTATGTCTACCAAATCTTAAACTGAGTTTTATCTATTATTTCAGGTAGATGAGTTGTCTTGTTAATCTTTTTTTTCCAATATAATGCTAATAAAATATATTTGCCCTATTCCCCCAACATGTATTCAAATACACAGGGACTTCTGGTCAATATGGTGGATAGGCAACTAGGAACCGTTGAGTCACTGTTTGAAAAATGTTCCTTGTTGCAGTTTCCTCATATTCCAAGTCCGGTTTGCTGCCTGAGCAACTGAATAGTGCTCTGTGCACACCGTGAGCTGTGTGTTTCATTCAAATGGTGTTTCTATATTCAGATTGCTTACAATGAATGATATCATATGACAGAGGACAGTTCAGATGTGTTCAATTCAGTGCGGAAACGCCTTATATCTTTTGACGTGTGCTGTATCTGCTACGATGAAGACTGCAACTGCCTTTCTTTGTTTTGTTATTCGATGAGATGTTCATTCGGATGATTCCACTGGCAAGGGCGGTTGAGCAATTATGGATTTCCATTCGTTTGCAGTGACACCAGGACCTCCAAATAACCATTCAAATATAATTTTTTTTTCATTGTGGAAATGGGTAGATTTAAACGTTCTTGTTACCCATTACTTCAAACCCAATTATTGTTTTCTTGCTACTTCTGAAAATAAAATAGTAATTTGGTTAGAGCACCAAGTAGTGCTTCCCCTCATTGAGTGAATTAATCAATTTGTTCATTAGTTCATTTGTTTGAATCTTCCTCAATTTGTTGAAATCACTGCTAGTTGTTTCATTTTCCCCTCTTGTCTCTATTTAATATTGACCCCCCACCTTTCAAGCTATGTATCACCTGTATGCCATATACTATTACAAGTCGTGTTGATGTTCTCATGTCTTTTATTATATTTATATTTTGCTCATATACTCATATAATAATATAATAAATAACAAATATATTTTTGTGCAGAATTAGTTCAGATAAAAAAAACACTGACACATAATGGGGAAAAAAATGATTATCACGTATAATTTTTTAAAATATATACAAATGTTGTTTAATGTATACTGTCACATGATAAAGAAGAAGTAAGTAAATATTGCTTGTTTTATTTACAGAAATATTAGGGAAAATAACCAAGGATGAATTGATATTTGTGTGTTTCATTGTTCACTTTGACCTGCACTGCAGCGACCATATGCCGCAGTAACTCTTGCATTTCAGATATATCATACTTTCTTAGACTTGAATATTTGGGTTTCATTTTGTGTGCATTTATATTTGTTTCTGCAGTCATTGTTTACATATTGTTTTTATTGTCCAGTCATTTTACATCAAGCTGAATTCCAACTTCAGCATTATGCTTAACTTTAATTATTCATGAGTTGTACATGACTTCATGATATACTGTACAATAATGTAATTATGTGTTTAATATCATTGGTTATCTGTACAAGTTTAATAGTCATTTTTTTCATCGCATGATATTTTTTAAAACATTTAATCAACCATTTTAACTCTGTATTTTAACCTTGTGTTTACCAGCGTACATGTTTTTATGTTCAAATACATTTTACATGTAATTGTATGATTTTTACCATATGTATTCAACATGTTACTGGTTTTGTTACCATGTGTATTACTAATGTTTATAATCATTTTAAATTATTTTGTTTTTAGCAACTCTTTGAATAAAGTATCAATGTTTCAACACAATCTTTATGCCTAAGCATTGCTTCTGTTCAGATTTAGATCAAATGTTTATTTTATTTTTTTCTATTCGACTATTCATGGAGTCAGTTTAATTGCATTCTGGGCATCCCTGTATCCACTGCACTCCTGCCCCAGCTTATCTTGAAGCTATTGCAAACTGATTGTTCCTGTAAGTTGTAGATACATCTGCTTTTCCCACTCAACACTCTGGATCAACCAGACCCCTTTTCCACCTTTAGACTTATATGTCTCACAATGTAAATATCATAGGTTCCACCCATCCTGTTCTTCTCTAAAGGCATGAAGAACAAACTTGGTGATCTCCTCTTTGTCCAGAGTCAGGCCACACTCAATGCCAGAACTGCCAACAAACATATCGACCATTTCATTGCTGTGTACACCAGCGTGCCCTGGACAGTACACCCAGGCTAATGCGCTCACTTTAGAGCCATTCAAGAGCTGCATCAACTCCTGCCACAGAGCCTGACTCAATATTCTGTAGCGTACTTTGAGAGTCCATCAACAAGACTGCATGATCCAAGTTATGGGTAACCAAGAATGTTATCACCGCCATTGCTGCTTCTATCTCCATTCTCATGCTGAACACCATAATGCTACAATTGCCAGATTCCTTGGTCACTTCTCTGCCATGTTGATATGCCACAAAACACCAACAGCTGTATTTCTGAAGGATATAGAACTGTCTTTGTAGATGATAGGGTCCTGAAGTGATGACACTTTCGATGTATGCCCATATTATATGACATTGGTAGTTCTGTAGGCCCTGTTGCAGCACTCCTTGCAGAGCTTTACTTTGTTTAGTTTCTTCTTTTTCACTGTTATTTCTATCCAATCCTTGCCAGCCTTAATGTCATTCAGACCACATACTCTCCTTCTGGACATTCTAGCCCGTCATTCAGGATTTTCAACACCTGAGGTGCCTGCCATTGGTTGCATTCAATTTATAATACAATGAATGATTTGTTTCTTACCCTATTCAAATAAGCTCCTAGGCACAGACCTATGTCACACTGTAATGCTCAGTATGTCATGTAAGTACCTCATTGAACAGGATAAGTGTGTCTCTGGTGCATCGAGTACTGCATAGAGACCTTCATTTGTAACCTTTTCTAGACTGAATGTGAGCTGTGTTAATGAGAGAGAGAGCATACCTAAACCATGTACTGCGAGCACCACAGGCTGCATAAGCGAGAATAACAACAATTTCTGGTGATTTGCCTTGAAAATTATCTTTATGGCGCTGACACCTGCCTTTGCTTTTTAAATGTCATTGCAAAAGTGGTGATTGAAAGAAATAATCCTATTAAATAATCAACATTGAGTGCCATCTCCACATGAAAGGTTCGCTGCCATGGATTGCCATTCCACTCTGTCTCTTGCTTTGATGGTGCTGGTTGTCATATGCTGATTTGTCCATCTTTTGATGTTTCTCGTCCACGTTAGCCTTTGTCTGCCTCTGTCTCTTTTACTGTGTGTTTTCCCTCCCTAGATTACTTTTAGTAGGCTACTGTGTCTTTTAACATGTCCCAAAAATCTCATTTGTCTTGTTTGAATAGTGTTTAGTAGTTCTCTTTTCATTTTTAGTTGTTTTAAGACTTCATCGTTTGTTTTCTTTTCTTTTCATCCAATTCTACCTATTCTATCCACATTTTGAAGGCTTAAATTTTCTGTTCTGCTTTCTTGTCTAATGTCCAGGTTTCTGCACTATATAGGAATGTTGAGAAGATGTAACATTTTGTTATTCTTAGTTTTAGTCCTGGTGTTATTTGTTTTGATGTTAGTATATTTGTCATGGCATGGAAATTATTTTTTGCTATTCCAATTCTTTTGTTTATTTCAGTTGTACATTTTCCATTACTAGTTATTGTAAGTCCAAGGTAGTTGTAGTTCTGAACTGTCTCCAGGTCTATTCCTTCAATTTTGATATCCACTTTAGGTTTTGAGTATTTTCTTTGTTTATGATCATAGTTTTAGTCTTTTTGATATTCATATCTAGTCCATATTTTTTGCTTGTCATGTTTATTTCATTAAGTAATTGTTGTAGATCTTTAGGATTTTCTGCTAGTAATACAGTATCATCAGCATATCTTAGGTTATTGATTATCTTTCCATTAATGTTTAGGCCTGGCATGTCTGTGATGTTTTTAAAGATTTGCTCAGTGTATAGATTGAACAAGCTTGGTGATGGGATGCATCCCTGTTTTACTCCTCTTTTTGTATCAATGGGTGTAGAGTTCTCTTTATTATATTTTATTATTGCTGTTTGCTCCCAGTATAGATTACATAGTAGTCGTATGTCCATGTTATCTAGATGTATCTATTTTAGGCATTCTATAAGTTGTTTGTGGTGTACTCTATCAAAAGCTTTGGTGTAGTCTATGAAGCAGGCATATTTTGTTTACTTCTGTGTATTTTTCGCTTAATGTTCTCATACAGAATATGGCTTCTTTTGTCCCACTATTTTTCCTAAATCCAAATTGCTGTTCATCTAATTCTGTATTGATTTTATTCTGAATTCCTTCCTTGTATAACTTTTAGCAAGATTTTTGTAACATGGTTCATTAGGCTTATTGTTCTAAAATCACTGCATTCGACTGCACCATTCCTTTTAGGCAATGCAATGAAAGTTTATGTTTTTAATTCATCCGGTATGTATCCTGTGTGGTATATGTTGTTGCATGTGTCTGTAAGCACTTCAATGCCAAAATCTTCTAGTGCCTGTATCATCTCTATTTGTATGCTGTCAGGTCCTGCAGCTTGTCCCTTTTTTATTGTTTATATAGCTTTTTTCCATTCTGATTTTAAGATTGTATAGCCTGATGTACATTTTATAATTGGTTTCTTGTCCATAAAATAGTTATGTCATATATTGCTGCCGTCTATTGATTTTGTCTTTGTTGTCTGTTCACATTTTTCCTTTTTTGTTTACAATACGTCCACCACTTTCTATGGCTTTTTTATTTTTACTAGTCATTCTCTTTATTTCGGTGTGTATCCCTCTTAAATCCTTTTTATTTTCCATAATTTCGTTTCCTAGACATCTTTGGCTGAGCCAGTCTTCTTTGGCCTTTTTTGCACATTTTGCGTATTTGATTATATATTTTATTGTATTGGGTAGTGTTCTACGCTTGTGTTCTTTGTTCTATTTTTTTTTCAAGATGTTGTCAGTTATCCATTTTTGTTCTTTTAACCTATTGAATGCTATTCCTAAATATTTAGTAGTAGACCCCTCAGTGCTTACACCATTGCAGTTTATGACTGGGATGGTGTCTTTAATTATCCTGTTATTCAGTGAACATCACACAATAGAAACCTTGTTTGGATTAATAAGTGCTTTTTTGTTATTGCACCAAGTGGTTATCTGATCCACACATTTTGGTAGTTGACTAGCCATTTTTGCTCTATCACGACCGTGTACAAAAGTCATCTGCAAAGGCGAGAGTGCAACCCGGCCCGACACTACCTTTGCGCTACTATCTATCTATTGTCCTTTCGAGCCGAAGACGGCACATAGGGCAGAACTACAATCTCAAAAGCAGAAACCTTGCGTGCCAAAGTGGCACATATTGCAGAGATCACTGCTTCTGAAATCTGTTTCCATAACAATATTTTTTACAATGACAGCTTGTCAAGCCATCGATCAACCTCCTTAGTCGCCTCTTACGACATGCCTGGAAGGTCACAGTGTCACTATTCTTTACTTCCCACATAATGAGGCCCCGGTAACACACTATCGCCGCGTGTATATTAAACAAAGCAGGTAATAACGACGCCCCTGAGACAATCCTGGTGAGATATATCTCGGTTCAGATGTCCAGGTACCGAAACATAGCACCCTTCCTTAGCATCAGCACCGATGCTACCAGCGCACGAGCTGGGAGTCAAAGCCTGTCCCACTAAGTGCTCTCATAAAGTAAATATACCATGCAATCGTGTCATAGTCCACCCGATCGTAAGCACCCTCAATAACCAGGACTGTCTGAGCCAACACCTCTTTCCTTTGAAAAAAATCGTAAACTTCATATACCATTATCCGCGTCGGGGCCATTAGCCGCTCAGTGTTTGGCAACAGTCCTAGATCTCAAGCTGCGGCAACTAACTTTTTGGATATGACACTCTCAAGAACCTTTCCATACTCATAGTAAAGTAAGTAAAGAGCCCCGTCACGCCAAGTGGTGTATAGGGAATATGGTGTTAGTGACCATAATTTTTACAAACCTTCGGCACTTGATTTTTGGGGTAATGTGGTCGGTATTACGCCCGTGCCGCTTTACTTTCCCAGAAAAAAATCCGGTACCCATTTAAGGCTGGGTAAATTCGGAAGCCGACGATCAGGATCGAACCCGACCTCTAGTCCATTGTAGTCCAGTTCACTAAACTCTAAGCTATCGTGGCTCCTTCCATAGACATAGGCACAGTAATAATGAGATAACCACTCAATGGGGACTTGTTTTTGCCCGGTTTAAGGAGTTTAACCAGATAGCTATGCTACCATTCTTCTGGAAATTCTAATGTTCTGATTGAAGGCTGTAGCGGTGTTCATTAGTATGTCAGGTTCGGCCTCTTTTAAAAAGACTATCTTATAACATCCAACCTCGTCTACGGCATTCCTGATCGTGCGAACTACATCCTCAAAACTGAGAGGGTCCTCGGGGAGTACTTCTCCCAAGAATGCTGAAAGTTTGCTTTTAACTGTCTTGCACAAATCAATGTCGCATCGATCTGTTTGTGTAATGTGCCTCTCCGGCAGGGTCCTCCCTTTTTTGCTCATCTGTGAGCAGAATTATTATGCCTTCACTGTCCTTGATTTTAGTATTGCCTCCAGTGCACGTTTTTTTTTTTTCATCATGGCTTTGGTTCCACTGTGCAGAAATTAAAAAAAAAACTTTTGTTCATTTTGTAGTAACATAATATTAGAAGAAAGAAGTTATGAAGCTCATATTTGTGAATATGGAACTAGGCATCAAAGGCAGAGCTAATGACTCACTGCTGGTCAAGACCTCACTTCACCTGTACGCTAGGCTTCCTGGTAGCAGTCTGCATCAGCCTAACGAGATGAGAATTGCTGTAGTCCCCGCAGCGGTGGATCATGTTGATATATCTATCTATTGACCTTTCGAGCCGTAGCCGGCCCATAGGGCATAGGCCCAGATACTTTTTCTCTTATTTAAATTTTTATTCTAGCAGTTTTCAATCCTTGTAAAGATATTTTATCAAATCTCGCCATTTGTCTCTGTTCTGTGCAAGCAACTCTATCTCATTGAGGGAGCCGATTCCTGCTGCTCTTGCCTTTCTCATCAATGTTCTTCTCAGTGTCTCTCTGGGTCGGCCTCTTTTCCTCTTACCTGTTGTTTCTCCACATGAGGGCTTGCTTTATTATTCGGTTATTATCTCTCCTCATCACATGTCCTACATATGACAATAGTATTTTCTTGATTACTGAAGATATTAGTGGTAGTTTAGTGTATTTCCATGTAGTGTATGAAATTCATGCTAGTTTTTCAATTTTCTTCGGTCCAGCGCTTGATTCTGCTGCTGTCATTAGTATTTTGCTTTGTGAGTCCCACATTTCATTGATGTCTATGTCTATTTCACCGAGTGCTGCATAACAATTACTTCTTCTACCTTTTAGCTCCCAGTGGAGCATAGGTCTTCAACAAACACTTTCCAAGTCGTTCTGTTTTTTGCCATTCTTTTAAGATCATTCCATGTCTTCCCCATCATCTTCATCTCTGCTTCGATCTGTCTTCTCCAAGAATTCCTTGGTTTTCCACTTTGTCTTTTCCCCTGGGGATTCCAAAAAAGGGCATGTTGTGTAATACTCTCAGTTGGCTTCCGTAGTGTGTGTCCTATCCATCACCACCGTCTTCGCATAAGAATTACTTAGCTCTATGTTAAACTTTTTTGTTGATATATACGACCCAAAATTGCAGTGCCTCTAAGATAAACAACCAAGTTCCCCAGCAGAACATGAGAAATCAAGAAAGACATTGCAGCCTACAACATCACCTCTTTTTGTCTAAACGCTGTTGCTTTCATCTATCCCATGGCAATTAGACCTTCCTCATCACTGGATTGGAAACACTCCATTATGTCAGTACTCCCTTCAAGACAGGCTGGTGCTATAGTCTTCGAAAAGCTTCTTCATCTGGCAGTAGACATTCTCAGAGATGTTGTCCAGCAGTACTAAATGATGACAGCAGACATTCTCAGAGATGTTGTCCAGCAGTACTAAATGATGACAGCAGACATTCTCAGAGATGTTGTCCAGCAGTACTAAATGATGACAGCAGACATTCTCAGAGATGTTGTCCAGCAGTACTAAATGATGACAGCAGACATTCTCAGAGATGTTGTCCAGCAGTACTAAATGATGACAGCAGACATTCTCAGAGATGTTGTCCAGCAGTACTAAATGATGACAGCAGACATTCTCAGAGATGTTGTCCAGCAGTACTAAATGATGACAGCAGACATTCTCAGAGATGTTGTCCAGCAGTACTAAATGATGACAGCAGACATTCTCAGAGATGTTGTCCAGCAGTACTAAATGATGACAGCAGACATTCTCAGAGATGTTGTCCAGCAGTACTAAATGATGACAGCAGACATTCTCAGAGATGTTGTCCAGCAGTACTAAATGATGACAGCAGACATTCTCAGAGATGTTGTCCAGCAGTACTAAATGATGACAGCAGACATTCTCAGAGATGTTGTCCAGCAGTACTAAATGATGACAGCAGACATTCTCAGAGATGTTGTCCAGCAGTACTAAATGATGACAGCAGACATTCTCAGAGATGTTGTCCAGCAGTACTAAATGATGACAGCAGACATTCTCAGAGATGTTGTCCAGCAGTACTAAATGATGACAGCAGACATTCTCAGAGATGTTGTCCAGCAGTACTAAATGATGACAGCAGACATTCTCAGAGATGTTGTCCAGCAGTACTAAATGATGACAGCAGACATTCTCAGAGATGTTGTCCAGCAGTACTAAATGATGACAGCAGACATTCTCAGAGATGTTGTCCAGCAGTACTAAATGATGACAGCAGACATTCTCAGAGATGTTGTCTAGCAGTACTAAATGATGACAGCAGACATTCTCAGAGATGTTGTCCAGCAGTACTAAATGATGACAGCAGACATTCTCAGAGATGTTGTCCAGCAGTACTAAATGATGACAGCAGACATTCTCAGAGATGTTGTCCAGCAGTACTAAATGATGACAGCAGACATTCTCAGTGATGTTGTCCAGCAGTACTAAATGATGACAGCAGACATTCTCAGAGATGTTGTCCAGCAGTACTAAATGATGACAGCAGACATTCTCAGAGATGTTGTCCAGCAGTACTAAATGATGACAGCAGACATTCTCAGAGATGTTGTCCAGCAGTACTAAATGATGACAGCAGACATTCTCAGAGATGTTGTCCAGCAGTACTAAATGATGACAGCAGACATATTCAGAGATGTTGTCCAGCAGTACTAAATGATGACAGCAGACATTCTCAGAGATGTTGTCCAGCAGTACTAAATGATGACAGCAGACATTCTCAGAGATGTTGTCCAGCAGTACTAAATGATGACAGCAGACATTCTCAGAGATGTTGTCCAGCAGTACTAAATGATGACAGCAGACATTCTCAGAGATGTTGTCCAGCAGTACTAAATGATGACAGCAGACATTCTCAGAGATGTTGTCCAGCAGTACTAAATGATGACAACAGACATTCTCAGAGATGTTGTCCAGCAGTACTAAATGATGACAACAGACATTCTCAGAGATGTTGTCCAGCAGTACTAAATGATGACAACAGACATTCTCAGAGATGTTGTCCAGCAGTACTAAATGATGACAACACACGTGAGCGACCGTGTAGTTGTTCTCAGTTTTATTTCCAACGTTTCTGCCTGATATTCATTCAAAGTATGGATCTCTACTGTCGTACTTTTTAATTCACACAAACTACAACAAACATTGAACAATACACTCCATAAATCTGTCTCAATGTTTCCATATGAAGGATATGTCACTAAACAAATGTAATGAACATAGATAATGATAGATGGCATACAATTTATACGGGGATGATGTTTTATTAAAAGAATTAGGTATTTTAGATATTTGCTATGATAATGTGAATATTACATTAGAGGACATAGCTGAATTAATGCCCGATTTCTATTGGATGATGTGTGGACGCGACATTTTAATGACGAAAAAACATAAAAAGAACGTCTCTGTTACTTTAAAAAAAGATTGTCTAAATAGCACTGCAGAAAGATTAATCAGTAAATAAGTTCTGAACATTTGAATTAATTTTCTATTCCCACACCTTTCTTTTCCTTATAATAAAGTTGCCCAAATTCATTTTAGACAAAATAAAACATTTTTTGTCTGGCCCAAATGCTCTATAGTTAGCATATACATGTATCTGAATAGGAGTAGTTATGTATATTAATTATGTATATGATAAACATAGCCTCTTATCCAAATGTTCTCTTTGTTTGATCATCTCCACTGCCCATCGATGTCTGATGAACTCCGGGCTTCGTCTTGAGGTGCACAGTGTAATTGAATAGTCGGAACATCGGAGTTTTGTTGCCGGAAGCTTCTACTTTTGTGCCAGAATTCACATCCACACAACAGAAGTCTTCTAAAGGCAGAACGAAAGTCCCTAGAAAACAAAGCGTAGACGAAAGGATTCATAGCTGAATTACAATATCCAAGCCAAAAAGCCACAGAAAAGATCATTGGCGATATGCAGCTATCACAGAAGGCACCAACTAAGTATGTTGTGAAGAATGGCATCCAGCAGACAATAAAAGCTCCTACAATGACAGCAAGGGTTTTTGCCGCCTTTTTCTCGCGGTTAAACTTTTGCATGTGTAGCTTCATTGCGTTGACTGGCTTATGTGCTGAGAAACGGGGTCGTCTGTGTTTATGTTCGTAGGTTGACGTGCCCCTGACAAAAACAAGTCCAGATTCACCTGCTTGACATGATGTTGATGTTATGGGCAATGAGCTATGAAGGGAAGCTCTTTGATGATGATCACCTGTCTGTTTAGTCCGCGCTTTTACATCACTCGATGAACTTTCTTCTGAATCCATAGACAAGCACCGCTTACCGTAAAGTTTAGTTCGAGGCGCTCGCCCGTTCTGTGTTCCCTCGCTATAGATGCTATGTTTATTACACTCCTGACATTTTTTATCTGCATTCCAGCACACTGGTTTGCAGGTCCTTTGTACGGGCTCATTGTGCGAATTGCGAGTATTGTTTTCGTTGTCCAAAGCTTCGGATGCCAGATCTGTTAAAGTAACAAGACTTGCATCACTACTCCTGGCTTTCCTAATGGAAGAATTGCCAACAAACCCTTCTCCCCTGCCTAAGCTCCTTCCATTTGTTTCTCTCTCTGAAATATCTTCTCTCTGTACTGAACTGGATCCACCTCCACGGATACTTCCTGAAAAATGTCCGCATTCGCTACTTCGACTACTGAAGCTTCTCCCCCCTCTGTGAATGCGTAATGTAACAGCATTGGCTGTGTGACCGCTCACTTTTTCCTTCCCAGAACACTTCGTTTTTAGCTCTCCCTTTTCATAAGCGGAGATAGTTCTCATTGCAGCACGATATATCTGCAAGTAAAAGAACACCATCACTAGCATGGGAACAAAGAATGAGCCAAGCGCAGCGTAGATTCGATACCCCCTGGAGTTAGTTAATTCACAAGTTATCGTGTATGCTGCATTCGGGGGCTTTGTACAAGATTCGTTATTGTTTGCAAAATTGGATGCTTGTATTTCACTGTCACAATTAATGTACATTGCTTCCGTGGTAGCTGCAGCAGTAGTTGTAACATGTGGAATGGTCGTCTCGTTTTGGTCCATTTCTATTTTAATGGTGTCATTCCAACCAATCAGTGGGGGGCATCCTATAACGAATGAGAACAGCCATACTCCAGCGACTAGGGTCTTGGCACGGCGTGAGGACATGAGGCCGGGATACCGTATTGGTCGAGTGATGGCCAGGTAGCGGTCAAAACTGATACAGCACAGGTTGAGGATTGATGCCGTGCATAGCCAGACGTCTACGGCGAGCCAGATCTAATTGATGGAGAAATGGAAAACAGAGTACTTGGTCAAACATTGCCATACACATTTAATGGAAGGAATTTAAAACAGAGAACAGCACGTCTAGTCTTTTAGATAAAACAAACAGCCATTCCAATATCACAGCATGCTAGATCTAATGTATAAACCAGGAAACATAACATACTGAAATATTACATTAAACAAATAATCTACCTTGGGAAACTGTAAATTTAAAGCACAATCAGACATATGACAAGTTAAATCCAGTTAGGAATATTGTAAGTCACATTCAATGAGACAAAGAATGGTGACTGCCTATTCGTATTTTTTTTTCTTTTTTTTTTCCCCATCCAGGTAAAACGGAAAAATAGATGGATAGGTTATCGGGATAGAGTTATCCGCCCTACCAAAAATGAAGAGTAAGACGTCTCCTTTCCTCCGCTAGTCTTTGGGATACCCCTGGGCAATGTGAAGCCCCCGTTTAGCCCCTCTATCAGGGTTACTTGAAGCTAATGGATCGGGTGGTGGATGGTGTTGTGGGAGCAGTCGACAAGAAGTGCCGGTTATGGTCTCCACTCCGCGATGGCAGGCGGAGGTTCTCATTTGCAGAGACAATGGCTGCGATCTTCGACTAGTACAGTCACTGCCAAGAAGGAAGGGAATGGCAAACTAATTTCTTATATTGCCTAGTATAATTATGTCCAAATACAATTTAATATCCACAGCTAACAGCGTTAATGTGCTACAGTTGACACCCGATCGTCATCAACCTACTGTATGCGAAATAAAAAAAATAAACAGACACTATTAACAGGAACTCGGGAAGAAGAAGAGGGAGACAATTATTATTCAATCTACACAGGGATATGATTCTAATAGACATCAAAGAAAATGTAGGTCATGAATTATATTTCACATTTGTGCTCATACATATCATATTACTGGCAGGAAATCTAAATGAACTTATCATCATCATCATCATCATCATCATCAAGTACCGGGCCTACTGGCGTAGGTGATTATGTCTCTCCACAACTTCCTCATCAAGGCCAGCTCCTTGTCGTGGGGATGGGGCTTAACAGTCACCAGGGACTGAAAACCAAGACTGGCCAGGACTTCCTACACCCGTGCAAGACACAGTCTGCTCTAGCAATTTTAAGTGCTGAAGTCGGAGGCAACCAGCCAAAAGGCGCACTACAAAAATCAGGATGCCACGCACTCAACGCAAATGGAAGTATGTCTATAACTGCAAATCAATATGGCACTCGCCCTGTGATGGACACTCAGGCAGGTGCAGCGCTGGGCCCTCAGCCTCGAAAGGGCCCTACCTCTATTACTGGATGTCCTTCTCAATCGCTCTGTGGAGTCAGGGGGCGAGAGAATAGAGCTACTGGCCAACCCAAAATAAGACCACTCAAAATAATGCACTGGAATGCTGAAGGCATCAACAGCAAAAGAGATGGGTCCAGAAAAAAGATAGAATTAGAAAATATCCTGCATGAAGAACAAGTAAGCATATGCTGTTTGCAGGAAACCCATCTAAACAACAACATAGCCTTGAAGATTAGGGGATACCAGTGCTACCGATCTGACAGAAAAAACAGACAAAAGGGCGGAATATTGACACTTGTAAAGAACAACATCAACGCATGTCAGATTGAAGTGTATATGGATGGGGCGGAATATCAAATACTGCACCTCAGGACAGGAAATACAGACTTCCATCTACTTAACTACTACTGTCCGAGTGACCGTCCACTAGCACTAGACACAATTACATTAAAAGAAAGAATAATTGTATGTGGAGACTTTAACAGTCATTCACATAGCTGGGGCTATGAAGATATGGACAAGAGAGGTGAAGAACTTGAAAACTGGCAGGATGATCATGGGCTTATACTATTAAACCAGGCAACAGATCCACCAACATTCTATTCCAGATCATGGCATACCACATCTACACCAGACCTTGCTTTCCATTCACCAGACCTGGAGTGGAATATCACACGTATTGTGGGGAACCAACTTGGAGGCAGCGACCACCGACCTGTCTTTTTAGTGGTGCAAAATGAGGCCGTCAGGGAGAGCAGCACTCTCTCCAGATGGAATTACAAAAAGGCAGACTGGAAAATGTATCAACATTACACCAGTGTACTGACTAAAGATCTAAATACAGACAGAGACATCAACAAAATAGTTGATGAATTCAGTAGACTAATAGTACAAGCTGCCAGTGAAACAATACCTAGAGGGGCACGGAAACACTACAAACCATACTGGAGTAGTAAACTAGAACAATTGCACAATGCAATGGAAATATCTCGAAAGCAAGCAGAAAATAACCCCTGCCAGGAACACCACAATAACTATCAACATGCTAAAGCCAAATTTCAATGGGCTAAACTCCAAGCCAGACGGAGAAGCTGGAAAGAGAAAACAGAGTCCTTGAATCTTGAACGAGACGCAAGAAAAGTGTGGAAGCTTGTAAAACAGCTGAATGATGAGGGTACAGAAAGGAACACAAAAATTACACTGAAGAAGGATGGAAACATCCTAACAGGTAAGCATGCAGCAAATCACTTTGCAGACTCCTTTGCAAATGACAACAATATTGAAATTAGCCTAGAGAAACGTCAAGAGACCCGTCTAAAACAACAAAATGCAAGACAAGAAGAGACCGCACATGAAGTCATGGAAATACCCATTACACAAAGAGAGCTACAGCTGGCAATATCCAAATTAAAAATTAAAAATTCACCAGGTAGTGATGGAGTGTCCAATGAAATGATTAAGAACTTGGGAACTGCAGCTAAAGCAAAACTACTGCAGATCTACAACATTTGCTGGATCACAGGTAGAGTGCCACAGGCATGGAGAGAAGCAATTATGATACCATTACTAAAGCCAGGAAAAGATGGTTCTATGGCATCCAGCTATAGACCAATCAGCCTTACAAGCTGTTTGTGCAAAACAATGGAACGTATAATCAATCTCAGACTGCAGTGGTACCTGGAAAGTGAAAATCTCCTTGTCCCACAACAAGCAGGCTTTAGACATTGTTATTCTACCGAAGATCAAGCAACCTATCTTTCCCAGGAAATTGAAGATGCGTTTCAAGAAAAGAAACTGGTACTAGCAGCATGGATAGACCTAAAGAAAGCATTTGATAAGGTATGGAAGGAAGGGCTTTTGAAGAAACTGAGAAATTATGGAGTAAATGGCAGGATGTACAAATGGGTCAAAACATACCTGCATAACAGGAGAGCCAGAGTGCAACTGGATGGTCTTAAGAGTAAGAAGGTCTCACTGCTTCAGGGTGTTCCACAGGGAGGAGTACTATCTCCAACACTTTTTCTAATCTACATCAATGACCTAGTTACTGAACTACCACATGGCATCAAAGTGGCAATGTATGCAGATGACTTGGTAATGTGGTGCACAGAAGAATATGCAACAGTGGCCTCCAAATTGTTACAAAGAGCTATGAATGCACTGAATTCATGGACAAATAGATGGTGTATCAGCATCAATACAGACAAATGCAGTACTACACTTTTCACTCTCTCCCCAAAACAAAAAGCAGGAGCCATCTACATAAACAATGAGTCTGTGAAAGAAGACATACAAGCTACGTATCTCGGAGTTACATTTGATAACAAACTATCTTGGAAACAGCAGATAAATAAGGCAACGCAAAAAGCAAGGAGAAAATTGGCTATTCTAAGAAAGCTGTGTGGAACTACATGGGGTGCGAGTGGGAAAATACTCAGTAAAGTTTACCAACAGAGTATACGCCCACATTTAGAATATGGATCATATGCATGGTGCTCAGCATCAAACACCACACTGCAAGAACTGGATAAAGTACAAAACCAGGCACTTAGGGTCATCACAGGAGCAATGAAATCAACACCAATATTGGAGATGGAGAAATTGTGGAGGATACCAGCACTGAGAGAACGGAGGGACACAAAGGTGCTGATACAGGCAGAAAAATTTGCTTGCATGTCGAGACATCCAATGAAGGACCGATTCCAAAATCTTGCATTGGGACGACTTAAGAGAAGCAGTTTTATCCACCAAGCCAAGCGTATTAGTAGACAAACATTA
The DNA here is from genome assembly GCA_032433765.1 of Megaustenia siamemsis. Lineage (NCBI taxonomy): Eukaryota > Metazoa > Mollusca > Gastropoda > Stylommatophora > Ariophantidae > Megaustenia > Megaustenia siamemsis. The sequence continues at coordinate 127,692,997 of JAVIAB010000051.1, read as the reverse complement.
GGCATGCCAAGAGTTGTTAACCCCCTACTGCCCATACCAGAACAGACTCCCTGGACAGAGGAATCAGGATTATCAGTTCAAATACGGACAGAAGTGAAAGGAATAGTTGACAAAGAGGAACAGTGTAGTCTACAGCGAAAAACAATAACTCTCAGTTTCCTGGATGAATAATACCCACAAGATCTATGGATTCGTGTGCATACAGATGGATATGCAGTAAAAAATGGGGAGCAAGTGCAATATAGGGTACCCAAATAACACTAGGGATATGAATAAAATAGCAGCAGGGAAATATTGTCACAATTATGATGCAGAAATACAAGCAATAAAGCTGGCAATAGAAAAACTGCTGAACAGTAATCTTAGCCCGCAGCCTGTAGTGTTTTTGACAGATGCAAGATCAGTGCTCCAAGCACTGGAATCCAGAAAATTACCACATCTGCAGACCTTATTGACTGAACTCTGCAAACACTACACGGTTGCCCTGCAGTGGATCCCATCTCAGTGTGGAATACCAGGAAATGAGAAAGCAGATCAGTTGGCAAAGGAAGGTTCAATAGGCACACAAATAGATACACCGGTTACATACCATCATAAGAAACAGATAATCAAATCAATCAGAGGACCACAAGCCCCAAATCAGGATGCCTTTCATAATATGAATAGATACGAACAAGTTATCATTATACGCCTCAGAACAGAACACAATCGACTCCATAGTCACATGTATACAAAATTCAAGATCGGCACCTTAACTACTTGTACATGTGGACAGGCGCCCCAGACTGCTGAACACATACTTCAAGATTGCACAGAATATAGTAGACTGAGGAAAATCCATTGGCCCATAGATACAACACTACAGACAAAACTATATGGGCCACTGCAAGAATTACAAAAGACAGTAAAATTTATACAGGAAACGACATTGCAGATATAGACAATACTTCAGGCGAACGAAAGATTGATAGATAGATAGATAGATAGATAGATAGATAGATAGATAGATAGATAGATAGATAGATAGATAGATAGATAGATAGATAGATACATACATAGATAGATAGATAGATAGATAGATAGATAGATAGATAGATAGATAGATAGATAGATAGATAGATAGGTAGATAGGTAGGTAGGTAGGTAGGTGGGTAGGTGGGTGGGTGGGTGGGTTTTGGGTGGGTGGGTGGGTGGGTGGGTGGGTGGGTGGGTGGGTGGGTGGGTGGGTGGGTAGGTAGTAGGTAGGTAGGTAGGTAGGTAGGTAGGTAGGTAGGTAGGTAGATAGATAGATAGATAGATAGATAGATAGATAGATAGATAGATAGATAGATAGATAGATAGATAGATAGATAGATAGATAGATAGATAGATAGATAGATAGATAGATAGATAGATAGATAGATAGATAGATAGATAGATAGATAGATAGATAGATAGATAGATAGATAGATAGATAGATAGATAGATAGATAGATAGATAGATAGATAGATAGATCTCCACAACTTTCTATCTCGACAGTTATTTATCATTTCCGTTGTTGACCTTCTGCGAAGCCATTCTCTTAAGCTGTCTGGTATCTTTTCTCGTTGCTTCCCTCTATCTCTTCATCCCTCGATTTTTCCAGTTATTTCAATATATATCAGCTGTTCCCTTCTCTTTACATGGCCCATGGTCAGAAAATGATGATTTTTGTATTTACTCTCATCTATTAAGATGAGATGTGTTAGTCGAATGATAGGAAACAGTCTGAGAGATAAGATTAGAAATGAAGAACTGAGAAAAGGCTAGGAATAACTATAATAATAGGATATGTAAAGAAACAACAGATAAATTGGATTGGCCACGTGGCAGGGCAAAAAGATCAAAACACAACGCAACGAGCCTTCAATAAACGTTGCGAGAACACCAGAACAAAGGGCCGACCACGAAAAAGATGGATTTACGAAATATTAGAAACACTAGGAAAACATAATAGCAACAGAGTCGAACAGAATAGCAAAAGACTTCAAATTATATCTTCCGTATACGCTGAAAGGCAAACAAGGAAGGAAAGAAGAAGAAGCAGCAGATTTGCTTTTAACCTTGCTGGGCAGCCTCTCATTAAAATATGGCAACCACAGTCTGCCAGCGAACCCGAAAACCGTCACCAATTCGTTGTTGTCATGCAAATAAAACTTCCGAGGCTCCAAAGATAAGTATAGTCGATATTGGAAGACAATTTCAGTTGATGAATATTCTACAACGTTGAGTACAACGATTTGAAGAAATCCTTGATTGGCTGCAAACTAAGACATAACTCATCAAATACATTTTACATTGGGAACAGAGAAGAAAAAGAGATCAAATAAGGAGATAACGGAGAATAAAACAATAATGAATATAGAGGAGATTGACGAGCGATTGCCAGTGATTGGGGAGTTTTAAAAGTATGGAAAATAGCGATCAGTAAGAGTGAAACAGAAAGAGAAAGGATATGGCGACCATCCCTTGCACACAACCACTGATGTTGAGACTAAAAGATTGAAACCGCATTAATGTGGCGAAACGAATAAAAACATCATCTTTCTAAGACAGTACACACTCAAATCTGCCATTCTCATTTCACCATGCCATAGCCCTGTTACAAATTCAGTCATCTTGGTGGTCATCATAAATAGTATTATATATTGTTTGAGCCCCCCATTGGCAGACACGTTTCTATATCAAGTAAATACCCATTTCGACTACCAGACACCCTAGTCATTGAACAAGCTCATTGAGATCCTTGTTGCAGATGACACTAATCGATGCCTCAATATTTACTCTGTCAGAATCGATTATCAGACCAGCTCGAAATATTACAAAACTGTCATCTGACTTCTCAGGTTCTGATATTTTTAAGCTTATGATCTGAGCCCAGAAATGGCAGAATATATGTTGTAAGAGTGCCTGGTGTACAGATAGAGTAGAGAGGGACATAACGTTTATCAACGGGATGTCTAGACGAACACCAAAATAAAATCCTGAAGCGAAACATCAAAACTTTAGTAAAAAATGAGAACACTACTCTTATGTTTGATAACAGAAGGCATGAATGCAATGAAGATCAACGGTATATACATTTCGTGCATTTATTTGAAGTAAGTAAAAAAAAAAAAGTAAAGTGCCACCGTCACGCCAAGTGGCGTATAGGGAATATGGTGTCAGTGACCATAAATTTTACAGACCTTCAGCACATGATTTTTGGGGTAATGTGGTCGATATTACGCCCGTGCCGCTTTACTTTCCCAGAAAAAATTCGGTACCCATTAAAGGCTGGGTGAACCTGGAAGCAGTCGATTGGGATCGAACCCTACCTCTTGTCCTTTGTAGTCCAGCTCACTAACCACTGAGCTATCGCGGCTCCCTATTTATTTGAAGTATACCGGTAACTTCCATTTATTCTCTCTCTCTCTCTCTCTCTGCGTTCAGGACTCAATCAGAGTAAGGATTCCAGACTCTCATATGAAGTCAGCTGTCAGGCTAAGTGTGTTGATCGCCCCCACAGACAGAACATCACAATTAGAGACTGTCAGATCCACTCTTACTGAACACCCGTTAATACGTTGCACTGTGTTCTGCGCCACTGGCCCAGTGCATCCGATTACAGCCAACATTTTATTCGGGTTTGCTTTCCCTAGCCTTTGATTGTCCCAATCTTCCTGCAAGGCAGCAGATTGTCTTTTCTGTAGGGGGATTCTGCCCTTAGATGGTAGGCCCTCCCAGGTTTACAAGCACCATCTGCCCGAGTCACTAGAGGTGACTAACACAGACACAGACACACAAAGATGTGAGATGTGACTAACACAGACATACACACACAAAGATGTGAGATGTGACTAACACAGACATGCACACACAAATATATGAGATGTGACTAATACAGACATGCACACAGCGATACGAGGCATGACTAACACTGACACACATCAAGATATATGACACATGACTAACATAAACATGCACATAAAGATATGAGATATAACTGACATTGACATGCACACACAAAGATATGACACATGCCTAACATAGACATGCACACAAAGATAAGAGATATGACTAACATAGATATGCACACACAAAGATATGAGATGGGACTAACATAGCCATGCACACACAAGGATATGAGATGTGACAAACACAGACATGCACACACAAAGATATGATATATGACTAACATAAACATGAACACAAAGATATGAGATATCACTAACCCAGACATGCACACACAAAGATATGACATATGACTAACACTGGTACACACTAAGATATGAGATATGACTAAACACAGACACACATAAAGATATGAGACATGATTAACACGGACACACCGAGATATGAGATATGACTAACATGACACACACCAAGATATGAGCCATGGCCAGCACACACAAGCTAAGATATGAGCCATGGCTAGGACAGAAACACAGCAAGATATGAGCCATGGCTTCACTAAAAAACACAAAAAATTAACCATGTCTATCACAGAAACACATTAAAGTTCCCATATGCTTGGGCTTGTTGTAGTCAGCAGACTCTTCTGAACGTGGGAATCACAGGTTTCGTTAAACAGTTTTCCGGAGATTTGAGAGTGCATTCTGACCCATAGAACGTTCTCTTGCATGTACAGTTTCCCGATCGACTGTTGACAAGTGTCGTTGAAACAGTTGTCCGGACATTTGAGAGTACATATGATGTCACAGCCATCAGAACACATCTGTTCGCACAGTAGCCCAAAATTACCATCGGGACAAGTGTCATTACAGGTATAGCCAAGATGTTTACATTGTAGGCATTTTCCAGATTTGTCCTTAAATAAAGGACAGACACTGAGACAAGACCCGGAACAGTCGTGTCCATAGATCCCATGTGAACAGTTGCCGTGACAAGTACCGATGATGACATTGCAGCCTTTACTACACCCACTGCACAATGCACAAAACGACCAAGAATGCTCGTCCAGACAATAGGTGTCTGTAAATGTTTGCACCTCACATACCGTCAGTGCACTGTCGACCTGCGAAATGGTCGGTGAGAACTCAATCTTAATGTGTGCCATTGACGTTTGTGTTTTACTACAATAGTGTTCACAGATAAATTAAGGTATGATATATCATTATACTGGAACACTACTCCGCCACTGTCAGAGAAAGCCTTTAGAGTGGCATTCTTTACCCGAATCATAGTGCTAGCTCGATGATAGATTCGAATGATGTGAGTCTTCTGGGGCGTTGCAAAGTTCCGATACCAGTAAACAGTATTGGTTCCACTTCTCCATTGTGTGTGTGTGTGCAGTCATTGTCATAGAGATTGGTCTTTGTTTTGCTATTAACTGCGGCCTCTGGTCCACATCCGTCCCCTGTATAACAAGCATCAAATTTGTCGGTCTGGTTTGTGATCTGTTTGAGAGCCACTTTCCGACCCCCGCCAATGTAGATGGAGAAGATATTTGCAATTATCGACCTTTCAATCCGTAACTTGTTGATCAGACCAGCCCCAGAGCAGAAGGCATCAATCTCGTGCGGACTAACTACAAACCTTGATACATTGTTACATGAGGCAGAACCATTCAGTTCTGCCGTGAAACTGTCCGGATATTTTAAGTCATTCGCATAAATCCTAAACCAGGAGCACGGCAAAGATTGATTGAGAGTTGCCTCAACTGATGTAGAATCTGTGTCCGGATTACATGAGGTGTCGTTGTTATCAAACAGGAAAGTAGGTTCAGATTTTTGGGCATATTTGCAAATAAAATCCAAATACTGACACTGGGGTCCGAAAAATGTTGTGCTGACAACTGTCATTGTTTGGGCATGTCCCTGTAGTTTTGTCACAAACTAAGTCATTATAGCAGTGACATTGTAACGAACAATTTGCCCCAAACCACCGTCGGCACAAGTAAGGTCATTAGCTTCCATGGTTGCTAACGAAGCCAGCGAATAAAGACTTGATCTACAGCGATGGTTAACGAACTGTGTACACACATTTATTATCAAACCCGTGATTACATTTCAAAAAAATCCGCCATCTCACTGTGGTAACAGATAGCGTGAAATTCTCTAATAGAATGAGATAAACCGTTGGAGACACGGAAAATCAACATTGTTTACATGGCTTGGACGCAAGAAGCGTCCATTTTGGTGCGTCCCATGACGTCATCTCCCTTCCCTTTATTCAATGTCAACTATAAAGTCAACACAGAAAGTTATACAGTTGTATATATACATAGACAATCACCACTTATTATTCTTTCCTCGATGGCATTTGTTTTATCATTTATTCAAGTAATAAGTGAATTGAAGAAACGCTAAATCATAACAGAATGCATAGCCAGGGTTGCAAGGTCTTTTTTTTCGTAAGATTTACGTTTTTCATTACATTTACGTTTTTTTCTTTTACCCGTAAACCGATTTCTTACGTTTTTTAGCATTCACAAAATTATTGGATATTATTTTTAATTCTCACGAATTGAACATTTTACAACATTTTTCTCACAGCTAACAATGTTCTATTCATCATTTTTTTTCTCACAGCTAACAATGATCAATTCATCATTTTTTTCTCACAGCTAACAATGTTCTATTCATCATTTTTCCTCACAGCTAACAATGTTCTATTCATCATTTTTTCTCACAGCTAACAATGTTCTATTTATCATTTTTTCTCACAGCTAACAATGTTCTATTCATTATTTATATAACAGTACGAATTTGTGTCATGAACGTAAAATCGTCAATGTTCTATTCATTTTTACAACTTTATAACGTTTATTTTCTGTTATGTTATCACAAGGCCCTTATTGATAAATTTCAATAGGCTCTGATGGCGGATAACCTCGGGTAGTTATTAATGTGGTATTAGTAGTAGCAACTGTAGTAGTAGTAGTGGTTGTGGTGGTAGTAGTAGTAGTAGTGGTAGTGGTGGTAGTAGTAGTAGTGGTAGTGGTGGTGGTTTTAGTAGTAGTAGTGGTGGTGGTGGGAGAAGTAGTAACGGTTATTGTAGTAGTAGTAGTAGTGATGGTGGTGGTGGTAGTTGTAGTAGTAGTAGTAGTGGTGGTAATAGTAGTGGTGGTAATAGTAGTACTTGTATTTGTAATAGTGGTGGTGGTGTAAGTAGTAGTAGTAGTGGTCATGGTGGTGGTAGTAGTAGTAACTGTAATAGTAGTAGTTGTAAAGGTGGTAGTACTAGTAGTAGTAGTGGTGGTAGTAGTAGTGGTGGTGGTAGTTGTGGTAGTGGCGGAAGTAGTAGTGGTGGTGGTGGTAGTAGTAACTGTAGTAGTAGTGGTGGTGGTAGTTGTGGTAGTGGCGGTAGTAGTAATGGTGGTGGTGGTAGTAGTATCTGTAGTAGTAGTGGTGGTGGTAGTAACTGTAGTAGTAGTGGTGGTGGTAGTAACTGTAGTAGTAGTGGTGGTGGTAGTTGTGGTAGTGGCGGTAGTAGTAGTGGTGGTGGTGGTAGTAGTAACTGTAGTAGTAGTGGTGGTGGTAGTAACTGTAGTAGTAGTGGTGGTGGTAGTAACTGTAGTAGTAGTGGTGGTGGTAGTTGTGGTAGTGGCGGTAGTAGTAGTGGTGGTGGTGGTAGTAGTAGTAGTAACTGTAGTAGTAGTGGTGGTGGTGGTAGTAGTAGTAGTAACTGTAGTAGTAGTGGTGGTGGTGGTAGTAGTAACTGTAGTAGTAATGGTGGTGGTGGTAGTAGTAACTGTAGTAGTAGTGGTGGTGGTGGTAGTAGTAGTAGTAACTGTAGTAGACTGAGGAAAATCCACTGGCCCATAGATACAACACTACAGACAAAACTATATGGGCCACTGCAAGAATTACAAAAGACAGTAAAATTTATACAGGAAACGACATTGCAGATATAGACAATACTTCAGGCGAACGAAAGATAGATAGATGGATAGCTAGATAGATAGATAGATAGATAGATAGATAGATAGATAGATAGATAGATAGATAGATAGATAGATAGATAGATAGATAGATAGATAGATAGATAGATAGATAGATAGATAGATAGATAGATAGATAGATAGATAGATAGATAGATAGATAGGTAGGTAGGTAGGTAGGTAGGTAGGTGGGTAGGTGGGTGGGTGGGTGGGTGGGTTTTGGGTGGTGGGTGGGTGGGTGGGTGGGTGGGTGGGTGGGTGGGTGGGTGGGTGGGTGGGTAGGTAGGTAGGTAGGTAGGTAGGTAGGTAGGTAGGTAGGTAGGTAGGTAGGTAGGTAGATAGATAGATAGATAGATAGATAGATAGATAGATAGATAGATAGATAGATAGATAGATAGATAGATAGATAGATAGATAGATAGATAGATAGATAGATAGATAGATAGATAGATAGATAGATAGATAGATCTCCACAACTTTCTATCTCGACAGTTATTTATCATTTCCGTTGTTGACCTTCTGCGAAGCCATTCTCTTAAGCTGTCTGGTATCTTTTCTCGTTGCTTCCCTCTATCTCTTCATCCCTCGATTTTTCCAGTTATTTCAATATATATCAGCTGTTCCCTTCTCTTTACATGGCCCATGGTCAGAAAATGATGATTTTTGTATTTACTCTCATCTATTAAGATGAGATGTGTTAGTCGAATGATAGGAAACAGTCTGAGAGATAAGATTAGAAATGAAGAACTGAGAAAAGGCTAGGAATAACTATAATAATAGGATATGTAAAGAAACAACAGATAAATTGGATTGGCCACGTGGCAGGGCAAAAAGATCAAAACACAACGCAACGAGTCTTCAATAAACGTTGCGAGAACACCAGAACAAAGGGCCGACCACGAAAAAGATGGATTTACGAAATATTAGAAACACTAGGAAAACATAATAGCAACAGAGTCGAACAGAATAGCAAAAGACTTCAAATTATATCTTCCGTATACGCTGAAAGGCAAACAAGGAAGGAAAGAAGAAGAAGCAGCAGATTTGCTTTTAACCTTGCTGGGCAGCCTCTCATTAAAATATGGCAACCACAGTCTGCCAGCGAACCCGAAAACCGTCACCAATTCGTTGTTGTCATGCAAATAAAACTTCCGAGGCTCCAAAGATAAGTATAGTCGATATTGGAAGACAATTTCAGTTGATGAATATTCTACAACGTTGAGTACAACGATTTGAAGAAATCCTTGATTGGCTGCAAACTAAGACATAACTCATCAAATACATTTTACATTGGGAACAGAGAAGAAAAGAGATCAAATAAGGAGATAACGGAGAATAAACAATAATGAATATAGAGGAGATTGACGAGCGATTGCCAGTGATTGGGGAGTTTTTAAAGTATGGAAAATAGCGATCAGTAAGAGTGAAACAGAAAGAGAAAGGATATGGCGACCATCCCTTGCACACAACCACTGATGTTGAGACTAAAAGATTGAAACCGCATTAATGTGGCGAAACGAATAAAAACATCATCTTTCTAAGACAGTACACACTCAAATCTGCCATTCTCATTTCACCATGCCATAGCCCTGTTACAAATTCAGTCATCTTGGTGGTCATCATCTATCTATCTATCTATCTATTGACCTTTCGAGCCGTAACCGGCCCATAGGGCGTAGACCAAGATACACCTTCTCCTATATGAATTTTTGTTCTAGCAGTTTTCTTTTAAAGATATTTTATCAAATCTCGCCATCTGTCTCTGTTCTGTGCAAGCAGTTCTATCTCATTGAGGGAGCCGATTCCTGCTGCTCTTGCCTCTCTCATCAATGTTCTTCTCAGTGTCTCCCTGGGTCTTCCTCTTTTTCTTTTACCTGTTGTTTCCCATATGAGGGCTTGCTTTGCTATTCGATTATTATCTCTTCTCATCACATGTCCAACGTATGACCATCGTCTTTTCTTTATTACTGAAGATATTAGTGGTTGATTGACGATTTCTCTAATTTCCTCGTTTGTTTTGAATTCGTTCCATTCTATACCAAGTATTTTCCTTAGACATTTATTTTCGAATGCGTTCAACTTTGTTTCTATATCACTTGTTGTTTTCCAGCTTTCACACGCATACGTAAGGGTTGATAGTACATTTGATTTGAATAGCCTAAGTTTTGTGGTCATCATAAATAGTATTATATATTGTTTGAGCCCCCCATTGGCAGACACGTTTCTATATCAAGTAAATACCCATTTCGACTACCAGACACCCTAGTCATTGAACAAGCTCATTGAGATCCTTGTTGCAGATGACACTAATCGATGCCTCAATATTTACTCTGTCAGAATCGATTATCAGACCAGCTCGAAATATTACAAAACTGTCATCTGACTTCTCAGGTTCTGATATTTTTAAGCTTATGATCTGAGCCCAGAAATGGCAGAATATATGTTGTAAGAGTGCCTGGTGTACAGATAGAGTAGAGAGGGACATAACGTTTATCAACGGGATGTCTAGACGAACACCAAATAAAATCCTGAAGCGAAACATCAAAACTTTAGTAAAAAATGAGAACACTACTCTTATGTTTGATAACAGAAGGCATGAATGCAATGAAGATCAACGGTATATACATTTCGTGCATTTATTTGAAGTAAGTAAAAAAAAAAAAGTAAAGTGCCACCGTCACGCCAAGTGGCGTATAGGGAATATGGTGTCAGTGACCATAAATTTTACAGACCTTCAGCACATGATTTTTGGGGTAATGTGGTCGATATTACGCCCGTGCCGCTTTACTTTCCCAGAAAAAAATTCGGTACCCATTAAAGGCTGGGTGAACCTGGAAGCAGTCGATTGGGATCGAACCCTACCTCTTGTCCTTTGTAGTCCAGCTCACTAACCACTGAGCTATCGCGGCTCCCTATTTATTTGAAGTATACCGGTAACTTCCATTTATTCTCTCTCTCTCTCTCTCTGCGTTCAGGACTCAATCAGAGTAAGGATTCCAGACTCTCATATGAAATCAGCTGTCAGGCTAAGTGTGTTGATCGCCCCCACAGACAGAACATCACAATTAGAGTCTGTCAGATCCACTCTGACTGAACACCCGTTAATACGTTGCACTGTGTTCTGCGCCACTGGCCCAGTGCATCCGATTACAGCCAACATTTTATTCGGGTTTGCTTTCCCTAGCCTTTGATTGTCCCAATCTTCCTGCAAGGCAGCAGATTGTCTTTTCTGTAGGGGATTCTGCCCTTAGATGGTAGGCCCTCCCAGGTTTACAAGCACCATCTGCCCGAGTCACTAGAGGTGACTAACACAGACACAGACACACAAAGATGTGAGATGTGACTAACACAGACATACACACACAAAGATGTGAGATGTGACTAACACAGACATGCACACACAAATATATGAGATGTGACTAATACAGACATGCACACAGCGATACGAGGCATGACTAACACTGACACACATCAAGATATATGACACATGACTAACATAAACATGCACATAAAGATATGAGATATAACTGACATTGACATGCACACACAAAGATATGACACATGCCTAACATAGACATGCACACAAAGATAAGAGATATGACTAACATAGATATGCACACACAAAGATATGAGATGGGACTAACATAGCCATGCACACACAAGGATATGAGATGTGACAAACACAGACATGCACACACAAAGATATGATGTATGACTAACATAAACATGAACACAAAGATATGAGATATCACTAACCCAGACATGCACACACAAAGATATGACATATGACTAACACTGGTACACACTAAGATATGAGATATGACTAAACACAGACACACATAAAGATATGAGACATGATTAACACGGACACACCGAGATATGAGATATGACTAACATGACACACACCAAGATATGAGCCATGGCCAGCACACACAAGCTAAGATATGAGCCATGGCTAGGACAGAAACACAGCAAGATATGAGCCATGGCTTCACTAAAAAACACAAAAAATTAACCATGTCTATCACAGAAACACATTAAAGTTCCCATATGCTTGGGCTTGTTGTAGTCAGCAGACTCTTCTGAACGTGGGAATCACAGGTTTCGTTAAACAGTTTTCCGGAGATTTGAGAGTGCATTCTGACCCATAGAACGTTCTCTTGCATGTACAGTTTCCCGATCGACTGTTGACAAGTGTCGTTGAAACAGTTGTCCGGACATTTGAGAGTACATATGATGTCACAGCCATCAGAACACATCTGTTCGCACAGTAGCCCAAAATTACCATCGGGACAAGTGTCATTACAGGTATAGCCAAGATGTTTACATTGTAGGCATTTTCCAGATTTGTCCTTAAATAAAGGACAGACACTGAGACAAGACCCGGAACAGTCGTGTCCATAGATCCCATGTGAACAGTTGCCGTGACAAGTACCGATGATGACATTGCAGCCTTTACTACACCCACTGCACAATGCACAAAACGACCAAGAATGCTCGTCCAGACAATAGGTGTCTGTAAATGTTTGCACCTCACATACCGTCAGTGCACTGTCGACCTGCGAAATGGTCGGTGAGAACTCAATCTTAATGTGTGCCATTGACGTTTGTGTTTTACTACAATAGTGTTCACAGATAAATTAAGGTATGATATATCATTATACTGGAACACTACTCCGCCACTGTCAGAGAAAGCCTTTAGAGTGGCATTCTTTACCCGAATCATAGTGCTAGCTCGATGATAGATTCGAATGATGTGAGTCTTCTGGGGCGTTGCAAAGTTCCGATACCAGTAAACAGTATTGGTTCCACTTCTCCATTGTGTGTGTGTGTGCAGTCATTGTCATAGAGATTGGTCTTTGTTTTGCTATTAACTGCGGCCTCTGGTCCACATCCGTCCCCTGTATAACAAGCATCAAATTTGTCGGTCTGGTTTGTGATCTGTTTGAGAGCCACTTTCCGACCCCCGCCAATGTAGATGGAGAAGATATTTGCAATTATCGACCTTTCAATCCGTAACTTGTTGATCAGACCAGCCCCAGAGCAGAAGGCATCAATCTCGTGCGGACTAACTACAAACCTTGATACATTGTTACATGAGGCAGAACCATTCAGTTCTGCCGTGAAACTGTCCGGATATTTTAAGTCATTCGCATAAATCCTAAACCAGGAGCACGGCAAAGATTGATTGAGAGTTGCCTCAACTGATGTAGAATCTGTGTCCGGATTACATGAGGTGTCGTTGTTATCAAACAGGAAAGTAGGTTCAGATTTTTGGGCATATTTGCAAATAAAATCCAAATACTGACACTGGGGTCCGAAAAATGTTGTGCTGACAACTGTCATTGTTTGGGCATGTCCCTGTAGTTTTGTCACAAACTAAGTCATTATAGCAGTGACATTGTAACGAACAATTTGCCCCAAACCACCGTCGGCACAAGTAAGGTCATTAGCTTCCATGGTTGCTAACGAAGCCAGCGAATAAAGACTTGATCTACAGCGATGGTTAACGAACTGTGTACACACATTTATTATCAAACCCGTGATTACATTTCAAAAAAATCCGCCATCTCACTGTGGTAACAGATGGCGTGAAATTCTCTAATAGAATGAGATAAACCGTTGGAGACACGGAAAATCAACATTGTTTACATGGCTTGGACGCAAGAAGCGTCCATTTTGGTGCGTCCCATGACGTCATCTCCCTTCCCTTTATTCAATGTCAACTATAAAGTCAACACAGAAAGTTATACAGTTGTATATATACATAGACAATCACCACTTATTATTCTTTCCTCGATGGCATTTGTTTTATCATTTATTCAAGTAATAAGTGAATTGAAGAAACGCTAAATCATAACAGAATGCATAGCCAGGGTTGCAAGGTCTTTTTTTTCGTAAGATTTACGTTTTTCATTACATTTACGTTTTTTTCTTTTACCCGTAAACCGATTTCTTACGTTTTTTAGCATTCACAAAATTATTGGATATTATTTTTAATTCTCACGAATTGAACATTTTACAACATTTTTCTCACAGCTAACAATGTTCTATTCATCATTTTTTTTCTCACAGCTAACAATGATCAATTCATCATTTTTTTCTCACAGCTAACAATGTTCTATTCATCATTTTTCCTCACAGCTAACAATGTTCTATTCATCATTTTTTCTCACAGCTAACAATGTTCTATTTATCATTTTTTCTCACAGCTAACAATGTTCTATTCATTATTTATATAACAGTACGAATTTGTGTCATGAACGTAAAATCGTCAATGTTCTATTCATTTTTACAACTTTATAAAGTTTATTTTCTGTTATGTTATCACAAGGCCCTTATTGATAAATTTCAATAGGCTCTGATGGCGGATAACCTCGGGTAGTTATTAATGTGGTATTAGTAGTAGCAACTGTAGTAGTAGTAGTGGTTGTGGTGGTAGTAGTAGTAGTAGTAGTGGTAGTGGTGGTAGTAGTAGTAGTGGTAGTGGTGGTGGTTTTAGTAGTAGTAGTGGTGGTGGTGGGAGAAGTAGTAACGGTTATTGTAGTAGTAGTAGTAGTGATGGTGGTGGTGGTAGTTGTAGTAGTAGTAGTAGTGGTGGTAATAGTAGTGGTGGTAATAGTAGTACTTGTATTTGTAATAGTGGTGGTGGTGTAAGTAGTAGTAGTAGTGGTCATGGTGGTGGTAGTAGTAGTAACTGTAATAGTAGTAGTTGTAAAGGTGGTAGTACTAGTAGTAGTAGTGGTGGTAGTAGTAGTGGTGGTGGTAGTTGTGGTAGTGGCGGTAGTAGTAGTGGTGGTGGTGGTAGTAGTAACTGTAGTAGTAGTGGTGGTGGTAGTTGTGGTAGTGGCGGTAGTAGTAATGGTGGTGGTGGTAGTAGTATCTGTAGTAGTAGTGGTGGTGGTAGTAACTGTAGTAGTAGTGGTGGTGGTAGTAACTGTAGTAGTAGTGGTGGTGGTAGTTGTGGTAGTGGCGGTAGTAGTAGTGGTGGTGGTGGTAGTAGTAACTGTAGTAGTAGTGGTGGTGGTAGTAACTGTAGTAGTAGTGGTGGTGGTAGTAACTGTAGTAGTAGTGGTGGTGGTAGTTGTGGTAGTGGCGGTAGTAGTAGTGGTGGTGGTGGTAGTAGTAGTAGTAACTGTAGTAGTAGTGGTGGTGGTGGTAGTAGTAGTAGTAACTGTAGTAGTAGTGGTGTGGTGGTAGTAGTAACTGTAGTAGTAATGGTGGTGGTGGTAGTAGTAACTGTAGTAGTAGTGGTGGTGGTGGTAGTAGTAGTAGTAACTGTAGTAGTAGTGGTGGTGGTGGTAGTAGTAATGGTGGTGGTGGTAGTAGTAACTGTAGTAGTAGTGGTGGTGGTGGTAGTAGTAGTAGTAACTGTAGTAGTAGTGGTGGTGGTGATAGTAGTAGTAACTGTAGTAGTAGTGGTGGTGGTGGTAGTAGTAGTAGTAACTGTAGTAGTAGTGGTGGTGGTGGTAGTAGTAGTAGTAACTGTAGTAGTAATGGTGGTGGTGGTAGTAGTAGTAACTGTAGTAGTAGTGGTGATGGTGGTAGTATTAGTAACTGTAGTGGTATTGGTGGCAGTAGTAGTAGTAGTATTTGTGGTAGTGGTGGTGGTAGTAGTATTTCAGCAGCACTTGCAAATTACACGTCACCTATCGCGCCAGTTATCTAACGTCATAACATAAAGTATAATTAATGTTTTACGATAAATCGTGAAAATATTACTTTTTTATTTAAAAAAAAAACATGGAAATCTTACTTTTTTCCAAACACAAATAGACAATCTTCATTTTTAATTAACAAAAACATGGCAATTCTATGCATTGCTGATGCCAGACTAATAATTAAAGATTGCAAAAAGGCACATAGTAGTTTAGGTATAGAATCGTATGACAAACACGCAGACAAGGAGACAAAGACAAACAAAAGAGATGAGGGCCAAATAGCGAAAGAGAGGCAGTGAGAATCAATTACAAAGACAAGAAGAGAGAAAAACAGACATAGCGAAACAAACAGAGAGAGACAGTCAGAGAGAGAGAGAGACAGACAGACAAACAAACTGACAGGCAGAAAAGCAGGAAAAAACCCCAAAAGATGAAAGAAACACACAGGAACAAAGGGACAGAGACAGTCAGAAATAAAAAGAGGAAGAAAGATCGACAGAGACAGTGAGAAAGATTTAGACAGACATGCGGACAGTCAGATGTAAGTATTGGAAAACAATAACATTTAATGAATCATATATATATAGGTAAGTAAAAGTAAAGTGCCCCGTAACGTCAAGTGGCGTATAGGGGATATGATGTTAGTGACTATAAATTTTACAGACCTTCGGCATATGGTTTTTGGGGTAACGTGGCCAATATTACGCCAGTGTCGCTTTACTTTCCCAGAAAAGGCTGGGTGAACCCGGAAACCATCGGTTGGGGTCGAACCCTACCTCTTGTCCTTTGTAGTCCAGTTCACTAACCACTGAGCTATCGCGGCTCCCAATTTATATATATATATATATATATATATATATATATATATATATATATATATATATATACTAATTATGGTTTCTTAAAGAACAAGGAATTAAAGAAAAATTCGCAGTCACAATATCAAACAAATACCAAGTCCTCCAACAACTAGAAAATACAATAAATATAGAAGATCATTGGAAACAGGTAAAAAATATATGGAAAGAGACATGCGAAGAAACACTGGGGAAAAGAGAACGCCAGAATAAGGCATGGATGACAGCAGAGACCCTGGATAAAATTAAAGAAAGAAAGAACACGCAGACATAAATAAAAGCAAAACAAGAAGTAATAAAGCCAAGACACAGGAAGCCTACACAGAGGTGAACAAAGAAGTGAGAAGATGCATTAAAAGGGATAAGAGGAAATATATAGATGAACTAGCTAAAGAGGCAGAAGATCCAGCAAATAAAGGGAATATGAAAGAACTGTACAACAGCACAAAGAAATTAAGTGGAAAATACAAACAGATCAATGCCTTTATTAAAGATAAGAAAGGAAATCTGCTTAGTAATATAAGGGAACAAATGGAGAGATGGAAAGAGCATTTTGAAGAACTTTTGAACAGACCCAGCTCAAATAATCCTCCAGATATACTACCAGCAGAAGAAGAGTTACACGTTAACTGCGGAAAACCAAGCAAAGAAGAAATAATGAAAGCCATCAAACTATTAAAAAATGGTAAAGCCACAGGACCAGATGAAATTCCTTCGGAAGCCATCAAAGTAGATATTAACACCTCTACCAAGATGTTACATGATCTATTGGATAAAATTTGGGAGAGGGAAGAAATACCTAAAGACTGGAGAGAAGGTTATATGATCAAACTACCAAAGAAAGGAAGTTTACAGGAGTGCACAAATTATAGGGGAATTATGCTACTATCAGTGCCAGAAAAAATATTAGGCAGAATCATTCTGGAGAGACTAAAGGAGGCTATAGAGAAACACTTGAGAGATGAACAAGCAGGTTTTAGGAAGAACAGATCATGTACTGATCAAATAACTACTCTACGTATAATAGTTGAACAAAGTTTAGAACTAAAATCCCCACTTTATATTGAATTCATAGATTACGAAAAGGCATTTGATAGTTTAGACAGAAGAATGCTTTGGAAGTTGCTGAGTCATTACGGAATCCCCATAAAGTTTATTAACCTGATAAAAACAATGTATGAAGGAACAAAATGTAGAGTGGTGCATGAAGGACAGCTTACAGAAGCATTTGAAATAAGAACAGGAGTAAGGCAAGGATGCCTTCTATCCCCATTTCTCTTTCTACTGGCCATAGATTGGATTATGAAAATAACTCAAAACAACAGAAATGGAATCCAGTGGTCACTGGCCAAACAACTTGATGATTTAGACTTTGCTGATGACATAGCTCTCCTATCACACAGACATCAACAGATGCAGGATAAAATGAGTATATTAGATGAGAGATCACAACAGCTAGGACTGAAGATTAATAGAGATAAGACCAACGTTATGAGAATTAATGCAGTTGGCAATAACCAAATAAAACTAGGAGAAATAACTCTACTAGACGTACAATCTTACATATATCTGGGCAGTAATATAGATAAAGAGGGAGGAACAGAAAATTATACCAAAATAAGGATATCAAAAGCAAGAGGAGCTTTCATGGCACTGGGAAACATATGGAAATATAAAGAAATTAGGTTAAATACAAAAATAAAAATTTTCAACTCAAATGTTAAGTCGGTCCTATGAAACATGGAGAATAATAAAATTGACAATCACGAAGGTACAGACTTTCATTAATGGATGCTTACGCAGAATAAAGGGGTGGAAATGGCAGGACAAAGTCACTAACGTGAAATTATGGAAATGTAGCGGTCAAATACCAGTGGATAAAGAGATACAGCGTAGACGATGGCGATGGATAGGACACACACTACGGAAGCCAACTGAGAGTATTACACAACAGGCCCTTTTTGGAATCCCCAGGGGGAAAAGACAAAGTGGAAAACCAAGGAATTCTTGGAGAAGACAGATCGAAGCAGAGATGAAGATGATGGGGAAGACATGGAATGATCTTAAAAGAATTGCAAAAAGCAGAACGACTCGGAAAGTGTTTATTGAAGACCTATGCTCCACTGGGAGCTAAAAGGTAGAAGATATATATATATATATATATATATATATATATATATATATACTAATTATAACAAAATAATTAAATAGACAACAAACAAAACCAAAGCGAAATAGGAAATGTATAGAAGAAAAGAAAACAAAATCAGGATTAAAATACGAGTTAGTGGCAAGGAAGTGAGAAAAATACAATATATTTTCTTAAAGAAATGAAATGAAGGAATTTAATTATCGGGCGTCTTGTCTGTATAAACTAGTTTGCCAAGAAGGAAAACGTAATTATTCGCCAAGTTTCGGCACTTCTGACTTGTGTAAGGGGCCAGTGTAACAACCCGAGCTTTCATTGATTCCTAACGTGAACACGCGAGCCTTTATGCAAATTTCGCGAGGCACTTTGCAACGAATTTTGGAGAGAATTAAAATTTATCTACCATTTACATTAAATTTATAAAATCACATTTTGGGGAAACGCAATTCTGACGCAACCTGTTGTGTTTCTTCAGGGAAAACCGAAGAACGGAAGAGAGAAAGGACTTCCAATTATGGAAAGCATAATCGGATATGGGGAGCCGCGATAGCTCAGTGGTTAGTGAACTGGACTACAAAGGACAAGAGGTAGGGTTCGATTCTCAACAGACGGCTTCCGATTCATCCAGCCTTTAATGGGTACCAGATTTTTTTCTGGGAAAGTAAAGCGGCACGAGGGTAATACCGAGTACATTACCCCAAAAATCACGTGCTGAAGGTCTGTAAAAATTATGGTCACTAACACCATATTCCCTATACGCCACTTGGTGTGACGGGGGTACTTTTTTTTTTTATAATCAGATATGGCGATATATCGTTATCATTAAGTTTTGTGTGTTTGCTGGTGTAGGTTATCATGTCTCACTACTACTTTCTATTTCAGGGGTTAGAAAATATGAAAAAGAATAGCAAAATGTTATATCTTCTCAACATTCCTCTATGGTGCAGAAACATTAGACAAGAAAACACAACAAATTGTTTAAGCCTTTGAAATGTGGATTTATAGAAGAATACGAAGAATTGGATGGAAAGAAAAGAAAGAAATGAAGTTTAAAATAACTAAAAGTGAAACAAGAACTACTAAACACAACTCAAACAAGTCAAATGGAGTTTTTGGGGATATTAAAAAACACAGCAGCCTACTAAAAGTAATCTTGGAAAGGAAAATGCAAGGTAAAAGCAGCAGAGGTAGACCAATACTAACATGGACGAGTAACATCGAAAGATGAATGAATCAGCCTATAACAATCTGTGCCATCAAAGCAAGAAACAGAACGGAATGGCGCTCCGATCTTTGATGCGAAGGTGGCACTCAATGTCCATTATATTATGTTCATGCTCATCATATGGTGTTAATGACATTATTTTTAAATTGGATTTTTATATCGGATGGTGGAATTGTGGGACAAATTATAGTCCGCCATTTAATACCAGTAGAGCCAACCGACCGATTTCCATCACCTATGGTCTAGACCCACTAATAGCTAATAAGAAAAAGGCTCTACTGAACTTCAATAATAATCCCAATCAAATCACCAAGGATCAGCTCAAACATGCGCAGGCCACCCTACAACGCGAAGCAAGAAGATGCGCAAACGAATACTGGAACAATCTATGCTCTGAAATACAGAAAGCCTCAGACAGGGGCGACTCAAAAACCATGCATGACAATATAAAAAAGGCCCTTGGACCAAAAATAACAAAATTAGCCCCCCTAAAATCCAAGTTTGGAGAACCTATTACTGACAAGGGACAACAAATGCAAAGATGGGTTGAACACTACTCTAATCTATACAGTGACGACAGACCAGCAAACACAGCTCTAGCACAATCAATACCCAAATATCCTACAATGTTTGAACTGGATGTTGAGCCTACTATGAACGAACTTGCTGACGCTATAAATGCCCTCTCAAGAGGAAAAGCTGCAGGAAATGACAACATTCCCACAGATGTACTAAAGGACAACCTAAGCGTACTACTTCCACACCTATACAAACTGCTAATTAAATGCTGGAGAAACGGAGAAATACCTCATGATATGAGAAATGCCAAGATTATAACGCTGTACAAGAATAAAGGAGACAGGGGCGACTGCAATAATTACAGAGGCATTTCTCTCCTTAGCACAACAGGCAAAGCTTTTGCTAGAGTCGTACTTAATCGCCTGCATAGACTTGCAGAACGGGTGCTTCCCGAGTCCCAATGCGGTTTCAGACCCGGGAGATCAACCATAGATATGATCTTCACTCTTAGACAACTGCAGGAAAAATGTCGGGAACAAAATATGCCGCTCTATATTGCCTTTGTGGATCTCACAAAGGCATTCGACACAGTAAACAGAGATGGTCTCTACAAGGTGTTAGAAGGCATAGGCTGCCCTCCTAAATTACTTAGGCTGATAATTTCCTTCCATGAAGACATGACTGGCAAAGTCCATTTTGATGGGAGTCCATCAGAGAATTTCAAAGTCAACAAAGGAGTGAAACAGGGATGTGTCCTCGCCCCCACCCTTTTTGGTATATTTTTTGCTGCCCTCCTAAATTACACCTTTGAAAACAGCTCAGGAGATATTTACATTCGCACTAGACCAGATGGCTCACTGTTCAACCTAGCACGACTAAGAGCAAAAACCAAAACAAATGTTGCCCTACTTAAAGAATTTTTATTTGCTGACGATGCAGCCCTAGTCGCTCATAGTGAGGCCACCCTACAGTCGCTGATCAACAACCTGGATAAAGCATGCGACCTTTTTTCACTGTCAATTAATGTTCAGAAGACAGTAATACTAAATCAAGGTGACTTCAAACCTCTATCTATTACTCTAAAAGACTGCCCACTAGAATCAGTACAGAAATTTACATATCTTGGATCCGCAGTTACGCAAACCATCTCTCTTGATGAAGAAATAAACTGTCGAATTGGTAAGGCAGCTACGACCTTCGGCAAACTCACAAAAAGGGCATGGAACAACACGAAACTAACTCGAAAGACTAAACTCCTAATATATCAAACATGTGTGCTTAGCACACTACTATATGGATCCGAAACCTGGACAACATACTCAAACCAGGAAAAAAGACTAAATGTCTTCCACATGCGATGTCTCCGCAAAATAATGCACATCAAATGGCAGGACAAAATAACCAACTTAACTGTCCTGCAACGTGCTAAGACCCTAACAATCATGTCGATGCTCAGAAGTCGAAGGCTAAGATGGCTGGGGCATGTCCAACGGATGGAAGAAAAACGCATTCCTAGGCAAATACTATATGGCGAGCTAAAACACGGAAAACGACAAATCGGCAGACCTAAACTACGATATAGAGATATCTGCAAATCATCTCTGAATGACTTCTCCATCTGTGAAAACGACTGGCAACATCTGGCAAGTGATCGCACATCATGGAGAGCACGTATAAGGAACGGTATAACAACATTTGAGACTGTGCTAAGACAGGACTTGGAAGAGAAGAGACTCATGAAAAAGGATGGTAAACCCTGTGGACCAGCGAGCCTGACTTGTTCATTATGTGACCGCGTGTGTTTGTCAAACATTGGTAGAATTAGCCACGAGAGAAGCTGTTCGGCAAAAACAATACCTCAAAAAATACTCAATAGCCTCCACTAGACCGTCTGACAAGACGAAAAGGGCCATATATGTGATGCCGGGGCCTTGGACTAACTACAACTATATCTTTGACATTAACAATCATCATCATGTGCCGTACCGGTTGGCGTTGGCGATCATGTCCTTCCACAATCTTCTACCCACAGTGCATCGTATGAGTTCTGGTGTTGACTGTTTTCCATGCCATGACACCAAGCTTTCCAGTATTTTCTCTCTTTGTCGCCCGCGATCTCTCTTTCCTTTTATTTTGCCAGTTGTAACCAAGTATTCCAACTTTCCTCTTCTCATGATGTGCCCAACAAATGTTGCTTGCTTCTTTCTGATGTTTTTTAGGAGCTCCCTTTTTGTGCTGACCTCTTTGAGAACTTTCTTATTGGTCTTTTTAGCTGGTCAGGGAACTTTCAACATTCTTCTGAGAAATCCCATCTCTGTGGCCTCTAATCGTCTTTTCATTGGTTTGTCTATTGTCCATGATTCGCTTCCATAGGTCAGAAATGGTTCTATATAGCATCGATGAACTCTCTTTCTCATTTTTATTGACATAGTTTTGTTGCATAAGATATTTTTCATTTTCTGAAATGCTATTTTGGTCTGAGATATTCTGCTTTATATTTCCGTGTTGCATCTTCCATCTGATGTTATAACTGTGCCCAAGTATTTCAAACGTTGCACTTGTTTCAGATTTGTCTTGTTTATTTTAATGTTACATGATGGTGATGATTGTTTCTTCGATATAACCATTACTTTTGTTTTCCTACTATTCAGACTGAGACCTTTCTTGTTGCTTTCTTTTACTATTATATCTATCATTTCTTGTAGCCCATTCTCTGTCTCTGTTATTAAGACTGTGTCATCCGCATATCGTAAATTATTTATTTTGTGACCGTTGACTTCAATTCCTTTTTTGTCTACTACTGATCTCATAATATGTTCGCTGTTAAGTGAAAGTAAATCCGGCGACAGAACACAGCCTTGTCTCATTCCTTGTTTTATAAATTGAAATTGTCCTGTTTGGTTGTTAATTCGTATAGCTGCTGTTTGTTGCCAGTACAAATGTTTTTTTTATGATTCGCAGATCCTTGCCATCAATGTTTAATTTCTCCAGCATATTTATTATTTCCACGTGCTTTACTTTGTCAAATGCTTTCGTGTAGTCTATAAAGCACATATATAGATCTTTCTTTACCTCTATAGATCTTTCTATCAATGTTCTTAATATGTATATTATTGGTGCCCTTTCCTTCCACAAATCCGCATTGTTCCTCACTTAGATTTGGTTTTATTTTGTTCCTTACACGTCTCATGATGATTCTTAGTAATACTTTAGTAATATGGCTCATTAGACTAATAGTGCGATGGTCTTCACAATTAGTGGCGCCTGACTTCTTCGGTATGGCTACAAAGATAGATTTTAGTAGATCTTCAGGTATGTAAAAAAAAAGTAAAGTACCCTTGTCACGCCAAGTGGCGTATAGGGAATATGGTGTTAGTGACCATAAATTTTACAGACCTTCAGCACATGATTTTTTAGGGGTAATGTGGTCGGTATTACGCCCGTGCCGCTTCACTTTCCCAGAAAAAAAATCCGGTACCCATTTAAGGCTGGGTGAACCCGGAAGCCGTCGTTTGGGATCGAACCCCACCCCTTGTCCTTTGTAGTCCAGTTCAATAACCACTGAGCTATCGCAGCTCCCTCTTCAGGTATGTGTCCAGTGTTATATATGTCATTGAGTAGTTTCAACGTTAACAATAAAATACAAATAAATGAGATAATGACAAAGTTTAATCTGCCGTTCGAATTAATTGCTAATTTAGATACGTACATGAAATTTAGGGATAACTGTTACTTCTACACCATAAGACAGTCCGTTAGCACAAAAGGACGTATTCAAAACATTCTCACATCATTACGCCACCAGTTGCTGACTTTGTCATTTACAATAAGCTCATGAGGTCGCACGTCATTTGTAGAACGTTGCATTCACCACGACCCGTCTGAAAGAATCTCTGTCTCTAGCCAGATCTCCCACTTCTTCTGTTGTCATGGTCAATGTCTTCTTGATATCTTGAAACCGCCTTCTTCATGGTCTGCCCTGATGTGTTGCCCAGGAACCATGCCTTCCATTATTGTTCTTTTCAGCCCTGTGTATCTTTTGACGTGCCATAGTATTTTAATTTCTGTAGAATGGTATTTATAAGCCAGTTCTTGCTGTTTTTTTAAGTCTTTTAATATCTTCATTGCTCTTTATTGTTATCCAAGTTATTTTTATAATTTTTTTTCTGCAGCATTTTGTTAAAAGATTTTCTTCCTTGCTGCTTGAGAGATTATCCATGGTTCGCGACCATATGTCGCTTCCGAGAAGAAAAATGTCCTCAGTAATTTTAATTTTACTACCTTGCTGATGTTGTGCCACGTATTCATCATGACGTTTAATTGTTGAGTTGCTATTGCTAATATTTTTTTCTCTTTCATTATCAGGTACCACCGATCCCAGATATTCATAGTTTGTTACAATTTCAAGTTCTTCACTGTTGAAGATGATTTGGGGTTGGCTTTTTGTTTTGTCAGTGGACATTATCTTAGTTTTCTGTAAGTTTATATAGAGATTTTGCTCTTTACTGTGTGTTTAACATACCCATTTGTCTTTTTTTTAAAACCCGGAAACGTGAGAGGAGGACTGTGTCATCAACACATCTGAGTTCTGGAATTATATTGCCATTTATTGTGACAAGGGTTAACTTCACAAATCTGCCATCGTTTCTTATATTTCTCATGATGTTCTCAGCAAAGATGTCGAGCAGGTATGGAGAGAGGATGCATCCCTGATTCATTACTTTTTGTACTTCCAAGCAATTTGATATTTATCTCGCTAATCTGATAGTTACTTGTTCATGATATAGTGATTCGATAAGAAGTATTATATATGTTGAAAAACCCATATCTTTCATGATGTTCCACAGTTTCTAGTGTTGTACTCAGTCAAAGGCCTTGCTGTAAGCTATGAAAAACATGAATGCAGTTCTATTATGTATTCCCTACACTTCTCAAGAATGTTTCTCATGTTAAAGATGTGGTCCTGTGCACCTCTACTATGTCTGAAACCTGTCGGAACTATAATGAAGTTCTTGATTTAACTTTCTTGTTATCCACTTCATGACCATCAGCAAGTGTATTCTTTTGGTGTGATCACAGCGATAGCTCTGTAGTTGGAACACAGTTTCAGGTTTCCTTACTATGGAATTGGGATGTACACTGATCTTTTTTCCAGACTTTTGGCCAGTCTGAATTGTTTCCAGATCTTTACACACTGTGCATGGTAAACACGAACGCTAGCCTCCCCTGCAGCTTGGATGAATTCAGTTGGAATATCATCACTTCCTGGTGACTTCCCTCCAGCTTGGATGAATTCAGTTGGAATATCATCACTTCCTGGTGACTTCCCTCCAGCTTGGATGAATTCAGTTGGAATATCATCACTTCCTGGTGACTTCTCTTCAGCTTGGATGAATTCAGTTGGAATATCATCACTTCCTGGTGACTTCCCTCCAGCTTGGATGAATTCAGTTGGAATATCATCACTTCCTGGTGACTTTCCTCTCTTCACATATTTATTCCGCAACGAACTTCATATAGTTTAGGCTGTGGTTCTTTTTCTTCACTTTCTATTAATACATTTGAGAATTTTTAAAGTATCTTTATACATTGCTGTGCAGTAAGCGCTCCATATTTGCAATATATCCTTTTGTTCAGTCAGTGTGTTGCCACTATGGTCATTGCTTGAACTGATGGTTTACAATTGCCTGTTATCTTTATAATTTCTCAGAATATTTCTCATTCCCTTGCTGACAGAGCTCTTCAATTCTGCCACAGGAGTTAATAATATAATTCTTTTTTTTTTTTGTGTCTTCTGATCTCTGTTCTGTTTTTACGTATTTTCTGTATTCGTAACTGTTACCCTCGCTCCTATTTTCTTCAGTTTTCTTCTTTCTTCTATGAGGTTCAGTGTTTTTTTTTCTGAGATGTAGTTCTGTTTCTTATACTCTTTTCTTGGGATAATGTTTTGTGCTGACAAGATGAGAATATATCGCTTCCTTCTGTGACTAGTTCGACTGAAAAGACATGCCTTCTTGTACTGACATTAACAAATCAAATTTATTTTTAACATCTATGTTATATTCTAATGGTATAGAATCTGTATTAAAATGTATTGGTCTTGCCCCTTTCGCCAATCTTTTTAAACTTTATTTTAAACTCTGCTACTAGTAGTTCATGATCTGATTTGCAGTCTGCGCCAGGTAGTATTTTGGATAATGTCACTTCAGATCTTCATTTTTACTGGACCAGCATGAAGTCTATTTGGTTTCAAACGTTGCCATATGCAGTGGTCCATGTGTATAATCTTTTTGGTTATTGTTTTTTTTTTTTAAAGTGCTGGCAATAACAAGGTTGTTCATATGGCAACATTCTATTAGTTTTCTCCTCTGTTGTTTTTATGTTCTACGCTAAATGACCTCCGAATTTTGTTTGCTGTCTCCTTCTGTTCTTTCCATGCCTACTTTTGCGTTGAAGTCTCCCAAGATTATTAAAATGTCCCTTTTTTTCTACTATTTTTCTACGGTACCTGCATTGGGCTGTAAGATTCATCGATTTGTTCATCATTTGCTGCTGTTGTGGGTGCATATACTTGTAAGACTAATATGTTTCGCTTTTTCCTTCTTGATCTAATTGTTAGTAATCTGTCGCTAACTGGATTGTAACCAAGAAGAGTTACATATATTTTCTTTATCAGGATGAACCCTACACCTCTGTGTCCGTCCTTTTCATTTCCTGAATTATTTATATGTATTGCCTGATTGAGTCTCAAAATGATCTTGTCCGGTCCATCTATGCTTAGAGATGCCTAAAATGTCTACATTGCATCGACCCATTTCATTGCAGATCATTAAATGATTTCTCGGATAAAGACCATTCCTGGTTCCTAACCTTAGATTTTATTTCACAATAATGTGGAGGTGAATCATCATCATTGGGTGCCTGGTGCGCATCGAAGGTTCACCAATCCACTCTGTCACTTGCTTTGGTAATGCAGGTTTTACAGAAGATGTACATTGTAATTACTGGCGAGATTTAGCAGTTTGGCAGGTTCTTCGTTTGATATATCCAAACTTGCTTCTACTCCTGCTTTGCATTTGCTCTACGACTTTTTTTCGATGTAAAGTTCAGAATTTCCATTTGCAATGTAAAACTTTCGGAATAAAAGTATCAAAATTTTCAGATGAACACATTCTCAATTACTCACATACATACATGTATAATCATTACTTTGGATAACACCATTGTCACGCAAATCAAACAAGAAAAACACAATAGCTTATTTCACTGTACATATTTTAAATTAAGAGAGAGAGAGAGAAAATGAACAAGATAATATATTACATGAGTTATTATTAAACCTCTAATAGAAGTTGAAAAAGAGAACAAATTCTACAAAGGAAAAACACTAATTGGATAATAATCAGCAATTAATAATGGTTAAAAATTAACATGCGACGATAAGTACTCATTTTGAAATCTGCAGTGAGAGCACTTCTATAGAAATATGTTGACACACTGTTGATTCTTTGAGAGTAGTAGATTTTAAAATCACAGATAAGAGCATTTGTATTGAAGTATGGAAACAGATATGACTTTACCTGGCACCAGATTTGTCCAAATATCCAGACATCTTTAATTTCCAAGACTGCTGACGTCGGTAAAATGAGCAATCCGAGCAGTAAATCAGCACAAGCTAAATTAACGATGAAAATGTTGGTGACAGTTCTCAGCTTTCGCGATGTAACGACTGCGAGAACAACCAATGTGTTGCCAGCCAACACTAGCAGCACCACAGCAGACAATAGAATGGACGATAGTACGTCTATGACATTAATAGAAACCATAGCGGCTTCATTGAGTAAACTTACGAATCTCACACCTACTTAAGGGAGCATATGATTCATACCGTCTGTTGAATTAAAACAATTTCGCTTCTAGCAGAAGCTGTCTTTTAATTCCATTCTTTTTATAGTTTTTGGTTTCTTTAGTCTTGTATCCGTAGTTCCTAAATATCGTATTCCTAGTTATTTTCTTGTATCCCATTTATGATTATTAATTGACAGGCATGCTTAGATCACAGTGCTAAAGAAGATTGCCCAGAAGTGTGTATTGTGGTAGGGATATAAACTGCTAAACCATGTCACTGCATTTGGAAATGGGTGGGTTATTGATCTACTTTCTAGTTGACTCATTCACAAACCCAAGTAACATTATCCATGTTTTCCTTAATTACAGTTACGTCGATATGATTGTGCCATGATATGATCAACATGGGCATTGTTTTTAACATCGAACAATTCTAAGATGAGTATACAAACGATTAATACAAACAATGAAGGCTGGGTCAACAAGGAATATTTATTCAGCACTACCCTCATCTTTTACCACTACACATTCTTGTCCACTACTTGTTGCTGTTGGCCTAGGACCGAAACACGCAATCTGTATTATTCACCTCGTGTTGTTTTATGTAATATATTTGGTTTTCCAGTCAATATGGCGGATAGGCGACAGGAACCGTTGCCGCACTTTCTGAAAAGTGTTCCTTGTTGCAGTTTCTTCATATTCCAAGTCCTGCTTGCTGCCGGAGCTACTGAGATTAGTGCTCTGTGCACACCGTTAGCTGTGTTTTTCATCTGGATCGTGTTTCGATATTCCAGTTGCTTACGATGAATGATGATATCGTATGAGGACAGTTCGGTTGTGTTCAATTTCGGCGCTGCTATGCCTTATGTCTTTTGACGTGTGCTGTTTTTGCTATTACGGGGACTACAGCTGCCTTTCTTTGTTTTGATATTCTATGAGATGTTAATTCGAATGATGCCATCGCACGGGGAGTTAAACAATTATGGATTTTCATTTGTTTGCAGTGATACCGGGGCCTTCGAATAACTATAACCATATTTTAAAGAAAGAATTGTCTTTCTACATTGGAGGGTCATTAACCATCACAAAATTAATTGGTGGGCAAATTAATTTCTTTACGGAACAGAACTCGCTGTCCTTGATTTTAAGTATTGTGGTGGAAAAAATGTGGACTGCGCTAACGTGTACCAGAACGAATTATGTATACAATTAGTCATCATAATACATTACACCTTAGTTTTGCATTTCATGTTTTGCAGAGACGAGTTACTGGATTGTCATCAATGTGGCTTAGCACGGTCTTTAACGTGTGGTTTGAATGAAGACATATTCCTGAATAACTGCGAATTTGTATTTTCTTTGTAATTCTTGGGTATGTAACTTTGTTTAACAAATGCAGATTCAGAATTTGGATTATATTCTCGAATTACAAATTCATTAACATTTCTGGGATGTCCAACTTTCAATATAGTTCTTAATTTATAGTCTTCGATTTATAGTCTTCGATTTATAGTCTTCAATTTTATCAACTTTGGAATCTTCAAAGGTGAAGGTTGATGAATAATCTGGGATGACAAAGTAAGTATTAACTACAATCTTCATTTGAAAATTATGGTTGTAGTATTCAGACACCTTTTGTTTACAATCTTGAGTGGGAATTTTGTTTACAATCTTGTGTGGGAATTTTGCTTACAATCTTGAGAGGGAATTTTGGTTACAATTTTGAGTGGAAATTTTGGTTACAATTTTGAGTGGAAATTTTGGTTACAATTTTGAGTGGAAATTTTGGTTATAATTTTGAGTGGAAATGTTGGTTACAATTTTGAGTGGGAATCTTGGTTACAATTTTAAGTGGGAATTTTGGTTGCAATCTTGAGTGGGAATTTTGGTTGCAATTTTGAGTGGGAATTTTGGTTGCAATCTTGAGTGGGAATTTTGGTTGCAATCTTGAGTGGGAATTTTGGTTATAATTTGCAGTGGGATTTTTGGTTACAATCTTCAGTGAGAATTTTAATTTCAATCTTCAGTTGGATAGTGGTTGCAATCTTTATTGGGAATTTTAATTACAATCTTGAGTGGAACTTTGGTTACAATCTTGAGTGGAACTTTGGTTACAATCCCTTGTGGAAACTTTGGTCTCGTCTTCAGGTATGATTTAGCTTTACAATCTTGAAAAAAATGTTGGTTCTTTCTACAGCGATAAATATTATTTACATATCGTAGCTTTCAATCTAGAGTAGCGTAAATCTAATGTAAGTAATAATAACCTTCTAAAGAGTATGTTAACAAGTAATTGTAATCAGTGTTACAGTTATTTGGTGGTACATTATGATTATCTATCACGTATTACAGTTAATGGCAAGGGCGTAATACAAACCACATTACCCCAAAAATCATGTGCCGAAGGTCTATAAAAATCATGGTCACTAACACCATATTCCCTATACGTCACTTGGCGTGATGGGGCTCTTTCCTTTTTTTTTAAATTGCAGTTAATTATCAACAAATTATAAATGCCAGAAGTTAGTTACGAAAGGCACGAGTCTTGATGCTCCTTATTAATTTATAATAACTTTAAACATCTTGCTTTATATGCAACCGATAGCACACAATCTGTGCTATTATGGGTTTCTATATCTGGTTTCTTTTACTGACGTTTAATTCATAGGCTCATATTTTTATAATGCTCATCTAAACATCTTGATAATCTATCCAGTAATTGTTGTGGAGACGAGAAAATTGCTTCTCTCCATATATTCTTGAGATCTGCCTAATGATGATGTTGATTATTCTCAAATGTGTTTAATGAAGAATTGATCACGTTTGAGAAAGTCAAATAAATGTAGGCGAATGTCAAAATCCATTGCGTGACCACGCGGCTGTTTGTTGTCTGCCGACTATTTGAAAACAGTTGTGTTCTGTGAAAGAAAATGTAATAACAGTGTGAATGTAATAACAAGGAAATACAGTAAATAATATTGCAATGTTGACACAAATGTGAATCAGACTTTAAAAAAAAAACACATGGAAAGAAATATTAAACTCACACACGTTTCAATAAACTTGTAGATAGCAGTTATAATTGTATTGCTTCCCTGTTTGAGGTACAAGCATTAGGTACAATTAATTATCTTTTTTCTTCACCAGTCTCTATTTTACAATCAACGTTGCTTCCCGTGGGAACCCTTGATCACAACTGCTTTTTCAGGTGAACCAACATTAAAAGTGTCTGAATTATTGAGTTGTTAAATTATTTGCGGATCATCACCATTGCACTCCGAACATGTCCATAGGTGCTCAGATCCCCTCCTCAGCAAGTCTCGCAGTGTCCAACGACTGACGACTGCAGTTCTGTGTTGGTTGATAAGTCTTCTTATAAGCCCACTAACTCTTTCCGTACGGTAGCTCTTTATCAAGGAAGAGATCTCAGAAACACAATTTTTAATGGTTTTAAGAATCAATCTACATATTTATCTAACATATAACATATTATATATTAAGTTTTAGATAATTGAAGAATGTATTAGCTTTCGCCAGTACCAAGTTGATACAAGACATGTAAAAGTATATGGTTTTATGACGGTTCAGACTAATCAAGTTGAGAGTGACGCACTGTGCGGCGAAAAGTACGGAAAGAGCGAAAAGTACGGAAAATTTATGTTCACTAACATCATATTCACTATACGCCACTTGGCGTGACGGGGGTGTTTATTATTATTATTTTTTTAATGGGGTGTATGGTGTTAGAAACCATATTTTTCAACGAGCATATTTTTTTACAATAAAGAAGTGACAGATAATATAGCACGCAACAGCAACTGCCTTCGTTATTTTCGTAAGTTTCTCGTTTCTGGCTGTGCCCATCTTAACTCCCATCTCTTTCATCCGAAGAAGTGACGTGGACTCATGGTTGTCGAAGTTCTGTGCCCTTCCCACACCCCGGAGGGCATTGATGTGTCTGCCCGATCTACTGGTTGACCGTCTTCAACGATAGCGCTGCTAGCCAACCTGTCCACACTTTTATTTCCCCGTACTCCCGCATGTCCAGGGACTTCCGCAATGACTCTACCCAGTGACACAAAAGTGTCCGAATTGCAAAGGAAACATAGAAGTGAAGATGCAGCAAGAGAACTCTCTGTTGCAACCATTACTCAAACCAGCACTCGTGATCATACATGTCTAATATGCAGCGATGGTTTCTTTGCCAAGGTTTAGCTTTACATTCATCTCCGCACACACGAACAAAATTGCAGTCACATAGGATTGCTTATGAGAAGCGACTAATATTAATGTCCGTATTGATTATTTGAAGAATAAGAATCATCATCATGATTGAGTGCCGTCTCCGCAACGAAGGTTGGCTACCATGGAGCGCCATTCTGCTCTGTCTCTTGCTTTGATGGTGCAGGTTGTCATCAGTTGATTTGTCCATCTTTTGATGTTACTCGTCCATGTTAATCTTGGTCTGCCTCTGCCTCTTTTACCTTGTATTTTCCCCTCCAGGATTACTTTCAGTAGGCTGTTGTGTCTTTTAACATGGCCTAAGAATCGCATTTGTCTTGTTCTAATTGTGTTCAGAAATTCTCTTTTCATTTTAAGTTGTTTTAAGACTTCGTCGTTTGTTTTCTTTTCCTTCCATCCAATTCTACCTATTCTTCTATATATCCACATTTCAAAGGCTTCAATTCTCTGTTCTGTTTTCTTGTCTAATGGCCATGTTTCAGCACCATATAGGAATATTGAGAAGATGTAACATTTTGCTATTCTTAGTTAGAGACCGATAGCTCAGTGGTTAGTGAACTG
Organism: Megaustenia siamemsis; assembly: GCA_032433765.1. NCBI lineage: Eukaryota > Metazoa > Mollusca > Gastropoda > Stylommatophora > Ariophantidae > Megaustenia > Megaustenia siamemsis. Next base: position 127,660,031 of record JAVIAB010000051.1, on the reverse strand, counting down.
GACTACAAAGGACAAGAGGTAGGGTTCGATCCCAACCGACGGGTCCGGGTTCACCCAGCCTTAAATGGGTACCGGATTTTTTTTCTGGGAAAGTGAAGCGGCACGGGCGTAATACCGACCACATTACCCCAAAAATCATGTGCCGAAGGTCTGTAAAATTTATGGTCACTAACACCATATTCACTATACGCCAATTGGCGTGACGGGGTACTTTACTTTTTTTTTTTACAGTATATTACTCGTTCTTCATTCACTTTCTCTCATATTTCCACTCTCACGTTGTCTTTTCTATCTCTGAAAGGCACATCACAAACATATTTAGCCACTCATTTACATCTAATTGTAAGAGCGAGCTGGGAGATCCCCTTGTTCTGATAACTGGAAGGAATGCTTTTTCTGCTAACAAAGGGTGCAAACTCGAGATCTCTTGCCAGGGGGGCTATGGAACTTGCATTTTAATGGCAAACCAAAAAGTTTCCTTTCCTTGAAATTTTCAAATTAAATTCTTATACTATTCTTACACATCTATACACCCAAGAACATGCACATAAGCACGGCCGTTATACCCGGGGCTGTGTTTGTTGCAAACCGTGCAATAGGGAGGTCAAGTTAAGAGTGGCGGCGCTGAACTCTAGTTTGAAAAAAAAGATAATCGCTTAGCCTATCAAGCTATGACATATTCTGTCTTAATAACGTTATTGAAATTAGTTTGATTTGTATTCAAAGTATATTAAATTTGCTGGGATTTAAATTGAAAGTTACATAACCTGTTTTTAATTCAATATTTGTAATGTAAAAATTAGTTCTGAAAATAAAATGTTTTCTAATTTAATATTTGTAGTGTAAAAATTAGTTCTAAAAATAAAATAATACAAATTCAACATTTGTCATTTCTTTTGGGATATGACTTTATTAGTTCACATAAGCTCTTCTTCTATTTCATTTCAAGTAAATTGGATGAAGAAAAACAAATAGAGCACAAAGATAAAACGAAACAGCGTGTGCAGAATGAACGGTAACATGATACATTGTTAAATAATAATTACCGAAACAATTACCTTGGACATAATATAGTCAGTGATGGAAAATATGTAAAACTGAAATAAACAAAAGAATAGAAATTGCAAAAAGTCATTTTAATGCCATGAAAAATATACTAACATCAAAACAGATAACACTAGGGCTAAAATTAAGAATAGCAAAATGTTATATCTTCTCAACATTCATGTATGGGGCAGAAACATGTATATTAGAAAAGAAAACAGAACAAGAAATTGATGCCTTTGGAATGGGGATTTATAGAAGCATAGCAAGAATTGGATGGAAAGAATAGTTTTTTTTTATTTAAAAAAAGTGTATTCATTTTTTTAAAATTATTTTATTTACATACATATTTGTACGTGTGTTGTATGTTTGTTCCTGTTGAAGGCCTATTGAGCCGAAACATCGTTCTGGTTTGTGTTGTCCACTTGTTACGTGAAGCTTTAACCATCGAGTTTTTTTCTATATTTTTTTCCAGTACTCTTAGCAGGCAGCTTTTTTTAAGTTCTCTATTTGGATAATTGAGCAACGGCGAGAACCAACAAGTTAATGATGCATCATTATCCGAGCGTACAACAGAGGGCGGCGGAACAATCTCAAAAACAAGTAATTAAACCCTATCCCATCAATTCCGGTAGCTTCTATCCTGTTGTACCAGCACCGTCGTCTGGGGGTGGGTTTTCATCTCTCATCCGAGTAATGATTCTTTTCAGCGTCCATTGATCTAGTAATGAGGCAACTGTTGAAATAATGGTCTATCATAAGAGGAAGATGATAGCGGACGAAAGGATCAGGGTTTGGATTTGTGATGCTGAAAGGATTACAAATATTGACAGCTCAAAAGACGTGAAGGTGGATAATTTTAGCTAACGGTGGTGGCAGAAAGAGATGTAAAAGTAAAGCAGATTCCCTCCATGTTTTATTAGGAGTATGTGGTATATGGAAGGAGCCGCGATAGCTCAGTGGTTCTTGAACTGGACTACAAAGGACAAGAGGTAGGGTTCGATCCCAACCGACGGCTTCCGGGTTCACCCAACCTTTAATGGGTACCGGATTTTTTCTGGGAAAGTAAAGCAGCACGGGCGTAATACTGACCTCATTACCACAAAAATCATGTGCCGAAGGTCTGTAAAATTTATGTTCACTAACACCATATTCACTATACGCCACTTGGCGTGACGGGGGCTCTTTATTATTATTATTTTTTAATGGGGTGTATAGTGTTAGAAACCATATTTTTCAACGATCATATTTTTTTACAATAAAGAAGTGACAGATAATATAGCACGCAACAGCAACTGCCTTCCTTATTCTCCTCTATCGTGTTTGCTTCTCCGACAGTAAAAACAAGAAATGTAAAGTGCCCCCGTCACGTCAAGTGTCGTATAGGGAATATGGTGTTAGTAACCATACATTTTACAGACCTTCGGCACATGATTTTTGAGGTAATGTGGTCGGTATCACGCCCGTGCCGCTTTACTTTCACAGAAAAAAATCCGGTACCCATTAAAGGCTGAGTGAACTCGGAGCCGTTGGTTGGGAACGAACCCTACCTCTTGTTCTTTGTAGTCCAGTTCACTAACCACTGAGCTATCACGGCTTTCTTCGACAGTGGACAGTGGTTATTGATTCATTCGTAGATTTGTTTTCTTTTTTTGCGCAACTTTCTTGTATTTGATAAAACTTTATTTTTTAAATTAAAATTTTAGGAATTTTGTTATGTCTATCCAGATCTGGAGTTCTGTTAGAAGAATTACTCAACCGGAATTAACTTTAGAAAACAGAAAGTGGAAAGATGGCACCTGTGGGCAGTTAGTAGATTGTCATTAAAAGGAGAAATGTCCAGCGAGCAGACGGCAGACGTGGTATTATTAAAGGGAGATTTGCTATATAAAAAATAGCATCTTTTATGCTAAGTTAGTCCATGGTCTGTGTGTGTATGGTAGCATTCTTCTTTCTGATATACACTCTTTTCTTTCACTTCATACTTGACTTACTTTTTTTTTTTAAAGTGCTCAGGTTTTTTAAAATAGTGGTTTTGCAATAATTTTTAATCAATTGAGGTGATCGGAAGTATATAAGATACAGACACGTGGGTGTACATTAAAAACATGGCTTTTTGTCTACTGTCGGGATTCTATTGTGGCTGAGTGGGATTCTAGTTTGGCTGAATGGGATTCTAGTTTGGCTGAGTTGGATTCTATTGTGGCTGAGTGGGATTCTATTGTGGCTGAGTGGGATTCTATTGTGGCTGAGTGGGATTCTATTGTGGCTAGGTGGGATTCTATTGTGACTGAGTGAGATTCTATTGTGGCTGAGTTGGATTCTATCGTGGCTAGGTGGGATTCTATTGTGACTGAGTGAGATTCTATTGTATCTGAGTGGGATTCTATTGTGGCTGAGTGGGATTCTATTGTGGCTGAGTGGGATTCTATTGTGGCTGAGTGGGATTCTATTGTGGCTGAGCGGGATTCTATTGTGGCTGAGTGGGATTCTATTGTGGCTGAGCGGGATTCTATTGTGGCTGAGTGGGATTATATTGTGGATTCTATTGTGGCTGAGTGGGATTCTATTGTGGCTGAGTGGGATTCTATTGTGGCTGAGCGGGATTCTATTGTGGCTGAGTGGGATTCTATTGTGGCTGAGTGGGATTCTATTGTGGCTGAGTGGGATTCTATTGTGGCTGAGCGGGATTCTATTGTGGCTGAGTGGGATTCCATTGTAGCTTAGTGGGATTCTATTGTGGCTGAGTGGGATTCTATTGTGGCTGAGCGGGATTCTATTGTGGCTGAGCGGGATTCTATTGTGGCTGAGCGGGATTCTATTGTGGCTGAGCGGGATTCTATTGTGGCTGAGCGGGATTCTATTGTGGCTGAGTGGGATTCTATTGTGGCTGAGTGGGATTCTATTGTGGCTGAGTGGGATTCTATTGTGGCTGAGTGGGATTCTATTGTGGCTGAGTGGGATTCTATTGTGGCTGAGTGGGATTCTATTGTGGCTGAGTGGGATTCTATTGTGGCTGAGTGAGATTCTATTGTGGCTGAGTGAGATTCTATTGTGGCTGAGTGGGATTCTATTGTGGCTGAGTGGGATTCTATTGTGGCTGAGTGAGATTCTATTGTGGCTGAGTGAGATTCTATTGTGGCTGAGTGGGATTCTATTGTGGCTGAGTGGGATTCTATTGTGGCTAGGTGGGATTCTATTGTGACTGAGTGGGATTCTATTGTGGCTGAGTGGGATTCTATTGTGGCTGAGTGGGATTCTATTGTGGCTGAGTGGGATTCTATTGTGGCTGAGTGGGATTCTATTGTGGCTGAGCGTGATTCTATTGTGGCTGAGTGGGATTCTATCGTGGCTGAGTGGGATTCTATCGTGGCTGAGTGGGATTCTATTGTGGCTGAGTGGGATTCTATTGTGGCTGAGTGGGCACCCCCCCCCCACCCTTCCCCCCCCCCCCCCCCCCAAAAAAAAAACCGACCGACGTCGTTAATGACAGCGAGTGAAGATACAGATTTTATGTTAAAACAGTTCAGTTTAAATGTTGATTGAAAAAAAGTAATATTTATGTCTATTTTTTTTTAAAGAAGTAATATTTATGTCTATTTTTTTAAAAAAGAAGTAATATTTATGTCTATTTTTTTTTAAAAAGAAGTAATATTTATGTCTATTAAAAAAAAACCTCTACGGATTTACATTATTAAAAACAATAATGCAAAACATTTTTTTCCCCAGATGTCAGGGCCTACCTCCCACTGGCTAGTGCCCTGTCAGTCGCTCCTTGTCTTTTTCGGGGCTACTAGGTTCGGCACTTACGAGAGGATTCCTGGTTAATTTCCTGAAATGAATAATTTTGTTTGCAACTAAATCACAACCTCGGTGTTCAATCAACCTATGAAAATAGGTACCACAGTTTTTTTTGTTGCCGGTATTGTAGAGCTGAAGTAATTCCAACAACAACAATACATAAAAAGTACAGTTGGTCAGTGACAAATATGGACATCAACACCATATTCCCAAAAACGCTCTAGGCTTAGATGGATCCCTCTCTTGCTTATTTAATGACCCTTTACAATTTTAGACCCTAAATATATTTTTTTTTAACAGGTTGAAATGTCGCAATATACACTGACAATTAAGAAAGATTTTGCACACAAAATACATCATCTGGGAATAACTGCGGAATATAAATTGACGTGAATCGAATATACAAAAAACGCGAAACATTTAAAATTAAAGCAAGTAAAAAAATATGATAGAAGAAAATGCACTGAAAAATAGTAAATTTATTTTTAAAAATTGGAGATGGATTTGACACATGAAATGAAACCTGACAACAGAGTAGAAAGGTAGTCACTGTGGTAGAACCTAGACGGAACGAGTAAACTATGACGTCCCAGAAATATGTAGAGAAGAGAATACGTGGAAATCATAAAGAATATTGGCATATATTAGTTAGCAGAGTGGCAGTGTTCCCTAGCGTTTGGCTTTTCGTGGCAAGGCGATATGCCACTGAGTACGGGTTCGATCCAGCTTCGGTCCATATATTGTTCTTTGTTTTTTTTGTTGTTGTTGTTATTTGTCATTTTTTCCCAAGTGCTGTAAACATACCTCTTCCTCTGATTTGATTCGTTGATTACCTTCTCGGAAGTTTCCCTCTATAATAATATTAATTTATTATTATTTGTCTAAAGAATATTGGCATATTATTGGTCTAAAGAATATTGGCATATTTTTTTGTCTAAAGAATATTGCTATATAAACAGCAATAATAAAATATAACAAAGAGAACTCTACACCCATTGATATAAAAATAGAAGTAAGACAGGGATGCATCCCATCACCAAGCTTGTTCAATCTAAACACTGAGCTTTAAAAAAATCATAGAGATGCCAGGCCTACAAATTAATGGAAAGATAATCAATAACCTAAGATAGTAAAGGTAAAGGTAAAGTACGAGACTTGAACCGGCGTCTTAGCACGCGAGTATATACCCATATGTGCTCGGCCGCCTATCCAGAAATGTTCGGATATTTCTGTATAGTGTAGCCTCAAGCATCGAAACTCAGATGCGAAGCGACATTCCTCACCTTCCCAGGATAATATACCCTGGTACCCATTTCTGCCAACGGCTGGGTCGACCGTGGGGGTATTTTTTTTTATTCCAACCACGAGTACAATTCACACTGCTCCCAGCGGGAATTGAACACGGGTTGTCCGAACGTCGGTAGTCTAGTCGGGTATATGCTGACGATGCTGTACTACTAGCAGAAAATCCGAAAGATCTACAACAATTACTTAATGAAATAAACATGACAAGCAAGAAATATGGACTAGATATAAATATCTAAAAGACTAAAACTATGATCATAAACAAAGAAAATACTCAAAACACACAAGTGGATATCAAAGTTGAAGGAATGGACCTGGAGACAGTTCAGAACTACAACTACCTTGGACATACTATAAACAGTGATGGAAAATGTACAACTGAAATAAACAAAAGAATAGGAATGGCAAAAAAAAAATGTTTATGTCACGAAGAACATACTAACATCAAAACAAATAACAACAGGGCTAAAATTAAGAATAGCAAAATGTTACATCTTCTCAATATTCCTATATGGTGCAGAAACACGGACATTAAACAAGAAAACAGAACAGAGAATTGAAGCCTTTGAAATGTGGATATATAGATGAATAGGTAGAATTGGATGGAAGGAAAAGAAAACAAATGATGAAGTCTTAAAACAACTAAAAGTGAAAAGAGTACTACTAAGCACAATTCAAACAAGACAAATGCGATTTTTGGGCCATGTTAAAAGACACAACAGCCTACTAAAAGTAATCCTGGAGGGGAAAATACAAGGTAAAAGAGGCAGAGGCAGACCAAGACTAACATGGACGAGTAACATCAAAAGATGGACAAATCAGCCTATGACAACCTGCACCATCACTGTCAAGAGACAGAGCAGAATGGCGCTCCATGGTAGCCAACTTTCGTTGCGGAGACGGCAGTCAATGATGATGAAAGAATATTGGCCTAGACTCGAAGAAAGTAGAGTTAATATCCAAGAATAAAGATGGATGGAGTGACCTTGTCCGTGGCCTATTTTCCAAAAAGGGGACATAAAGGGATTGATGTGATTATGGAAGGCAAACATTATATATAATTATTGCGTATGTATGTTTAAAGGGAGAGAATTATTCAATTCTTCAAAAGAAAAGTGACAACGCTAGTAAGGCATTAAGTGAAACGTTAACGGGATATAATATAAACGTGCATATTTCGTAACTGACACTTATGAGTGGTGTGGTCATCACTGCGCTTGGTCGTCTTTCTTTTTCAGAACAAATCTAAGCAATCCGGTAAAGGCCGGATAAGCCGGGGATAGAAACTGACCTCTTACCTTCAGTAAACCAGTTTTCCAACCACTACTCCATCATATCTACCATTTTTAAAATAATAATAGTTAATTAATGTAATCAGTAAAAAATGAAATCTCTCTTTCTCTCTCTCTCTCTCTCTCTCTCTCTCTCTCTCTGCGATCAAGACTCAATCAGAGTAGGATTCTAGACTCTCTCATGAAGGCAGCAGTCTATTTGAGCGAATCGACTGCCCCATACAGTTTTTCTTTCAGGGAGGTGGGCGTGGACCACATTGCCCTTCTCAGGTCCATGTACTGGGGGCAATCCTGTAGAACATGTTTTGTAGTCATATTTTCCAGTGTACATTGGCATGGGCTGGTTATACATATTTTGAATTTGGTGAACATGTGATTTCTCATTCTATTGTGGCCAGTGCGCAGGCGAAGTATGATGACTTGATCTCTCCTTGATAAAAAAAATGAAATAAGGAATAGACTATCTTGACCGGTAACATGACGACGAAATAAACAGAAGTCGACAGGCTTAACACAGAAGAACACTGAGAAAGCAGCAGTGAGAGCTTATCATCTTGTCACGGTACGGATTTAACATGTGTTCAATTACAAGCATTATTGCTGTTGAGAAGTGGAGAGTCGGATTTACAATTCTTTTAGGACAGGGTGCCCCGGTCTACACGAATCTTATTCTTACCTGATTAAAGTCCAAGTGCCTCTTTGCTCTCGGCCGGTTCGCTCGACCAGATGAGTATTTCGAACCCTGGTGTCCCACACAACGAACCCCTCAACGTCATCGTTAATCCGCTCATCTCCTCCCCCCCCCCCCCCCGCTTAGAATTCTGACTCTTTTTTCGGGTGGGGGGAAGTGGTGAAGATATTTTTTTCTGTCAGGGCAGGGGCGATTTTTGGGCTATTTTTTTTTTCAATTTCCAACTGTCATTAGTTCTTTCATTAGTTCTTTAACGTCCGGAAAATGAACATGTGGCTTTCTGTTTCTTGCCGTCATCGGGGGGTGGGGGTGGGGGGGAGGCATCGGATCTCATTGGGAGGGTCAACCCACGAAAAAAACCACGGGTTCGAAGTAGAAAATGCCCACTGCCTATGGTTGAATTCGAACCCGGTACCATCTAGTCGAGAGGCCAACGCCTTACTTCTTGACCACGCAGGACAACCCCCCCCCCCTTTTTCACATTTCAAGAATAATTAACCAACCTACAATAATGGGAAAAGTAAGTACGCATGCACTTGATCATCCGTTAAAAGATGCTATCAAGAAGCAATGAGTTCTGCTAATAGCCTTGTTCAGGGAATAAGATTTACAGGATGAAAGAATAGAAATTCGCACAGCATGAACGCATAGATCAGACACGAATTAAAGGATAAAACTTCCATCAGACAGTGTTGATGTAAGAACGAACGCAAAGTCAACTTATCGTTCTTATTCTTGTCCACATTTAACGAAAGACTCGAGGGTTGTTTGTGCGTTCTTGTTCTTCAAATGTGGAGTTAAGATGTGGCTTATATGAAAGCGTGCATAGGAACTCATTTTTGCGAGGAAATGGGTCTTGCTTGACTTTTAAAAGGGTAACAGCTGCTTTTATTGTTTACATTTTTTCTGGTCAGATAATAGAACAATAAAAAAGAAAAAATCTGGTCACGAATTATGTAAATAGAAATTTGTTTTAGCTGTCGACCATCGACATGTTATGGACAACGTGGCTAACATTGTGAAGAAAATATTCTTATTTGGTCATAGCTGGCGAGAAAATATCCATATTTGGTCATATATGACAGGAAAAATATCCATATTTGGTCATATATGACAGGAAAATATCCATATTTGATTACCACTGCCAAAAAATATCCATTTTTGTTCAGCACTGCCAGTAAATTATCCCTTTCTTCAGCACTGCCAAGAAAATATCCATCTTTTGTCAGCAATACCGAGACAACATTCCTTTTTATTCAGCACTGCCAACAAATATCCTGCTTGTTCAACACTGCCAAGTAATATTCTTTTCTTTCAACAGTGCCAAGAAAATATCCTGATTGTTCAGCACTGCCAAGAAAATATCCTGTTTGTTCAACACTGCCAAGAAAATATCCTGTTTGTTCAACACTGCTAAGAAAATATCCTGATTGTTCAGCACTGCCAAGAAAATATCCTGTTTGTTCAACATTGCCAAGAAAATATCATGATTGTTCAGCACTGCCAAGAAAATATCATGATTGTTCAGCACTGCCAAGAAAATATCCTGATTGTTCAGCACTGCCAAGAAAATATCATGATTGTTCAGCACTGCCAAGAAAATATCATGATTGTTCAGCACTGCCAAGAAAATATCATGATTGTTCAGCACTGCCAAGAAAATATCATGATTGTTCAGTACTGCCAAGAAAGAAAATATCCATATTTCCCACTCAAGGCTGAGTGAACATAAAGGTCAGTATCCAAATAAATGAAGAATTCACACAACACTTGCCATTACGACAAGAGACTGAGTGAAATGTCTTAGCTATTACATTATTTTCTTATTTATTTCCATTAGTTTTAAATGTTAAAACCTCTAATAATGTAGCTAGATTCTATTACACTTCTCTTGTGTGCCCGTCTGTCTGCTTTTGTTCTTTTCCGTGGAAAGGCCGTATGTAGATCGAGACACTATAGTTTTGTATTGTTCTCATTTGTACAACTAAAGTATTGCGACAAGCGGAGAAATATAGAAGGCTCCTTTGCCACTCCATGCACCAAAGAATAACTGGTTCCGGAATTGTACGACTAAAGAGGAGCAACTTCGTTGAAATTGCCAATGAACTAACTACTGGAGACCCAGTACTTTCACAAACAATATCAAAACCCTTGGGCCCATCTGATATGTCTCTTCATGGAAAACATAAAATATCAGAACTTAAGGAAGATATAACAGGAATCATGAAAAAATGCACCCAATCAGACACAGAAAGAAAACACGTAGCAGAAAAACACATACACGATACCTACCCACATGACTCTTGGTCCCACATATACACAGATGGCACTGATACAAATGCTACCAGAAATGGAGGGGGAGGTATGTTCTTGACGGTGAATAATCAGGACGAGATCACCAAGTCAATAGCTACTGGAACATTCTCAAACAACTTTAAAGCAGAAACTGAGGCCATCAGAGATGCTGCAACACTGGCTACTCAACACAAAAACAACATGCACAATAAATTGGTGATTCTGACTGATGCACTGTCAGTATTATCAGCTCTAAAAAGCCCCAAGAACAATGAACTAGATGACTTGAGAGCAACCCTGGACCAACTATGCAATAACTTCCAGAGAGAAGTCATTCAGTGGATACCATCACACTGTAATATACACGGGAACGAACGCGCAGACAAATTAGCTAAAGAGAGAGGGAGATTACCACAAGAGAACCATCCGCTCAGTTATGATGAAGCCAAATCCATCCTCAAAGGTCAGCACCACCATGAAAAATGAAAACGAGATCACCCAAATCATAACGAGAGTGACGGATAACATCACCTATCAAGGAGGGATCAAGTCATCATACTTCGCCTACGCACTGGCCACTATAGAATGAGAAATCACATGTTCACCAAATTCAAAATAGGTACAACCAGCCTATGCCACTGTACACTGGACAATATGACTACAAAACATGTTCTACAGGATTTCCCCCAGTACACAGACCTGAGAAGAGCAATGTGGTCCACGCCCACCTCCCTGGAAGAAAAACTATATGGGGCAATCGATTCGCTTAAACAGACAGCTGACTTCATGAGAGAGTCTGGAATCTTACTCTGATTGAGTCTTGATCGCAGAGAGATTTGTACAACTGTCACAATACTATGTGTTCAATTCTTCCCTGCTCACCAACAGCACCGAAATACCTCAATTACTCGCATATTTCCTCTCTTATTTTATGATTTCCTCGTTGTATGGAATGAGGTGACAGAGATTCTGTAAACTTATTTTGCTAGAAAAAAAGCACTGTATAAGAAATGGATGTGTGATATATATAACTTAGCTCCAGTATTCAAGTTGGAAGACACATTAAAGAAACGTCGATAGTTGAAAGTCCATAGTACCTGAGTACTTAATGAAGCTATTTTGCTACTTCTCAAGCGAGGAATACAGCAGGGGGATGATAACTGATGAAAGTTGTGACTCCTGTAGGCCTGTCCCACTTGAGTTTCAAGAAGTTAATAGACCGAAACAGTTGCTCAACAGAGTGTCTCATCTCCCACTCTTCGTCTCTGTTATTGCTCGTCTTTTTGGTTGAATGCGTTTTAAGCCCTAAAACTTTGCCAAGTCTCGGCATATGCGACTTAAGAGGGGGTGGGGGATGGAGTGTAAAGAAAGGAAAGTGACGAAGGGTGGATGCTCCTCATAGTTGATTAAGTGCGAACACATTCTCTTATACGAATAGTTTATAGTTTATGTTGAAATTGATGATGCATGTGCATATATGTACTATTTGATATCGTAGTCTTTGTTAAAACTGGTCGTGTATGTGTATATATGTACTATTTTATATCATAGTCTGTGCTAAAACTGATGATGTATGCGCATATATATACTATTTTATTTCATAGTTTGTTTAGAAATTGGTAGTGCTCAAGCATATCCTGCCACAATATTGGCTGAAAATGAAGATGTACAAGAACATATCCTTTCACAGCTTCTTTGGTAATAAAAGAAAACATTGATGATGACAGACGAATATATCCGTTATAAAACTGACGATATCCGAACATGTATGTTTTAACTTCTGTTAGATCAGTCACTCATATGCTTCATAGCTTTCTCTAGCACAAGAATATGATCATCATTAGTTTATAGCTAATTTAATGACAATGAAATATCCATCGACATATTCTGACACCATACGAATATGTCTATAAACATTGATTATTTGTGAATCCGTACATCATATGTTGTGTTATAATTGAGAGTATGTGAACATATTGCACCACAGCTTGGGTAAATATCAGCGTGAATGAACACTTTGATGAGAGGAAACAACATGAGAGATAAGATCAGAAATGATGATTTGCGAAAAAATACTTGAAATAAAACTAGCCATTGAATACACAAAGTGACAACATATCAAGTGGTTGGGGCATGTGATAAGATATGATGAACTAAATCTAATACAATAAGGTCAAGGTAAAGTACCAGACTTGAATCGGCGTCTTAGAACGCGAGTTTTCACCCATATGTGCTGGGCCGCTAATTCAGAAGTGTTCAGAGACTTCTGGATAGTGTCGTTTAAAGCATAGAAACTCACGATACGAGTTCCATTCCTCCCCCTCTCAGAGTACTACCCTGGTACCCAGGACTGGGTCGACCGCGGGGGTAATTTTTTTTCCAACTACGAGCACAATTCACACTGCTTCCAGCGGAAACCGAAAACGGGTTGTCCGAACGTACAGCAAGCTACAACCAGTACAACAAGTTACCAACAAACGGTACTATATAGAACACCAGATCATGAGGCCGACCTAGAAAAAGATGGATAAACGGAATACTAGAAGCACTCGGAGGTATAACAGCAGAAGATACCAACAGAAGCGCACGAAAGCGCAAACCATATCTCCCCTCGAAGCCGAAATTCAAACGAGGGAGGAAAGAAAGAAAGAAAGAAAGAAGGATAGAAGGAACGAAAGAAAATGAACACTTCATTTTGGATTATCACCGCACATTCTAAATAACAAGTATCAGTGACCCCTAATCCCAGTGTTGGTAAGTCCGAGTGTATAACCCTATAGGAAACGGACGATAAAACATAGTCATTAGTTTTCAAGTTGAGCAGGTAAAAGAACATTTGGAATAGCTGAAAATAGCTAAGATGGAACTGTTTGCCACTGCCCGGTCTCATATTAAGAAGCAAAACAATTACAATAATTTGATATTTCCTTCACTTGTATTTGGAATTTACCATATCAATATACAAAAAGCAAATGCTGTCACATACCAGCTTTCACCATTGCTAAGACATCCAAACATTTCTATGCCAGCTAAACAACAAATGATAAATAGCATCTTCATACCAACTTTGTGCTATGAAAGTCAAACATAGACCCTTTCTAAATCACATTTAAGAAAGATCAATACATGTGAGATGCGTTGCTTAAGAAAAGTAACAAACAACACAAGAAGAGATAGAATACCAAATGAAACCATAAGAAACATAGTAGGAACAAAACCCTGCCAAGAATATATAGAACAACAACAACTTAAATGGTTTGGTCACCTGGTCAGAATGAATCCTTACCAATCACCATCAAGGGCGTTCTTCTCGAGAATGCATGGAAAAAGACCAAGAGGAAGACCCAGAAGAAGATGGATAGATGCAGTGACAGAGACATGTAACAACAAAGGAAAATCACTAATTCAGACAATTCGAGCAGCTCAAGAACGACAAATGATATAAACCACGACAGCTTTTAGATATCAGTGAAAGGAGAAAGGAAGAAGAAGTAGAATATGGAGAAATTGGTGTTCTTTGTTTAGCTCGTTCTTTGTCTCGCTCTTTCTCTCTTTTTGTGATCAGTACAGCAACTTGGGTATTGAATGGGACTTAGCTCGAGCACAGTGACATTGGATGTAAGAGCAAGAACATTTATATTTTATGATGTTTGTTCATATTTATGGTGAATGAACAAAATCTTGACAGAATTTCTGGCAATTCGAGATTATTAATTCTAATGTGTTAGCTCTGCTGCCCATAGTTAGTGGTAAAATGTATTGCATATTAACATATCCTACTAAAGATTGGGAGCCGCGATAGCTCAGTGGTGAGTGAACTGGACTACAAAGGACAAGGGGTAGGGTTCGATCCCAACCGACGGCTTCCGGGTTCACCAAGCCTTAAATGGGTACCGGATTTTTTTTTCTGGGAAAGCAAAGCAGAACGGGCGTAATACCGACCACATTACCCCAAAAATCATGGGCTGAAGGTCTGTAAAATATAGGGTCACTAACACCATATTTCCCTATACGCCACTTGGCGTGACCGGGGTACTTTACTTTTTTTTTTACTACAGATTGTGTTAAAATTTATTGCATTTTGACATTTCCTATTATAGTTTGTGTCAAAACTGATGGCTCATTAACGTAGCTGTGTAAATTGTGTTAAAATTGAGGACGCATGAACCAATGTCACCACACGTTTTAAAAATTGATGGCGCATGAATTTATATTGCTATAACAAATAAAATAAAGGTTCCATCCATCCTTACCAGGTGTATGGGGAATATGGTATTAGTGGCCATATTTTTCAATAACTACGGCACATTTTTGGATGGCATGGTCGGTATCATACCAGGCCGCCATTACTTCCCAGAAAAATCTCTGGTACTCATTTTTAGAGGCTGGGTGAACCCCGAAGTCTTGTCGTTCCGAAAAAAACATCTGCCACTTTTGGGGACCGAACCCGGACCCTTCTGATCAGGCAGCGAGCACACTAACCACTCAGCCACCGATACTCCTTACATACCTCGTGTTAAAATTGATGACGCATGAGTTTATATTAACAATAATATGTGTTTAAATTGATGACACTTATATTTATAAATTTACTATTTTTATATGTTCATTGTACTGCATAGCGTATATTTCCATACTCGTGTAACTGCAGATCGCAACTAATCGACTTAACGTTTCATTAAAAGTAGAAATACAATTACCATAATTGACCATAAACATAACAGTCATTTCGGCAAATAAAGGAATGTTGGGAAAATCACAAACGAAAGGACTGTCCGAGTATCGCCTGGTCTGCTATTGACTTAGACGAAACAGCACGTAGAATGAAAGGCACATCATGTCCTTATTTCTGGCACGTAGGAGAGAACAAAAAGAAAGCGATTTCGATGAATTGGTTATTTGCTCATATAAATAGAGAGCAGGCTGACAGATGATCTTTCTACTGTGAGCTCTGCTACTCTGGTATAAATTAGTGGATGAAAATTTGTTGAATATATAAATAGATGTCATTTTGTGAAGGGTTCAAGCGAATATGGGTAAAAAGCAGATTGACATCGATAATAATAAGTCAATTAACACGTCTTGTGTTATTTGTAGGTTATCGTCATTGCACTCCCAACATAAAGTGATGATAATAAGATAAAGTGGGACATTGGAAACATGTCTTACTAATGTATCTCGACGTGTATAATCAAATGAGAAATGTTCGTTCGGGGCAAGAAGGAAGTAAAAAATAAAGAACGTCCGTCCTTTTTTTTTAACTTTTAAAGGAAATTATATTAGTTTGTATATTTTCATCTTGATGAACGGCATATTTTGAGGTGATGTCAGCACACCGCCAGATCGTAGTTATTTAAAGAAAATTTCTCTAGTACACATTTTCAAGGACTAGATGGTCCCTTAAAACTGTGTTGATCGTATTTAATCGCAGCTGGGAATCGAACCTCCAACATTTGGTTAGTAGATTAATGATTTAACTTTGACCTGACTTTGGCTTCCCCAGTAACATCTTTGAGTGCCTTCTCCGCATCGAAGGTTGACTACCATGGAGCGCCATTCCACTCTGTCTCTTGCTTTGATGGTGCAGATTGTCATAGGCTGACTTGTCCATCTTTTGATGTTACGTCCATGTTAGTCTTGGTTTGCCTCTGCCTCTTTTACCTTGTATTTTCCCCTCTAATATTACTTTTATTAGACTGTTGTGTCTTTTAACATGACCAAAAAATTTCATTTGTCTTGCTCTAATTGTGTTTAGTAGTTCTTTTTTCACCCTTAGTCGTCCTAAAACTTCCTCGTTTGTTTTCTTTTCTTTCCATCCAATTCTACTTATTCTTCTGTAAATCCACATTTCAAAGGCCTCAATTTTCTGTTCTGTTCCCCAGTAACAAGCAACATTAATGACCCGTTTAGCTTAAACAACGAAACAAACATAACGTCACCAGCGTTGTGGTAACGTGCTGACGTTGCGATACAGTGAATGTGGGTTCAAATGTAGACATAGTTATATCACGGTTCATACTTTTTGTTCAAGGGGGAATAGGTAAAGAATAATTTTACTGTTATTATTGATAGTTTTATTAACGCCACATTACATCTCTGACGAAGTTCCGAGGGACTGAATTTGTATTTGAATATCACTTTTTTCTACTTTCCCCACCAACAGCCCTGTGTTCAGGTGCTTCAAGCCATACATGCCTATACTCCGACTTGTGAGGACATTTCATTTTTTTTTATCGTCGAGAGTTGTGACCCTTTTGAGTAGATTCTGTTCCTAAAAATGTTGCCTCAGCAGAAGCCATTTTTGGACTACAATTTCGATTTCCAGCTGCCAATGGCTTTTTAACGTGCTCCGAGTGTACACGGGACCTCCTGTTTTCCTGAAATTGTTAGAAGAGAATATTATTTTGTGCTTGCTATTTCGCGCAGTTATTTTGAAACAAAACAACACGCTTTATAATCCTACACTATCTATCTATTGACCTTTCGAGCCGTAACCGGCCCATAGGGCGTAGACCAAGATACACCTTCTCCTATATGAATTTTTGTTCTAGCAGTTTCTTTTAAAGATATTTTATCAATCTCGCCATCTGTCTCTGTTCTGTGCAAGCAGTTCTATCTCATTGAGGGAGCCGATTCCTGTTGCTCTTGCCTCTCTCATCAATGTTCTTCTCAGTGTCTCCTGGTCTTCCTCTTTTTCTTTTACCTGTTGTTTCCCATATGAGGGCTTGCTTTGCTATTCGATTATTATCTCTTCTCATCACATGTCCAACGTATGACCATCGTCTTTTCTTTATTACTGAAGATATTAGTGGTTGATTGGCGATTTCTCTAATTTCCTCGTTTAATCCTACACTGCGTGGGTATAAACAAAACGCGATAAACAAACCATCACGGCCATAAGACCTACCTTAGTATTAAAGAACATTTGAAACGAAAAGTATAAAACTTTAACAAATTTTGAGAAAACATATTAAAGAAAAGTCAACAAGAAAATAAATCATCATCTGGAAGAAAAGAAGACAGAATTAAAAACAAAATATATAACTAGCTATTATGTCAACATAGACAAAAATAGGTACAGAATGTCCAGACTAGCGAAAGAGCGATAATTAAATAAAGCTGAAAAAAATATATATATTTGTGGTATTATTCTATTTCTGGAGTCAAAGTTGGAGGGGCTTATAGGACCGGAGAATAAAGGTCACATGTCCAGTACAGTCGCCAGGATGTCCCAATCAGAGCTTTTTTCCACACTCACAAAACACCCCCCACCCTTTTTTTTCACACCCCCCCCCCACCCGGAGAGACGCAATACGCTATTGAAGGTCATCTTGGAGGGGAAGGTATGATGTAGACGAGGTAGTGGCAGATCAAGAATAAAGTGGACTAAGATCAACGGATGGACAGGTTAACCTTTAACAAAGTGCACTATCAAAACAGAAGCTTAAAATGGAGCTCCATGGTAGTCAACCGTTGATGTAAAGAACAGCACCCCAATAATAACAATAATTCACATTCTAGATGCAGATGGGCTTTACTATGATTGAAGATGCCGAGGAATTGTTGCAATTAGTTCGAGAAATCAACGAGGCGAGCAGAATCCTTCGACTTGAAGGCATCTCGATAATGAGTTAGAAAACTGAGATAGCAAGGCAGATAATTGGCTATCCGAGCGTTAAATTGAAGCTTAGCGATGTTACCGTGTTATAATCACAATAGGCTCGATCTTATGTGGGAGGTAGATAGCTGAGTTGACCGTGTGATCTAGCGTTTGGTTTATCGTGGCAGGGCGCTGTGCCGAGGAGTACTTGTTCGATCCTACTTCGGACCATATATTGATTGTTCTTTGTTTTTTTTTCTGTTGTTGATTGATTGTGATTTTTTCCCCAGTGCTGTAAACATACCTCTTCCCCTCAAATGATTGGCTCAGTCTTGTGTAGATATCTGTGTCGTACGTTAGTGTGTACGGAGGAGAAGTACAGTCCAAATCTGACATAAAATCCTCTGTTGCAGGTGGAACATGCACAACCAGTTGGTCATACAGAAGTTAATTTTTCTCTCATATATGACTCTCTTTTTTTCGGATGTAACATTTCTTTATATTAGACGGACATTTGGCGATACTGTCCAAGTATTTATTAAAAAAAAAAACAGAAGTCGTTACTTTAAAAGATACGTTGAGAGAATATTTAAACGCATTTCCCATGAACACCTCTCAATCACGTCACACTCCTATACCACTAAATACATTGGAACTGTCTTCGTCACTTTACATTTGCTTTATAGCAATCTGTTGCAATCACATCAAGACTGCCAGAATATAAATGGGGAAAAGATCACCAAGATCGCAGTAAAGAACTAAACATACATTAAATATAATTATATCACAGCAGCAATATAAAGAAGAGAGCTTTAAAAAAAAAACCAAAGCTGCTACATTTTCTACCTTGCAACATGTGATTGTCTAGCTTCAGAGTTCAAAGAAGACAAGGAGTCTGATACAGTTATACACAATTTCCTAAATCTTCCATTGGTTTGGGTCTAGTGATTGCTAGTTCAACACAACTGGCTTAGATGTGACTGGATTACTACAGAATCGCATAGTTTTACTGAATACATGCATATAACAAGAACAAATGAAGTTAATTCAAATATGTCTGTCAAAATACAGATGGAAAAATGTGTATACGGGTTACAAAAACAACAGACAAATAATGAAAAAGGTCACAGTTTAAGAGTTAAGATCAAACAAAAGTAAGCAATCAAATGGTTTATGTTTCATCGTTGTACATTTTTACAGAATCAAAATGGTGAAGCGGGGACAAAAAATGTCTCGCTGTCCTTGTGTTCCAATAAAGTGATATCCTGATTAAGAATGTTCTGGTAAATATTGTGCGTGACCCTGCTGCTGAGCCTTCAATACAGACCTGAATGATTAATGATGATTAAATTAGAGCTGATTAATCTCCTCTTCACGTCACCTGACAGCCTAGCTTTTCAATGTCCGCCAAAAGTGACGCTTAAAAAGGAAATCTCGCTGGCGTTAAAGTGACTGGGCTTCCCTATGCACTTATAGCAGGGGGATTACGTTGACAGGGAGTGAGCTAGGACCACAAGAATGTGGATTTGTAAAAAATATGATTAGCATTTGTAAAAAAAATGTGAAACGAAATTTCAAATCAGCAGCTGTTAGTTATAGACACGCCACGTGTCAAACATCATAACATTTGGAGGAGACGAGTAATAGTTGGCACCAACCAGGGGCGGATTAATTAACTATTACGTAAAATAAGCACGTGCTTAGGGTATTATGTGAAGTGGGGCACCACAAAGGGACCCTCATATTAAATTTTAAAAAATTACATTCAAATCTATGCAATAGTTGTGCCGAAGGACTGTAAAATTTATGGTCACTAACACCATATTCCCTATACGCCACTTGGCGTGACGGGGGTACTTTACTTTACTTTTATGCAATAATAAAAGAACACTCAGTGGATGCAAACCTCCGAAAAAGGGTAATGAACTCGAAGGGACAAAATCTCTCCACATAATTAAAAGCAGAGGAAACTGTAAACAAGTCTGTGAAATGTGTATACTTTGTGTACAACGTCAGAGGGAAAGAAAAAAAAACCCACACATACTCTGAATAAGGGGGACCAAAATCTTATAATTGCTCAGGGCCTCTAAGGATCTTCGACCCTGGCACCAACCATTGAACAACAATTGAAGACAATTTAGAGGAAACGTTACTGATTCAAAGAGATGACTTTACCAAGTTCAAGGACAGGTTCAAAGGTGACCAATCCATCTCAAAAGATGACGCAAAATATGCACATTGATAGTTTCTGTAGCTCATTAGTTTTACCAAGGACTTTTTCACTTGTTGCTGCAAATTAACGACCATTTTGCCATTAGTACTAGGCAGCGAAGGTGTGAGGTTATGTCACTTTTATTGTGAGAATTTGGGAGCAGAAGACATGTCTTACTTTCACTAACGGTGAAAGTAGAACTTGATATTAACATCTTGGGCTTTATTTTAGTCGAAACGCTGGTAACTTGTACAATTGTAATAGACTCAAGATTAATATTTTTAAAATAATTAAAAATTACGGTTGCTAGACACGTAATGCATGACTTAGCGACTACTGTAATTATAATTACAAATGAATATTGGCGACAGATTGGTAAGAAATATAATTTACGTTGAGCAGTAGTCGATACTCCCTGGATGTCTACAAAGTGACAGCGCCATTGTGATTTTGATTTGATGAACGAGTTGAAACATTTGAAGACCGGATATGACCTTTTTTTTCTTGAAATTGTGGGAGCAGTTGCCATTTTGAGCTTTAAACGAGAGTGACTTTAGAGAAAATAGTTCATAATCATCTGTAAATGTGAATCTTTCTGATAATGTAGAGTTTTATGACGAAACAACAAATGAAAAATCGCCATCTGTATAAAGAAGAGACACAAACACCAGAAATGTAATGTCACTTTCCGTGAAACTGAAGTTGAGAGTTTCTGTAAGTGGCTTAGAATTCCACAAAGTTAGTCTGTGGGGTAATTTCGTGAATTCCTATCAGAGAAGAAAGTGATTGCTGTGATATTTGGTTATATGGTTATGGAAGGCCCTGGTATCACTGCCAACGAATTAAAATACATAATTGCTCAACCGCCCGTGCCAGCGTAATCATCCGAATTAATATCTCCCAAACAAAGAAACGTAACTGTAGTCCTCATCGTAGCAGTCTCAGCACACGCCAAAAGACATAAGGCGAAACTGCTCAGAAAGTGAGCACAGCCAAACTGTTCCCTGTCATACGATATCATCATTCATCGTAAACAATTAGAATATCAAAACATTATCAAAACGGATGAGACACACAGCTCACGGTGTGCACAGAGCACATAAACTCAGTAGTTCCTGCAACAAGCCGGACTCGGAATATGAGGAAACTGCAACAAGGAACACTTTTCATGCATAGCCTTCAATTGTTCCCGCCGCCTATCCACCATATACCGGGAGTTCACGTCCTCTTGAAAATGATGATCGTCGTATTTTTAAAAAATGTATAGCGCTTGATGATGTTAGGCCATCGTTGTTGACTCCAATTCCGAACATATAGACACACAGTTAGTCGTCAGATTATCCCCGTCGCACATCAAATAACATACCGCAAGATTAGCGTACGGCCGGTCTAGGGATTTACGATGAGACATTACGATGACGTAGCACACAACAATGTCGTACACACAATTTCGCTCCCTTTAGCTGCGATATGTCAGTTAATAAGCAAAAACGAAAACATTCCCTTTTCTTCTGATGAATTTGAACATGTCTTCTCCCCTGTGAACTTAGTTCTTTTACCGTCTATAGTTCCTCAACAAATGTAAACCGTGAGTGCACATATCTTCATTAAGCCTGATAATTATCCCTTGCACTGATCATTATTAAGCCTGATAGTGAAAGTAAAGAGCCCCGTCACGCCAAGTGGCGTATAAGGAATATGGTGTTAGTGATCATAATTTTTATAGACCTTCGGCACATGATTTTCGGGGTAATGTGGTCGGTATTACGCCCGTACAGCTTTATGGAGACAAAAAACGTGGCATATTGGTTATATTATAGTACTTTATATGTGACCTTCTTTTTTATCTAGACCATATGTGATTCAGCTATTTTAACGTATTTGTATCCCTCTAACCCGACCGTGCTGTCATTGAAGACGGTCAACCGATGGATCGGGCTGACATCATCAATGCTTTCCGAAGTGTAAGAAGGACACAGCACTTCGACAACCATAAGTCCACTTCACTCCTATGGATGAAAGGGATGGGAGTTAAGATGGGCACAGCCAGAAACGAGAAACTCAGTGGGCGTATAAGAGGACTTATCAACTAACACAGAACTAGAATCGTCAGTCGCTGGACACTGCAGGACTTGCTGAGGATGGGATCTGAGCACCTATGGACATGTTCTAAATGCAATGATGATGACCCGCTAATAACTCAATAACCCGACTATCGTAGTCTACACATTTCCCTGATCCTAATAATGCATCGTTGACACCTCTCCGTGCAGCTCGTTCTCATGGTGTGAGGTGGGTAAGCGATACTGTACTGGTCTCCAAGTCGCCAGACATTTTTAAATCATTACTTTCTGTTCATCCAATCAAGTCGACATTCATCTTAAAATCTTTACTTTCTGTTCATCCAATCAAGTCGACATACATCTTCAAATCCTTACTTCTGTTCATGCAATCAAGTCGACATACATCTTCAAATCCTTACTTCTGTTCATGCAGTCAAGTCGACATACATCTTCAAATCCTTACTTCTGTTCATCCAATCAAGTCGACATACATCTTCAAATCCATACTTCTGCTCATCCAATCAAGTCGACATACATACACCTTCAATGCTTTACTTTCTGTTTATTAGTTCAAAGCATCATACATTGTCAGGAGAACGGGTTCAAATCCCTGCAAAGTCTAAAGTTGTTTCTATACGGGGTTAAAAAAAGAAAAAGTAAAGTACCCCCGTCACGCCAAGTGGCGTATAGGGAATATGGTGTTAGTGACCATAAATTTTACAGACCTTCGGCACATGATTTTTGGGGTAATGTGGTCGGTATTACTCCCGTGCCGCTTTACCTTCCCAGAAAAAAATCCGGTACCCATTAAAGGCTGGGTGAACCCGGAAGCCGTCGGTTGGGATCGAACCCTACCTCTTGTCCTTTGTAGTCCAGTTCACTAACCACTGAGCTTTCGCGGCTCCCTTCTATTCCGGGTATTAAATAATAATTCAGAACCAAATATCGTGGCAACTGCTCAAGCGGTCTTTATTCTCCATTCCTAAATGCACCCCGACAGTTCATATCCTTACTCTCGATTCATCCATTCACTCCATCATACATCTTCATATCCTTACTCTCGATTCATCCATTCACTCCAGCATACATCTTCATATCCTTACTGTCGATCCATCCATTCACTCCAGCATACATCTTCATATCCTTACTGTCGATCCATCCATTCACTCCAGCATACATCCTCATATCCTTACTCTCGATTAATCCATTCACTCCATCATACATCTTCATATCGTTACCCTCTGTCCCTCCATTCACTCCATCATACATCTTCATATCCTTACTCTCGATCTATCCATTCACTCCATCATACATCTTCATATCCGTACTCTCGATCCATCCATTCACGCCATCATACATCTTCAAGTCCTTACTCTCTGCCCATCTATTCAAGCCACACGTTAGCACCATTAAGGCAGCTAAGTCTATTTTGTGGATAGCCTGGCTCCCGCCTGATGCAAATCTCTGACAGAGCTAACGGAGGGTGCAGCGATGATAGCAATAACGCCAGTGCTCGTAGATTGAATTTTCTAAGAATAGGAACGAGAACAGACGACAGTTGGTCGAGGGCTGTCAAGAACGTGACACTCAATAACACACGCGTAAAAAAATTAGATTCATCTGAACGTTAATGATGAAAGAGAGAGTGAAACAAAGGGTTGAAGAAGAGACGACACTGGATCACATGAAAGAAACGATTATCTTGTGACTGGAAATAATTATACATTGAAGAAAATATTTTATTGTAAAAAAAATGTAATTTCGTTGATTTTGTTGTTGTCGTGGATTTGTCATTTGGAAAATGCCAGAGGTGGTAACATTACAAATTATATCGTGTTTCCCCCTGTTTCTAGTATAGTATAATGGAGATATGGGAGTCGCGATAGCTCAGTGGTTAGTGGACTGGACAACAGAGGACAAGGGGTAGGGTTCGATCTCAATCGACGGCTTCCGGGTTCACCCAGCCATAAATGGGTACCTGATTTTTTTCTGGGAAAGTAAAACGGCACGGGCGTATTGCCCCAAAAATCATGTGCCGAAGTTCTGTAAAATCTATGGTCACTAACACCATATTCCCTATACGCCACTTGGCGTGACGGGGGGCTCTTTACTTTTTACATTTTTATAATGGAGATATGGATACCTTTTATAATATTTGTATATGTATGTATATATGTAAGTGTATGTATGTGTGTGCGCGTATGTGTGTCTCTGTAAGTGTGCATATGTGTGTGTTTAGGTGTAAGTGTAAATGGTTTCAACTTGATGGAAAGGCTCTGGCCCTGTTGACATGACTGATGATATGTTGAAGTGCTGTGTTCACATTGTTAACGTTATTTTGAATTGAACTCTTGTTGTGCTTGATATGTACTGTGATATTTGCGCCATTATATCAACAGACGTCACCACTTCAGAGACTACAACGATTTCTACCTCCTTAGACAGCCCGTTAGACAGACTGTTACGAGAGGTCCGAACTGGGAAGTAAGTGAGGTCTTTATCTGTTGTGTGCCGCTGACCAATTATTGCTATACTGTATCTTCCTTGGGAGCCGAGATAGCTCAGTGGTTAGTTAACTGGACCACAAAGGACAAGAAGTAGGGTTCGATCCCAGCCGACGGCTTCCGGTTAGAGGGATACAAATATGTTAAAATAGTTGAATCACATATGGTCTAGATAAGAAAAAGGTCACATATAAAGGATTATAACATAACCGATATGTCTCGTTTTTTTCTGAAGGAAATATGGTCAGTCTAGGTAAGGGATGGGAGCCGCGATAGCTCAGTAGTTAGTGAACTGGACTACAAAGGACAAGAGGTCGGGTTCAATCCTGATCAACGGCTTCCATGTTCACCCAGCCTTTAATGGGTACCGGCTTTTTTTTCTGGGAAAGTAAAGCGGTACGAGCGTAATACTGACCACATTACCCCGAAAATCATGTGCCGAAGGTCTGTAAAATTTATGGTCACTAACACCATATTTTCTCTATACGCCACTTGGCGTGACGGGGGTACTTTCCTTTTTTTTTATATCTCCTTTACATCCAAGGAGTCTTTCTGAGAAGGGGAGGAAGGAGTGAGGGTTTACTAATAGAACTCGTGTTCTTTGTGGCGATATATTTAGCTCAACTAAACAATTTCTGACAGCGGCAACACAGTCACTCTTATTTCTTCTTCATCATAATCCTCTGAACTCTGGTCGGGGCATAGGGCACTCACAAGAGATCTCCATCCAATCCGGTCTGGAGCAAGCGTGGATAACACGCTTCAGGACTTCTCAGACTTTTTCACTTCATCATGTATGGTTCGTCGCCATGTCCCCAGCGGTCTGCCTCTACTTTGTTTGCCAGGTGGTATCCAATATTAATGCTATCTGCGGATGCCTGGTTCGCTCCATTCGTTGAACGTAGCCATGTCATTTCCAACGTCTTCTTTTTACTTCTGGATTGATGTATTAATACCTTGTCTTCTGGCTTCTGTTGTTCGTAATGTGTTGATCCCAACGGATTTTTAGAACCTTCTTAATACATCGACCTTAAAATCTTCTTAGCTGATCTTCTATGTTGTGGTTCATTCTCCAAGTTTGTGCTGCATAGAAAAGTACGGAACTCACATTTGACTTGTAAATTCAAAGCTTTGTGCTAAGATGGAGACTAGTTGAACACCAGATGTTTCCAAGTCTATAGAATGCCTGGGTTGACATTCCTATGGAGACAAATAATAATAAATAAATATTATTATAGAGGGAAACTTCCGAGGCGATAATTCAGGGAATTATAGGAAGAAGAGTTATGTATTACAGCACTCAGAAAAAATGACAAATAAACAACAACAGAAAAAAACAAAGAACAATAAATGGTCCGTAGCAGGATCGAACCCGTACTCCATGGCACTGCGCCTTGCCACGAGAAGCCGAATGCTTGGTACACTGCCACTCAGCTAACTAAAAAATTAGCTATCATGAACAGTGTCTTACCTTATAAAAGTGCTTCGGACCATATATTGTTCTTTGTTTGTTTCTGTTGTTGTTTATTTGTCGTTTTTTTTTCTGAGTTCTGTAATACATACCTCTTCCTCCTATGATTCCTTGACATGCCTATGCTAGTCGATTTCTCTTTTTCAATGCCGCTATAGGTTCTCTTATTTGTGTTTCTGCAGCATTTTGCAATTTTTCTACGTGTGGGTCGCTGGCCCAACGTCAAAATCCCCAACCTGGAGGTCCACTCGTATTTATATCTACAAATTAGCGCAAAACTCGTCAAACAACACAAAACACAGAGAAAACATTTCTATATACTTAGATTATCATTTAACTTCAGGGGAACTATTTCAGATGACATTTTATCTGACATTTTGTCTGACATCAAACCTCCAGTGACATTCAATAAATACCGCTGGCCTGATCTCATTCCTAGAATCTATCTGTCTGCCCCCCCCCCCCCCTTTTCTCTCTCTGTTTCTATCTCTCACATACTCTTTCGTTTTGTTCCTCTTATTATCCTGCAAATGTGTTAACAATTATTTCCGTACATTCAACAATGATTTTATAACAGTTATCCTGATTACTTCCGTGTCTATATACACATTTATATTATATGTCTCAGAACAATTTGTAACTTCATATTTATTTTTATGAAAATTACAAACATTTCTGTAATTATTTTAAACTATACAGTTTATGTAATTATTTTAAACTATAAAATGTATGTGATTATTTTAAACTGTAACATTTATGTGATTATTTTAAACTGTAACATTTATGTGATTATTTTAAACTGTAACATTTATGTGATTATTTTAAACTGTAACATTTATGTGATTATTTTAAACTGTAACATTTATGTGATTATTTTAAACTGTAAACATTTATGCTATTATTTTAAACTGTAACATTTATGTTATCATCTTAAACTGTAACATTTCTGTAATTATTTTAAACTATACAGTTTATGTGCGTATTTTAAACTGTAACATTTATGTGATTATTTTAAACTGTAACATTTATGTGATTATTTTAAACTGTAACATTTATGTGATTATTTTAAACTGTAACATTTATGTTATCATCTTAAACTGTAACATTTATGTGATTATTTTAAACTGTAACATTTATGTCATATATTGAAGTTGTGACATTTTCACAAAAAACATTATTGTGATTTTTCTGTAATAGATTGTGAGATTATGAGTGTTATGTAATCATTCAATAGTGATATATTTAATTAATCAGTTCAAAATGTTGGTTCTAGACGAGCATGCTAAATATGTTTTCATTTTAATTACTAACAAATGTAAGTGCTGCATAAACAATCAAAATGTAATGTTGTGTGATATACCATGGTGAAGACACAAATATCAGCTCAATTAAATACCAGTTATGTCCTATCACAGCCTCCCAGACTCATCAAAGACAACATCTTCCTACTCTGATAGTCACGTTTCGCCCTCCAGCCAGCCTAAGCAAAGGGAACTTAACAGAACATCTTTCCTTTTGAAGTTTCTACAAAATTTGGTTCCTCTGGTCATTAAATGAGCAGACAGAAAACTTCGAGTCAACACAAACGGTCAAAAACTGATCACAGAAGCACGAACCCTCGCTAGCCTTCTCGTTCAACGAACAAGTATGATATCCAATTTATAGAAATGTACACAAAACGTTGACCTCGTGTGTTTGACGAAGTCTGAACAAATTAAGAATTTCACTGAATTTTGTTTTCATAAGTGCTGTCATGAACATAACCAGTGTAAACAAAAATGATAGGATGGCTATTTCTGTCGCAGGAATTTAGACTAATTCAACAGAGTCGATTTAAAATCGGCTGTAGTTGAATTCATTTGTCATTAATAAACTCGACTGACAGTTTCTGAAGCCTATGCACTTAATCAGATATACTAGTAAGTATGTAGATTATGGCGGCTAATGAGGTAATTTGGTCTAAGGCAAATAATGTTTTACGACAAGATTAAATGTTACGACACTATCGTGTGCAAAATTGGAAATACAATAAATTGTATTTTAATTGTTCTTCTTCTTCTACCTTTTTAGCTCCCAGTGGAGCATAGATCTTCAACAAACATTTTCCAAGTCATTCTGTTTTTTGTCATTCTTTTAAGATCATTCCATGTCTTCCCCTTCATCTCTGCTTCTATCTGTCTTCTCCAATAATTCCTTGATCTTCCTCTTTGTCTTTTCCCCTGGGGATTCCAAAAAAGGGCATGTTATGTAATACTCTCAGTTGGCTTCCGTAGTGTGTGCCCTCTCCAGCGGCATCGTCTTCGCTGTATCGCTTTATCCACTGGTATTTGACTGGTACATTTCCATAATTCTATGTCAGTGATTTTGTCCTGCCATTTCCATCCTTTTATTCTGCGTAAGCAGAAATATATTGTATTATAATATTGACTAGAATTTAGAAGGGAACAGAAACGCAGATAGTTGTGCAGAAGTTCATCTGCCATATTAAAGCGCCGAAAAAAAATTGAGAACTGTCATAGAAAAAGCAGCATAACCAGATTAAAATGCAAAATTTAAAACGTCATAAGCAGTGCCTTAAAGAAGATATTTTCTCTAAATTTGAAGAAATTGACGAGATTCTTGGAAATCTTAAAAGCTAAATATAAACACCCACTTGGATAAGTTTGAGGATACACTCAAAGTAACACACGAGACAATTCTTGGCAACAGAAATGTGCAATATGAAGAGAATGATTCACAGAAGGTACATTAATTATGATATAAGAAAGCACATAAAACAAAAGAGCGGTATCATATAGATATGAAAACAAGAAAGAAAAACACACACAAGTAGCACAAACCTAACAAGTAGAAAGTAGTTTGGAAGACAAAGAGGGCATCAGAACAAAGAGGTCCAACGACACTAAATTACGCACCAAGGCCATATCGTACTTTAAAAAAAAACGAGCAAACTACTAGAAACAATGGAATAGGCGGATATGCAGTCAGAGGAACGTCAAAAATAAATTAGTTGCTTAATACACCAAATCAGGGATATAGTGTCGTTTGGTTTTGGCAATGATGTTTCTACATCTCTTCCTGTCAGTGAGGTTCATTTTGCGTTCTCTGTTCATGGCGTCACATGGATAGCTCTGTAAGATATCTCTCACTTTATCTTGCGCTTCCTATCTGCAAAGTTTATTTTCTTTTCTCTGTTCACGGCAACAGATGGATATCTCTGTAAGATATCCCTCACTTTATCTTGCTCTACCTATCTGCAAAGTTTATTTTCTGTTCTCTGTTCATGGCGTCACATAGATAGCTATGTAAAACATCCATCATTTAGATTTTCTCTCCCTGTAGAGGTTCATTACACTTTCTTTCTTCATCAGGACACATAGATAGCCATGTAAGATATAATTCCACTTCTTGTCCTTGAGCTGATTTAACTCTAAATACAAACATTAAAAAATGCACTAACTAAACTTGTAATTACAAGAGTACAGATCCCCACTGAATCTGTTGTTGTTGTTGTTGTTGTGTTCGCAAGCTTTCAACTCGGACGAAGTCCCTAGAGACTAGTAACTGAATTTTGCGTGTTAATCCATTGTTCCCTGGCAGCCGTGTGCACAGGGTCCCTCGCCGCACAGGCGATAACTCCGACTTCGGAGGTACTCATGTTTTTTTCGTCGATGAGTAACTGACGTTTCAAGCCGGGCCTCGCTGCTGAGACCAGGAGTGGTTGTCGCAGAGAGAAATCATAAATAAAAATCCCAACCGGTGTAACAAAAATTTGAACCCACAACCTCTCTGTCCCGAGGCCGGCGTCTTGCCTCGAGACCAACCAGTCCCCCATAGACTTGGAATATGAGGAAACTGCAACAAGGAACACTTTTCATGCATAGCCTGCTATGGTTCCTGCCGCCTATCCACCATATACCAGCAGTTCACGTCCTCCCGAAAGTGATGATCGTCAAATTTCTTTAAAAATGTATGGCGCTTGATGATGTTAGGCGATCGTTATTGACTTCAATTTCGAACATATAAACACACAGTTAGTCCTCAGATTATCCCTGTCGCACATCAAACAAAAGACCGTAAGATTAGCGTAACTCCGGTCTAGGGATTTACGATGAGCTATTACGATGACGTAGCACACATAACAATGTCGGACGCACTGACGCGCCCTTTAGAATCCTGATTACTCTAGTGAATGTAGCCTACGACGAACAGAACACGGTGCAAATTCCCTAAAGAGATAAAACTGCGACTGACGAAGCATTTCACATTAATAAGTAACATGGAAATAACTTGCGTTAAGCAAATCCAACAACGGTCATGAACAGCACCAATGTGACGTAAAGAGCAGAACAAGCTTAGACGATGGAAGGTCGCATTCACAACGTTTGATTTGTCGAAAATAGAATATTTCCGCATTCGACATTGTTTTATCAGCGCAGATGCAATAAGTAGATCATCAACCTGACTTTAACGCATAGGAGTGCAATGGAGAACCTAAATTAATCAGACATCTAATGCACTTTCTGCAGCGATCGAGAGAACGTGGACTAGATCCGCATCTTAGAAACTGAAGTCCTAAGAATTTTAAAGCAATCAGTTTTAATAATCTAAGAATTCATGAAAGCAAATGATTCATCTCCCATTTACATACTTCGCTTTCTTCCCCGAAAAATGAAAACGAAAGACTACCCATACAATTAATGGGATGATATTTTGTAAAACTACAGAAGAAGAGATATCTGAGGAAAGCAGTAAATTACAATTATCAAACGTCTTGCTATAAAGGAACAGCTCTTGCCCCGATAAATTAATCAAACGTCTTGCTATAAAGGAACAACTCTTGCCCCGATAAATGAATCAAACGTCTTGCTATAAAGGAACAACTCTTGCCCCGATAAATTAATCAAACGTCTTGCTATAAGGGAACAACTCTTGCCCTGATAAATTAATCAAACGTCTTGCTATAAGGGAACAACTCTTGCCCCGATAAATGAATCAAACGTCTTGCTATAAGGGAACAACTCTTGCCCTGATAAATTAATCAAACGTCTTGCTATAAGGGAACATCTCTTGCCCTGATAGATTAATCAAACGTCTTGCTATAAGGGAACAACTCTTGCCCTGATAAATGAATCAAACGTCTTGCTATAAAGGAACAACTCTTGCCCTGATAAATTAATCAAACGTCTTACTATACTGGGAATAACTGTGGTAAAGGCTAGACTGTGTAATGGGACTACATGAACTGGAAGTATTTGGAAAGGAGAGGCATGTTTTTATTTGGGGTGATTATCATGTACAGACAGTATAGCTTCTTATTCTACCATTTTGCATCCTCGGTTGCTAACAGCGTCGAGGAGAGAGACAATTTAAGTTTTTTTTTTTCCATTTTCGTTGATCGTTTTTGCTGCCAGAGTGCATCACGTATTGTCTATCTATCTTGTTTCTGTCATTTTCATATTGAAAGTTGTGTGGATTGTGTTTATTTGTTACTGTCTAGTCACTTGATCAGACCATTTAATTTGTGATTTATTTTCATAATCAACCTCGGGGGGATCATAAATGTCTTCTCAGTTCTTCCATTTTCTGATTTGTCTCTCAAGCTGCTCTAATGGTAATGTCAAGAATTAGAAGCTATTATGAATTATTGACGACTATGTGTTTGAATTGCGTCGACGTTGAACACCAATATACAGAAAGACATGCAGTAACATATGAATGTATAATACAAAAACAGTTCATATATCCTGAAACAATTGAAATATACATTACACGTGAAGGCGGACATACTGGCACATGTCCACATTCACAACAAATTTCTTTTTTGTTGTAGCTTTTGTGATGATACAAAACACGAAAATAACAGCTAATTAAGGATACCAAGTTTTTGTTCCATTGAAATAATATAGAGTCTGGTTTGTAGATAGAGAGAAAAGCTACCAAGAGTTTAACAAGAATAGTCTGTTGGAAAATCATATAAATTACAAACAATTGTACAGATACAAAGTTGTTGAAAGACGTTAGCACATTTGCCAGGACGACACTGTAATTGATGATTTGTACATGACCCTCGTGTAGCAGCAGAAGCAGAAATGTCTAAAATGCAGGTCAACATGATAAGGACACGAGAAATGAGAAGGAAAATTAGACAGAAGGATCTCATCAACATTATTAGGTTCGTGATTGAAGAGATGCAAAAATGAAACTTGTTTGGGAAGCTGCAAAAATAAAATTGAAGGAACACACCAGGATAATAATTCCAGGAATAATAAGGTCAGATGTGATTTCTACTCTCTCCGATTAATATGGATCTTCACAGCTCTGTGTAAACAGCCCAAAACTGAGCTGTTCACAGCAAATGTGATGTTTGTTTTGGTCTTTCTGAATAAGACATGTAAAAGAGTGTGACAGCACAATCACACAAATGTATCTCACAAGTGAAGTAATGAAATATAGGATAAAGAAGTCCTGCGCAATTCATTGGACACATACTTAGGAAGGAAAGTTTGGAAACCAAGGAGAGATTGAGAACAAGATAGACAAAAAATGACAGGTAATATTTTGTAGATAATGACATTTGTTTATAATCATTTATTCGTGAATGGCATGGTGACTAATGAGAGTTCAGCTCTGATACTAAAAACCGGAGTCAAATGTCGTAGAAACAGGATGGAGGTAGAGAGAGGACAGATCCGGAATGTGTCTTAGCCGGAAAGTTATATGAACTGTCAGTAACGTAGCGTATCCTGGTGGGAAAGGCTTAGCACTTATGAGCTTGTCGTGAGATCGATTATCTCAAACAGTAATTTAACAAGAAAACGGAGACAAGGACAATCAATGTGATTAGATAATGAAGAAGGAGAAGTTTAATTGAGACTATTGACGTAAGTTTACGAATGAAATGCTTTTTTCAGCTTTAGAAATCATGAAAAACCATATGATGTTGATTGTTGCACAGTAAAACTATAAAAGAAAAACACGGAAGCACTTGATGTCTTGTGGGAGCCGCGATAGCTCAGTGGTTAGTGAACTGGACTACAATGGTCAAGGGGTAGGGTTCGATCTCAACCGACGGCTTCCGGGTTCACCCAGCCTTAAATGGGTACCGGATTTCTTTCTGGGAAAGTAAAGCAGCACGGGCGTAATACCGACCACATTATCCCAAAAATGATGTGCTGAAGGTCTGTAAAATATATGGTCTCTAACACCATATTTCCTTATACGCCACTTGGCGTGACGGGGGTACTTTACTTCACTTTTTTCACTTGATGTCTTGTAATTCTATTCGTCGAACATCGAATAACATCTTAATACACTTCCCCGCCCCCCCCTTTTTTTTCCCACACACACTCCCCAAATGTGTGCTCTGTTTTAAAACCCTTCCTTCTTCATGACACAACAATATTACTGTTTGTTCTTCCCAGTGGGAAATATCATAACACCCATACTTATAGTCATCATCATCAAGTACCATGCCTGCTGGCATAGGTGATCATGTCTCTCCACAACTTTCTATCTCGACAGTTATTTCTTATTTCTGTTGTTAACATTCTGCCAAGCCATTCTCTTAAGCTGTCTGGTATCTTTTCTCTTTGCTTCCCTCTATCTCGTATCTCTTCGTCCATCAATGTTCCCAGTTGTCACAATATATTCCAGCTATTCTCTTCTCATTGCATAGCCAAAAATGATGATAGTTTTTTTTGGTAATTTATTCTTATAGTAATAACACATTATAGACTATTCAATTACATTCTGCACATAATATTGACTATATCACAAAGTGGAACCACTAACTCCTAATTAAATAAATAGCAAAACTCGGGACATTTTTCATAATCACATTTGATGTTACTTTTGTACCAACAAAGTGTCAGAATTAGAAACAGTTCAGAATATTTGATCAATTCTTCTTCTTGTTTTCGATAAAGGATTACTAAACCTAAACAGTCTCATTTGCAACACGATTAGTTGTATCTAGTTCTTGAATGTAGAAAATTCCACAATTTAATCAGTCAGTCAGATTGAACAAAATATTACAATAGCATGTTCTAATGCATAATTTAATATAATATTGCAACAGCATGTTCTGATGCATAAATCTATATAATACTACACCATGTTTTGACGCATATTATATATAATATTACAATATCCACTGGTATTTGACTGGTACTTTTCCGTTAATCTACAAAGTCATTTTGTCCTGCTATTTCCATCCTTTTATTCTGAACAACCATCCATTAATGAAGGTCTGCATCTTCGTGATTGTCATTTTTGTTCTCCATTTTATATATACAATTCTATATAATGTTACATGTTGTGATGCACAATTCTATATAATGTTACATGTTCTGATGCACAATTCTATATAATGTTACATGTTCTGATGTACAATTCTATATAATGTTACATGTTCTGATGCACAATTCTATATAATGTTACATGTCCTGATGCACAATTCTATATAATGTTACATGTTCTGATGCACAATTCTAAATAATGAACATGTTCTGATGCACAATTCTATATAATGAACATGTTCTGATGCACAATTCTATATAATGAACCTTTTCTGATGCACAATTCTATATAATGAACATGTTCTGAAGCACAATTCTATATAATGTTACATGTTCTGATGCACAATTCTATATAATGTTGCATGTTCTGATGCACAATTCTATATAATGTTGCATGTTCTGATGCACAATTCTATATAATATTACATGTTCTGATGCACAATTCTATATAATATTACATGTTCTGATGCACAATTCTATATAATGTTACATGTTCTGATGCACAATTCTATATAATGTTACATGTTCTGATGCACAATTCTATATAATGTTACATGTTCTGATGCACAATTCTATATAATGTTACATGTTCTGATGCACAATTCTATATAATGTTACATGTTCTGATGCACAATTCTATATGATGTTGCATGTTCTGATGCACAATTCTATATAATGTTGCATGTTCTGATGCACAATTCTATATAATGTTACATGTTCTGATGCACAATTCTATATAATGTTACATGTTCTGATGCACAATTCTATATAATGTTACATGTTCTGATGCACAATTCTATATAATGTTTCATGTTCAGATGCACAATTCTATATAATGTTGCATGTTCTGATGCACAATTCTATATAATGTTACATGTTCTTAAGCACAATTCTATATAATGTTACATGTTCTGATGCACAATTCTATAAAATATTACATGTTCTGATGCACAATTCTATATAATGTTGCATGTTCTGATGCACAATTCTATATAATGTTGCATGTTCTGATGCACAATTCTATATAATATTACATGTTCTGATGCACAATTCTATATAATATTACATGTTCTGATGCACAATTCTATATAATGTTACATGTTCTGATGCACAATTCTATATAATGTTACATGTTCTGATGCACAATTCTATATAATGGTACATGTTCTGATGCACAATTCTATATAATGTTACATGTTCTGATGCACAATTCTATATAATGTTACATGTTCTGATGCACAATTCTATATGATGTTGCATGTTCTGATGCACAATTCTATATAATGTTACATGTTTTTAAGCACAATTCTATATAATGTTACATGTTCTGATGCACAATTCTATATAATGTTACATGTTCTGATGCACAATTCTATATAATGTTGCATGTTCTGATGCACAATTCTATATAATGTTGCATGTTCTGATGCACAATTCTATATAATGTTGCATGTTCTGATGCACAATTCTATATAATGTTACATGTTCTTATGCACAATTCTATATAATGTTACATGTTCTGATGCACAATTCTATATAATGTTGCATGTTCTGATGCACAATTATATATAATGTTGCATGTTCTGATGCACAATTCTATATAATATTACATGTTCTGATGCACAATTCTATATAATATTACATGTTCTGATGCACAATTCTATATAATGGTACATGTTCTGATGCACAATTCTATATAATGTTACATGTTTTGATGCACAATTCTATATAATGTTGCATGTTCAGATGCACAATTCTATATAATGTTGCATGTTCTGATGCACAATTCTTTATAATGTTACATGTTCTTAAGCACAATTCTATATAATGTTACATGTTCTGATGCACAATTCTATATAATGTTACATGTTCTGATGCACAATTCTATATAATGTTACATGTTCTGATGCACAATTCTATATAATGTTGCATGTTCTGATGCACAATTCTATATAATGTTACATGTTCTGATGCACAATTCTATATAATGTTACATGTTCTGATGCACAATTCTATATAATGTTACATGTTCTGATGCACAATTCTATATAATGTTACATGTTCTGATGCACAATTCTATATAATGTTATATGTTCTGATGCACAATTCTATATAATATTACATGTTCTGATGCACAATTCTATATAATGTTACATGTTCTGATGCACAATTCTATATAATGTTACATGTTCTGATGCACAATTCTATAAAATGTTACATGTTCTGATGCACAATTCTATATGATGTTGCATGTTCTGATGCACAATTCTATATAATGTTGCATGTTCTGATGCACAATTCTATATAATGTTACATGTTCTGATGCACAAATCTATATAATGTTACATGTTCTGATGCACAATTCTATATAATGTTGCATGTTCTGATGCACAATTCTATATGATGTTGCATGTTCTGATGCACAATTCTATATAATGTTGCATGTTCTGATGCACAATTCTATATAATGTTACATGTTCTGATGCACAATTCTATATAATGTTACATGTTCTGATGCACAATTCTATATAATGTTACATGTTCTGATGCACAATTCTATATAATGTTGCATGTTCTAATGCACAATTCTATATAATGTTGCATGTTCTGATGCACAATTCTATATAATGTTGCATGTTCTGATGCACAATTCTATATAATGTTACATGTTCTTATGCACAATTCTATATAATGTTATATGTTCTGATGCACAATTCTATATAATATTACATGTTCTGATGCACAATTCTATATAATGTTACATGTTCTGATGCACAATTCTATATAATGTTACATGTTCTGATGCACAATTCTATATAATGTTACATGTTCTGATGCACAATTCTATATAATGTTGCATGTTCTGATGCACAATTCTATATAATGTTACATGTTCTGATGCACAATTCTATATAATGTTACATGTTCTGATGCACAATTCTATATAATGTTACATGTTCTGATGCACAATTCTATATAATGTTATATGTTCTGATGCACAATTCTATATAATATTACATGTTCTGATGCACAATTCTATATAATGTTACATGTTCTGATGCACAATTCTATATAATGGTGCATGTTCTGATGCACAATTCTATATAATGTTGCTTGTTCTGATGCACATTCTATATAATGTTACATGTTCTGATGCACAATTCTATATAATGTTGCATATTCTGATGCACAATTCTATATAATGTTACATGTTCTGATGCACAATTCTATATAATGTTGCATGTTCTGATGCACAATTCTATATAATGTTGCATGTTCTGATGCACAATTCTATATAATGTTACATGTTCTGATGCACAATTCTATATAATGGTACATGTTCTGATGCACAATTCTATATAATGTTACATGTTCTGATGCACAATTCTATATACTATTACATGTTCTGATGCACAATTCTATATAATGTTACATGTTCTGATGCATAAATCTATATAACATTTCAACATCATTTTCTGATACTTACAATTATGTGTTTTGTACTTTTTGTTCACATTCTCTTTAAATTAATTTCTTTTATTGCAAAAGAAACTCTAAAGTTTACGTCATCCTTTGAGTCTATTTATGCGTCATCCTGTCAATCTATTTATGGTACCTAAGTGAATATGTTCATAGACTGATTGTAGAAGAGTGGTGTAGGCTGGAGCTAACGCTGGTGTTCTTACTGCCCTTCGGTATGTACCGAAGTATCAACAATGCTGTTATAATAAACTATATTTATGCATTTGCGGTCTATACTTGGGGCTGGGTAGTCAAGAGGTACGACGTCAGCGTTTGGACTGGAAGGAGCCGGGTTCAAAGCTTACCACAAGAGTGGTTATTTTATTTTATTTTTTATAGGAAAAAATAATCGATGGTGTCTTCTTGACGTTGCCCTCTCGTGGCCTGATCTCTTTGGTAGTGAGATCTGATGTCCAGCCTTCTCGGATAACGACAATAAACAGGAGCTCCCGTGTGCACTCGCGCAAGTTAAAAACTCTTGGAAGTCAAAATAAGAAAAGAGTAGGCCATAAATGTGGACTGCAGTACGGACAAAATTGTCAGGAAAAAAAAATTCCCGAACAGTGGATCCCAAACCGTGCTAGGGAGTTCCTGCACGTAGGCCAGGGTTCATCTCTGATTTTCTCAAGATTCTTTAGGGGGGATGTCGGAGCGACTCTGGGTTCGTTCAATATGAAGTGATGATGATACTAACAACAACTTGATAATAGGAAACTCACAATAACAATTGTGCTATAAATATATTCATAACTGGCCTTCATCTATTCCATCGACATGTGGGATTTGTAAGCATGAATTACCTGCCAGAGGAGTTACCTTTTCGGAATAACGAACTGACAGTTTTTGTTTGCACATTTACATCTAGTGGCCAGGTCACGGCGCTGTTTCAAAGGCTACTGGTTACAATTCTGGTTCGGGTTGCAGTTTATTGATTTGTTT
Source organism: Megaustenia siamemsis (assembly GCA_032433765.1). Taxonomy (NCBI): domain Eukaryota; kingdom Metazoa; phylum Mollusca; class Gastropoda; order Stylommatophora; family Ariophantidae; genus Megaustenia; species Megaustenia siamemsis. Next base: position 127,620,992 of record JAVIAB010000051.1, on the reverse strand, counting down.
TCGAATGCAGTTACAATACCTGTTTTCACGTATAATGTGCATGCATCTTTCGCATTGGACATCTCTCCTTTCCTAAACATATTTTTTTAAAACTTGTGTTACCTTCTCTAAAAAAAAAGCCCCATTTAATGTAGATAACAACATATACGACGCCAGATTTCCACAACATGTAAAGTATTTTATTTAACATTCATTTTACACGAGTCTCTGACGATAGAAAAAAAAGACAATTAGTTCTTAAGTGTTACGTCATCTTCATTTTATCTTTTCATTTCCCTGTGTTAGCAAACACTTTCCTGGTCGTTCTATTTCATGCCATTCTTTTAAGATCATTCCATGTCTTCCCCATAGTCTTCATCTATCTTCTTCTATCCGTCTGTCTTCTCCAAGAATATTTTAGTCTTTCTCTTAGTCTTTTCCCTAGGGATTCTAAAGATAACTTGCCATATAACACCTTCAGTTGACTTCCATAGTGTGACTCCTATCCTGCTCCATCGTCTCCGTTGTATATTTTTTTGTCCACTGGTATTTGACTGGTACTTTCCCGTAAATGTACATTAGTGATTTTGTCTAGCCATTTCCATCATTTTATTCTGATCAACCATCCATTAATGAAGGACTGTATCTTCTTGATTGTTATTTTTGTTCTCTATTTTTTCACAGCCTTATAATAGGACTGATTAACATTGAAGTTTACAATTTTTTTATTTTTGTATTTAACTTAATTTCTTTGGATTTCCATATGTTTCCTAGTGCAACAAAGGCCCATCTTCCTTTCGTATCCATATTTTGGTGTCATTCTATGTTTCTCCTTCTTTGTCTATATTACTGCCCAGATATATGTAAGATTGTACTCCTAGTAAAGGTATTTCTCCTATTGTTATTTGATTATTGGCAAATGCATTAATTCTCATAATTTTGGTCTTATCTCTATTTATTTTCAGTCCCATCTGTTGTGATCTCTCATCAAGTATGTTCATTTTATCTTGCATCTGTTGAAAGTTATGTGATAGGAGAGCTATATCATCAGCAAAGTCTAAGTTATCAAGTTTCTTGGCCAGTAACCACTGGATCTCATTTCTATCGTCCTGCGTTATTCTCATAATCTAATCTGTGGCCAGCAGAAAGAGAAATGGAGATAGAAGGCACCCCTGCCTTACTACTGTTCTTATTTCAGTTTCACATGCAGCCTGTTATTTCACTTGGAAGTGAAATAGAGACATTTAACGAACGATCACAGGAGGCAACAAAAGTGTGGGTACACAGAAGATTGGTATGACTATAGCGGATAACTAGGAGCCGCAATAGCTCAGTGGTTAGTGAACTGGACTACAAAGGACAAGAGGTAGGGTTCGATTCCAACCGACGGCTTCCGGGTTCACCCAGTATTAAATGGGTACCGGATTTTTTTCTGGGAAAGTAAAGCAGCACGGCGTAATACCCACCACATTACCCCAAAAATCATGTGCTGAAGGTCTGTAAATGTATGGTCACTAACACCATATTCCCTATACGCCACTTGGCGTGACGGGGGTACTTTACTTTTTTTTTATCTATAACGGATAACTAAAAGACATAACAAGGACGTATTGACTTGAGCCATGAAATTGAGAATGTTTGAAATGTTATTGAGTTATTGAGTTATTGAGTTATTTGCGGGTCATCATCATTTCACTCCGAACATGTCCATAGGTGCTCAGATCCCCTCCTCAGCAATTCCCTCAGTGTCCAGCGACTGACGACTCCAGTTCTATGTTGGTTGATAAGTCTTCTTACACGGCCACCAAGTTTCTCATTTCTGGCCGTGCCCATCTTAACTCCCATTTCCATCATCCGAAGAAGTGACGTTGATCTGTGTTTGTCGAAGTCCTGTGCTCTTCCCACATCTCGAAGGGCATTGATGATGCCCGCCCGATCCATTGGTTGCCCGTCCTCAACGACAGCGCAGCTAGCCAACCTGTCCGCTCTCTCATTTCCCCGTACTCCCGCGTGTCCAGGGACATAGACAAAGATGACCTTACGTATTTGGATTTCTGCAACGACTCTACCCATTGCATGCGTACAAAGCCCGCCTCCACTTTTTTTATCATGCTCATCGAATCACTCAGTATACATGCGTGGATGTAGTCTTGTGACTCTAACCATTTGAATGCCTTGATCACTGCCTTCGCCTCCATTGTCATGCTACTCGTGGTCATGGCGTATGCACCACTGTCTTCCTTGGCTATTCTGTTAACGTTAGGAAAAGACAGTCAAGCTTTTTTTTCATTTTGACATAACATAATGGGGACTTGACAATGTCGCAAATGTTAGAAAAAAGTTAAAGATATAAGAATGAGAAGAAGAAGACGGTAGAAAATATTAGACAATGTAAAAGTCCGGCTTGGAAAGGGGTACACGCTGTAGCTAATAAGGAAAATATAGATCTGAAATTTGTGAAGGGATATGGGCGCGTATACCGGTGGCATGGTGTTTCATGATGGGAATTGTAATGATGGTGATAATGGTGGTGGTATGATGGTTAGAGTGACAATGATGCTCATTAAGATAATTATGATGATAATGGTGACGATGATGATAATCATTATGATGATAATAGTAATGGTGGTGATTATGATTAAGATTCAAAGCACTGTCTCCATACTATTTGGCCAGGCATATGATGGAAACAGAAATGTCAGTTCCATTCTCGTAAAGACACAACAGAAGGAAAACACCATTTCTCATACTCAGCACATGGAATGTAAGGACCATAAAAAGTAAAAGTAAAGAGCCCCCGTCACGCCAAGTGGCGTATAGGGAATATGGTGTTAGTGACCATAAACTTTACAGACCTCCAGCACATAATTTTGAGGCAATGTGGTTGGTATTACACCCGTGCCGCTTTACTTTTCCTGAAAACAAAATCCGGTATCCATTTATGGCTGGGTGAACCCGGAAGCCGTCGGGTGGTATCGAACCCTACCCCTTGTTCTTTATAGTCCAGTTCACTAACCACTGAGCTATCGCGGCTCCCTGTTAGGACAATGTATCCTGAATTAAATAACACCAACTTCAGAATGTAGAAAACATAAGGAAAACAGCCCTCATCGACATGGAGCTGCAGATACTTACTACATGTTGATATTGCAGCCCTTCATGAAACAAGGTTTGTTGATTGTGGTTAAGTCACGGAAAAAATTCACTTTTTTCTGGCAGGGGCTAAAACCTGAGTAGCCAAGCCCACATGGAGTGTGTTTTGCTGTGCAAAATAAGCTCATGCATTCTGTAAACATCGCAAATGGTACATCATATCGCATAAAACACAAACATCCATTCAAAAGCTGGTCCAATCAACATTATCAACGCCTATGCACCAACAATAGCAGCAACGTGCTGGGCGATCTAAATGCACACATTGGATATGACCACCATTTATGGCCATCATGCCTAGGTTATTATGGTATTGATAAAATGAACGAAAATGGTCAGAGAATTATAGAATTATGTTCCTTTTACAACATGTGTGCTACCAACACCTTTTTCAGCGTTAAGAATTGACAAAAAGCATCAATGCGCCACACAAGTCCGGGCATTGGCACCAGCTGGACTTTGTCCTAGTTCGCAGACAACACTTAAATAATGATAGAATAACCAGAACATACCGTAGCGCAGACTGTGACACAGACCACGCACTTGTCAAAAGTGAAGGCAACCACCAAAAGGATATACAAATCTAGAGAACCATCCAGACCGAAGATTAATATTGCTGCAACAAAATTACCCGACAACCAAGGCCTGTTCAAGAATACTTCCAGAAATGCATGGAGAAAGCAGAAGACCTAGACATTGTAGATGATTCATGGAACCGGTTAAATTCGCACATCCTTGACTGTGCAATTTCTTATTTTGGACAAGATAAACACTTCGCCAAGGATTGGGTTCAAGAAAACTCTGATGAAACTCGTGCTACTTGTAGAGAAGAGGAACGTGACTTTGCTAGCCTTAAAGAACTACCCATGCCAGAACACAAAAGACAGATTCAAACAGGCACAAAGCAGAAGTACAACGGGAATCAAGGAGATATGTGAATGAGTACTGGTCAAATTTGACCTCTATGATCCAGAAAGCTGCCGAGCTAGGCGATTCACGAATTATGTATAACAACATTAAGATTGCTCTGGGTCCAAACATCTCAAAAATTGCTCCATTGAAAGACATAAACGGTGAGCCTATCAGTGACAAAACTAAACAGCTGGAAAGATGGGTCGAACATTGCTCACATCTCTATTCTGAAGTTATTGAGTTATTAGCAGGTCATCATCACTTCATTCCGAACATGTCCATAGATGATCAGATTCTATCCTCAGCAAGTCCCGCAGTGTCCAGCGACTTACGACTCCAGTTCTATGTTGGTTGATAAGTCTTCTTACACGCCCACTAAGTTTCTTATTTCTGACTGTGCTCATCTTAACTCCCATCTCTTTCATCCAGGAGTGACGTGAACTCATTGTTGTCTAAGTCCTCTGCTCTTCCCACATCTCGGAGGGCATTGATGATGTCCGCCAAATCCATTGGTTGACCATCCTCAACGAGAACGCTGCTAGTCAACCTATCCACTCTTTCATTTCTCCGGACTCCCGCAAATAAAGACAGACCAGCAAACCCACTCCTAGACCAGCTAGTCCCAAAATACTCAGTGCTGACTGAACTGGACAATGAACCTACTGAGAAAAAACGTTATGACCTCTCAAGTGGAAATGCATCTGGTAACGACAACATCCCAGCCAATATGCTTAGGAAAAATCTTGAAACACTCATGCCCCAGCTCTACAAACTCCTTGTCCAATGCTGGAGAAGTGGAGATATATCCCAGGATATGAAAGATGCTAAGATTATATCATTATACAAAAATAAAGAGGACAAGCGATTGCAACAAAATTAGGGGTATAGCATTGCTGAGTATAACTGGAAAGGCATTTGCAAGAATTGTTTTAAAGCTCATAATCAACTAACAGAAAGTATCCTTCCTGAGTCCCAGTGCGGGTTTCGAGTTGCACGGCCAACTACCGATATGATTTTCACTCTCCGCTAACTGCAGGAAAAGTGCAATGAACAGAGAAGACCTTTATTTATAGACTTCGTTGATCTCACAAAGGCTTATGACACCGTAAGCAGAGCAAGTCTTTACAGGGTTCTGGAAAATGTAGACCGCATTCGTACATTACTCAAGATAATCAAATCGTTTCACAACAATAGGTCTGCCATCATCCAATTCGACGGTGGATCCCCCCAGCCGTTTGAGATGAACTTGGAGTCAAACAAGGATGTGTCCTTGCCCCTACTCTATTCGGCATATTTTTCGCTGCCTTCTACACAATGCGTTTGAAACCAACTCTGGAGATATCTACATCAGTACAAGATCCGACAGCTCCTTATTCAATCTAGCACGTCTGAGGTAAAAATTAAAAATAACTGAGACACTAATCAAGGAGATTCTATTCGCTGATGATGCAGAACTGGTTGCTCTCGATGAATCCGTCCTGCAGTCAATGATTGACAATCTAGTTAGATCATGCGATGTATTATCCCTGTCAATACGTATACAGACGACTGTGGTGCTTCAACAAGGCTTAGCCAGTCCCGCAGTTATATCATCTCTAAGATCTAAATGTCATAATTTAGTTACAGATTGACGAAACAATTTTACTGGCTACTTCTCACAAAATCTTAGCCTTTCTTTGAGGAGCTCTAAACCTCATTGCACAGAGTCCTCAATCACATCACGTAAAATCTCATGCAGATTTCTTTCAAATTTGTAAATATCACCCATAGCCCATAACTACATAATATCATTTATCTCCCCCCTTAAATCTTCTAACCATATCACGATAAATAAGTAACCATCTATCATTAGTAGCCTCCTTCAGTCATAGTTCACTATGAATTTTGCTGCGCCCCAAAGAAATGTTATTTTTCTAGTTTCTTTCTTCATGTATTCTCTTGTTCTATGAATCGATTTACTTCTTGCTTAAGTTGGAGCTTTAGAGTGTGTAACTATCTATCGCACAACAAATAATGAGTATTAGATTATGTATGAAACCGTATCACTTCACAGTTGGAGGACGACACTGGAAGTCATAGACCTGGTAGGAACACCCCTCCCCAATTTTTTCCCTTTCCCATCGTTGAGTATCAAGAAGCTCTATGGATGGACGCTTCTGATGATCAGATTGTCGCCTCTTCGCGAAAACTCATATCAAGATTCTCGCATCCTTCATAATTCACAGAGTTCATTCTCACCCCGGATAACCCCCCCCCCCCCCCTCCCATCTGCAAAAGTAGTTCTCAGGTCTGAACCTAGTTTGAGAAATATTCGTCTTTTCCTTCATTCCCATGGCCGCTACATCCTAGCCTTCAGCGCCACCAAAATTTGGAGAGAGGAGTTCACTGGAAAGTGGAATAAAAAAAACAATAAGTGTCGTTAGACAAAATAACGAATTTATTTTGGCTTAGAAATAACGTTTCTTTAAAGTGACGAACATAAGTTTTCAGGTGGAGACAAATAATAATAAATGAATATTATTATAGAAGGAAACTTCAGAGGCGATAATCATAGAATCAATTCAGAGGAAAAGGTATGTTTACAGCACTCGGAAAAAAATGAAAAATAATCTACAACAGAAAAAAAAACAAAGAACAATATATGGTTCTAAGCAGGATCGAACCCGTTCTGCTTGGCGCAGCGCCTTGCCACGAAAAGCCAAATGTTAGGGAACACTGCCAACTCGGCTAACTAAAAATTAGCCATCATTGACGATGCCTTTCACGCAGGTATTCTAATGACTATAGCATAGGGCTGCGATCACAACTAGAGAAAATAAATAGTGTATCTGTATTTTTCCTATTAAGACAAGTATCTCCCGGATAGGGTAGAACTGAATACTTGCGTTGCTGACAAACATTTAGGACGAAACAGCATGAATAGTAGTTTTCAGTGGTTTAGACTGGAAACAAATAATAATAAACGAATATTATTATAGAGGGAAACTTTAGTTGTGTTATTTTATTATCAAAACCCGTGAGTTCTTATGAATGTCAATGACATTATTTATTAGCTACTACGATGAAAATGACAACACCATTGACAGAACGCCATAATTAATAAAAGGTTCATTTGGTGCTACTTGACATGGTGAATAGATACCCAAGATATCACGATATCAGTAAAAGTGATTACAGCAACCATTAAAGAAAAGGATCATAATTTATTTCATCACCAACTTAAAATTAGTCTTGACAGGTTGTTAAGATTTCAGACCAACTAGATACTTCAATCAGACTTCAAGCTCGTGTGCTTATATAGACCTCTAGTATAGCAACTGGGAGAGAAATCACTCACTCAATAACCAAAGTCTCTTTGTATTTCAATCAACAAGGCACAATTCAATAAAGGAACAACGCCTCTGTTAGTAAATGCAAAACATCATCACGGGTTTAATTATTCTACAAGTCTTTGTTTCAGTCTGATACAAAAATATTGAAAATGAACATATTTGACCTTGTTATAATTCACTGCATCAAAACACAATTCGTACGTCCACGGAGCAATAAACGTTTAAGCATTTTTCTCGTTCATTGATTCTAAGTTACTGAAACTCACTTCTAATCGAACTTTTGATCTGCTTGACTACAGTAAAAATTACTTGTATTCTATGAAAAATACAATCCATTCTTGGACTGTAATATCAGCTAACTTTACACTTTCGTTATCAGCATGGCTACTGGTATACAAAAACACACCCTGTATCCTCAAAACTCGGATCTTGAATCAACTCATTATCTCCAAATCTCTGGCCTCGTCAATTTTCAGAACACCTGTATCTTGTGATTATTTACTACTTCCCACCATTTTTGTTTTAAACCTCACTTTCCTCAACTGTATCGTAAGTTACACATTCGTGTCTTCAATGACTCCTCTGACACTTATAACCTTCTTATATCCCCTTTATCACTTCTTTCGTAGAGGCAACGTTGTCCCCTTTATTTTTTTCAATTGTTGCTTTCTTGTGGTGGTTCATCCAACCACACGTTAAAGACTTGTCTGTTACGTCACAACCCATTTGCTATTATCAACTTTTTGGACTGAAGTTTGGGAAAATTCGGTTGGCGCTAAAAAGCAAGCTCTCGCCTGCAAATCCGTTCACCTGAAAACTATCAGACCCTGATTAGCGCTGTAAAAGCAAGTAACCCTTAAATGGACTGCTCAATTCTTTGCCCATTTAACTGTGTTATTGTGTAAATAATGAATGCAATATTGTCTTGAAGGACACCCCCCCCTCACCACCCCCTACAGAGCATTGACTCAAACACTCTATTCACCCCTAAGACTGAAATTGAAAAGAGACAAATGATAGCATGTCAGAAATTGAACAAAATTACCCTGAATCTCTGGTAACGCGCATTTACGTGTTGTTACATGTTGCTATATTTATCTTTACAAAATCACGCTCTTCGTAAGAGAGTTTATAGAAAAAGCTTACTCAATAAACACAGATGGAATCAATCCGTGTTCTTTAATGCTCTTGAAACATGTTTATGCTGTCACCTTCAGTTTATTCACTTTTATTTCTTATCTTAATATTGGACTTTAACAAAAGAAATGATAAAATATGTTTTGAATTTACAATTTGTCTGTTTACAAGCGGACACCTTCCTTCAACAAACCTACAATCAACCAAAGTATTTCAACCTTCTAAAGTTAAGTAGCTAAGGCGCCAAACGGGGATGTCCTCTGACGAACAGTTAACATTATCATACAAAAATTTTTTTTTTAGTTTCGTAATCCTACAAAATATAATTATTCCCTGTAATTGTATCACATCTACCCTCCAGCTATTTTGGGGCATACAACCCCTGAAGACATTGGTAAAGCACAATATTATGTGATAACTACAAATGTAAGTGTCGGTGGTCTGTATAAATGATGGTCACTAACACCATATTCCCTATACCTCACTTGGCGTGACGAGAGATATTTACATTTACTTTACTGCAAATGTAATGGATTATTTGTGTGTATTTTTCTGAACTGTTGTATAACAATGTATTAATTTTAAATTATCATTAAATATATCTTTCATTCTTCTTAAATTATGCAAACGTAAATTTAATCGTATTTGATATGAAGAAAAGAACTACAATTTTTATTCCTTACAAAAATATAGATTTCCTTCGTCCATGTCGCCAAAAATCAAACACAATTATTCCAATTTATTGAAATAAAAAGGTTATTAAAAACTGCTTTAAACGAAAGTTTAAACACAGGTAAAATATGCCATTATTGTTGGCACGCAGCGGTTGAAGGTCATAAATATGATTTACTAGATCGATTCGTGCGCACTTTTACACTTGACGTCATTCGCTTATTCTTTCCAGTTTATGGGCGGTAATTCACGATGTCAAGAGGTAATAAAACTGTGTTTTACTTTCATTGAAATTCCTTTGTTTCTACAGGAAACCTGGGCGTTATGTCATTGTGAACTTGTGTACGAGCATTTGTCACGACTTTCATATATTTTTTTTATCCTCTTTAAGAAGTTATAGCTCATTTGTCAATATCAGCAATAGCTATATGTGCCACGCAAGCCTGATAGCACTATTTTTTATAGTTTAAATGAGGCTAGAAAAAAGCAATTTTTTATGTAATTAATTAGTTTATTATTCTATATTTTATTATCTTAGGAAACGTTCTCATCGTCGACTTTAAAATGACATTGCTCTTCTTCTTACATTTAAGATCATCATAATAAAGGCGTAATGAAAACCAATGTACTGGGTCAAATCACTAAGCATAAGCAAATGGTACAAACTACAGAGCAACGCAATCTTTTAGTACGAGTATGTCTATTTGAGCGAGAATGTCTTGCCTTATTAATGTATGTACTTCCATTTTCTCATGAATGTCTTGCCTTATCAATGACAGACTGACAGACAGACAGACAGACAGACAGACAGACAGACAGACAGACAGACAGACAGACAGACAGACAGACAGACAGATAGATAGATAGATAGATAGATAGATAGATAGATAGATAGATAGATAGATAGATAGATAGATAGATAGATAGATAGATAGATAGATAGATAGATAGATAGATAGATAGATAGATAGATAGATAGATAGATAGATAGATAGATAGATAGATAGATAGATAGATAGATAGATAGATAGATAGATAGATAGATAGATAGATAGATAGCCAGACGGACAGACAGACAGACGGATGGACGAACGGCTGGACGGACGGACGGATGGATGGATGGACGGATTGATTGATAGATGGATGGCTGAATATGTAAGCAGTTAGTTTGGTATGAATGTATGTAAGTAGGTAATTAGGTAGGTAGATAGGTAGGCAGGCAGGTAGGTAGATAGGAAGGCAGATAAATATAATATCTTGGTAGGAACAAATCTACATTTTTAGGAAGAAAACACTTATGAAAGTAACTGTTTTCTAGTCTTTAAAATATAATAGGCCTTTAGACAAACGTTTTATATCTCTTACTAAAAGCAAGGAATGCTTTCCTCGATAAGCATTTATTTTGTACACTAATCTACAACATTAACTACTTTAGTACATTTGTAATCACCAACGCAAATTATTTCATGAACAAAAAACCTGTCGCAATTTTCAGGATTTTAAAATTTAAGTGAACGTCTTAAAACTTAGCGATCTATGACCTATAGCTTCCTGCTCCTGTGGCCAAACATCTTCAGATCTAGGTCCGTCACATTGAACAATCCGCTATTAAGCAAATCAATGGGATCCGAATTGAGTGGGAATGACCTTTACTTCAAAAGACCAAGCGAATTAATTCTCTTTTCGTTATATGCTTATATGGGTGTGTGTGTTATTTCTTCCTTGTTTCCTTTGCTTATCGAATAATAAATTTGGTATTTGGAGACATGTATCCCACACCTCTCTCTTTAAAAAAAAATCTCTTGTTAAATTGTTATGTTTCTCTGTCTGCAGAACTATCAATTAAATCAAATCATATTTTTTTTCGGAGACTAATTATCATTCTCTCTCTCTCTCTCTCTCTCTCTCTCTCTCTCTCTCTCTCTCTCTCTCTGTTGATTTTCTTCTCTTTTCTTTGAAGTGTGTCAAATGTTTTCTTTTAATGTCTTCTATGGATATATTTTATATCCCCGTTTGCATTTTATTTACGTCACGTTGCAAGAAAATTACATTATTTTTAAATATCAAGCACAAATTTCATTTAAAAAAGTGTAGTTAAAAAAACACACATCTGAAACAATCATATATATCTACAATATATGAATGTGCACTTGTGTGTGCACTTGTGTGTGCACTTCTTCTTTCAATCCTCATTTGTCTTTCAGCGTCAAGGGGAGATATAATTTGCGGGCTTTTGCTTTTCTGTTCGCCTCTGTTGCTGCTATGTTTCCTAGTGCTTCTACTATTCCGTCAATCCATCTTTTTCGTGGTCGGCCTTTGGGTCTGGTGTTCTCGCAATGTTTATTGAAGGCGCGTTGTGTTTTGATAACTCTGCCTTGTCACGTGGCCAAACCATTTTATCTGTATTTTCTCTATGCATTCTATGGCAAGAGTTATTCCTAGCCTTTTTCTCAGTTCTTCATTTCTGATCTTATCTCTCACACTGTTTCCTGTCATTTGTCTAACACTAATCTCATCTCAGTAGAGGTTATTTTTCTTAGTGTTCTTGTATCTAGGGTCCAGGACTGGCATTTGTAGCACAACGTTGGGATGAAGATTGTATTGTATAGTGCCCGTTTTGCCTCTAGAGTTATTTCCTTGTTGGACAAGAGTGATGATAGCTGTCCAATGATTTGATAAGCTTTGTTGCATCTTACGTATATATCTGCTCTTTGTGAATTGTATTTTATTACTAGATTTCCAAGGTATTTAAATTCCTCTACTTGTTTTAGTTGTCTACCGTCTATAGTTATGTCGATGTTCTGTTTCTCTTTTGCTATATCCATGGCATCTGTTTTGTTGATGTTGATTTTCATGTTCTATTTTGTGCCTGTGCTATTGAGTAGATCTCAGATGGGTTGGCTAACTTTTTTTAGCGTTCGCCAGCTTTTACCTCTGACGAAGTCCCTAGAGACTAGGAACTGAATTTTGCGTGTTAATCCAATTTTTCCCTGGCAGCCGTGTGCACAGAGGTCCCTCGCTGCACATGCAGATAACTCCGACTTCGGAGGTAGTCCTATTTTTTCCGTTCGATGAGTAATTGACATTTCAAGTCGGGCCTCGCTGCTGAGACCAGGGGTGTTTGCCGCTGAGAGAAATCATAAATAAATATCCCAACCGGTGCAGCCGGGTTTTGAACCCACAACCTCTCCGTCTCGAGGTCCACGTCTTGCCTCGAGAGACCAACCATTCCCCCCAGGTTGGCTAACTAAGTCCATGTATGTAATAAACAACAGAGGGGATAGTACACACGCCTGATACACCTGATCTAACTTCGAAGTGGAACCTGCTGCTGTTCTGACTGTGCAGCTGCTGTTGATGTAGAGACTTTTAATTAGTTTGGTTAGATGTTGGCTTACTCCGTATGTTGTTCGTATCTCCCATGTTTGTTCTTTGTTTACTCGGTCGAATGCTTTTTCCTGGTCAATGAAAGCAATGTACACATTTTGATTGTGTTCTGTTGTCTTTTCTGTCAGCTGTTTCTAGGTGAATTGAGCGCCAGTACATCCTCTGTTTTTTCCTCTGTTGTGTGTACACGAAATATAATAAATATAATTATTCATTTATATAGTATGTGTTAATAGGCTGAGTCTCAGCTGTATAAGGGAAAAAAAAGCAACGATGAGCGCCTCTGAGAATCGCCCGTCTTTGATATGTATCGTCAAAACAAGTGCACGCCCATGAAACAAGTACAACAATCATATTCTTAGACACATCAGTAACACCACTTAGAAAACAACGGTAACAAGTGGAATATCAGAATCGGAATTATAATTTCAGAGGGCGGTTAATCAAAGTTGGAGTTCAAATAAAAATGTTACCTTATATTTCCTGTTGGGTTTCAAATAATAAACAAAAAACCTCTGACCCGAATACCTCACAGCAACTGCACTAGTCACGTGATCTTTTATTCTCTTCGTAAAACCTTTTAAATAAATAAAAAACGTCAAGCTCCAGAAATGGGATAAAGCCGATAAAAAGCATTTTGTTCTACACGCTTTTGTCAATGGAAGTAAGAGAGAGAGAGAGAGAGAGAGAGAGGGGGGGGGAGTGAGTGAGTGAGAGTGAGAGAGTAAGAGAGTAGTAAAGCTTTATAGAGCCAATCCCGTTTACGCATTCCAGCCTTGAAGGATAAATGAACATAGAAAACGAATATTTGAGTCAGCAGAAATGTGTTTTCTCGCGATAATATGAGAGTTCGTTGGGCAGAAAAATATATCTAGTAGATTGTAATCCCCTGTACATGAAGAACTCTTTCACTGCAGAGTTATTATTGCTTTTTAGTTATTTAAACCAATCCATTTTAAGACAACGGCTGAGTGGTTAGTTTCCTCGCTTCCTTATCACAAAATTCCGTATTCGATTCCCAGAGGGTGGCGGTTTGTTTCAGATTCACAAGGCCGTGGGACTCATACAGCCTCTAAATGTATGAACCTGAAATTTGTCTGGGAACTAAAGGCGGCCTGGCGTGATACCGACAACATACTCAAAAGTGGTCATGGAAAAATATGGTCACTAACACCATATTTCACATTCACCTATCGTGGATTTCAAGAATCATTGTATTACCTATTTAAGACAAGTCACTGATTATTAGCGTCACAGACAGCTTTGTTTACTTTAATTTCAAGATGTCTGAGAAGAGCAATGTGGTCCACACCCACCTCCCTGGAAGATAAACTATATGGGGCAATCGAATCACTTAAACAGACAGCTGACTTCATGGGAGAGTCTGAAATCCTACTCTGATTGAGTCTTGATCGCAGAGAGAGAGAGAGAGAGAGAGAGAGAGAGAGAGAGAGAGAGAGATGTAATAGAAAATGTGACTTATTATCCAAATAAGAGTTCCACAATCAGGTATGAAGAACACGTCGACAAAGTCACTTACAAACAGGCCAGGATAACAATACAGTTCAGTGCATGCAGAAACTGCTGCTTTTTTCAAGATCTGTTTTCAATGATTTATCACGAAAAGATAGCAGGAATGTTTTTTTTTTCTTTGCACTAATAAATCAAGTAGACAGAAAGATTGTATCTTTTTGGTCGGCATATTCTGAATCCTGGCCACACAAGAGGGAACACGACCATAAGATTAGTTCCGGAGATTTTGTTTGATTTTTCCTTATGTTGATATTTTGAACAAACCCCAGGAAAGTATACAGACGAGCTTTACTGGAATCGTCATTAAACTTTAGACTTTTGTAAAACAGGTAGTCTATTCGAGAGGTGGGATCTGAACAAGGTAAAGTCTAGTGAGATGTGTGTTGTTTGAAATGAAAAAAAAAAAAACAGTAAAGTACCCCCGTCACGCCAAGTGGCGTATAAGGAAATATGGTGTTAGTGACCCTATATTTTACAGACCTTCAGCACATGATTTTTTGGGGTAACGTGGTCAGTATTACGCCCGTACTACTTTACTTTCCCAGAGAAAAATCCGGTACCCATTTAAGGCTGGGTGAACCCGGAGCCGTCGGATGAGATCGAACACCTACCCCTTGTCCGTGGTAGTCCAGTTCACTAACCACTGAGATATCGCGGCTCCTGTTTGAAATGAGAGCCAGTTAATTGTGATTGACACAAGAAAAGTGATAAACGTGGGGAATATACTGTGTGTGTGTGTGGGGGGGGGCGCTCTGTCAGGGTCATATTATAATGTGATATTGTTTGTGATATTGTTTTCTGTAAAAAAAAAAATGTGTTACTGCGTTGATTAGCAAATTTGTCTATCAAGAAAAAAGTTTAAACTCAATCTTAGTTTTCTATCTATCTATCTATCTATCTATCTATCTATCTATCTATCTATCTATCTATCTATCTATCTATCTATCTATCTATCTATCTATCTATCTATCTATCTATCTATCTATCTATCTATCTATCTATCTATCTATCTGCCTGCCTGCTTGTCTGTCTGTCTGTCTGTCTGTCTGTCTGTCTGTCTGTCTGTCTGTCTGTCTACCTTTCGTGCCGTGGCCGGCCCATAGGCCATAGACCCATATATTTTTTCTCTTTTTCGAAATTTTCTTTCTAGTATTTGTCCTAACATCTTTTTTCCCCATATCTTACCATTTGTCTCTGTTCTGTGCAAGCATCTCGATCTCATTTAGGGATACGTGTTTCCCCCATGAAGGCTTGCCTTGTTATTCGGTTATTATTTTTCTCATCACGTGTCCAACATATGCCCAGCGTCTTTTCTTGATTACTGAAGATATTAGTGGTTGATTTGAGATGACTGGGGCACGTCCAGAGAATGGAAGAAAAACGCATCCCCAAGCAAATACTGTATGGTGAACCAGTACCCAGAAAAAGACAAATCGGCAGACCTAAACTATGATATAGAGATATCTGTAATTCGTGTCTGAATGACTTCTCCATCTGTGAAAATGACTGGGAACATCTGTCAAATGCTCGCACATCATGGAGTGCATGTATAAGGAACGGTAGAACATTATTTGAGACTGTGCTAAGGCAACACTTAGAAGAGAAAAAACTAATGAAAAAGGATGGAAAACCCTGTGGATCAGTGGGCCTGACTTGTTCATTCTTTTGCCGTGTGTGTTTGTCAAACATTGGTAGAATTAGCCACGAGAGAAGCTGTTCGATAAAAACAAAACCTCAAAAACAGAAAGAAAATACACAATAGCCTCCACTAGACCGTCTGACAATACGAAAAGGGCCATATATAGGGGTTGATTGGCAATTTCTCTAATGTGGTCGTTTGTTTTGAAATCGTTCCACGCCATTTAGGCTTTACTCGATCTTAAATTGGGCAGGACGATAATTTTTTTTTTTAAATAGAAAGAAATATACTTCTGTCGTTTCGTTGACAATGTTACACAAAAGAAATGCCGATGGTAAAACAAAAGTGAGCTCTAACACAATAATCACACTACGTGACGGAGTATGATGAGGTTCTTTCTTTCTTTCTTTCTTTCTTTCTTTCTTTCTTTCTTTCTTTCTTTCTTTCTTTCTTCTTTCTTTTTCTTTCTTTTTTCTTTTTTTTTCTTTTTCTTTCTTTCTTTCTTTACTTTTTCTTTCTTTCTTTCGTTCTTTGCTTTTTTCTTTCTTTCTTTCTTTCTTTCTTTTCTTTTGATACCGCCTCCTGCACTAAAAGAACGAATAGTAAGTACATCAGTGTGTGTGTGTGTGTGTGAGTGAGTGGAGAGATGGTTAGTAGAAGTGAGGTAATGGAAAGTAATAAAAAATGCTTACAGATTGTGAGTGTCTGAGCGACAATGTTAGGGAGAGAGACGAATAGTAAAGACAGAGAAATGATTTTGAGACACAGAAAGAGACAGACAGACAGATAGATAGATAGATAGATAGATAGATAGATAGATAGATAGATAGATAGATAGATAGATAGATAGATAGATAGATAGATAGATAGATAGATAGATAGATAGATAGATAGATAGATAGATAGATAGATAGATAGATAGATAGATAGATAGATAGATAGATAGATAGATAGATAGATAGATAGATAGATAGATAGATAGATAGATAGATAGATAGATAGATAGATAGATAGATAGATAGATAGATAGATAGATAGATAGATAGATAGATAGATAGATAGATAGATAGATAGATAGATAGATAGATAGATAGATAGATAGATAGATATAGACAGAGAGAGCTAGAGAGAGACAGAGAGAGATAGAGAGTTGAAGAGAAAAATAGAGAGAGATAGAGAGAAACGGAGACAGAGAAAGATAAGAAAAGAGAGAGAGAAAAAGCTACAGTTACAGTGAGAGAAGGAGGAATATTGTTGGCGAAAATTTTGAAGTGAAAGAGAGAGAATGAATGAGAGACAGAGCAAAATTTTTAAAAAGTGGAATAGTGTTTGTAAATGGAGAGAAAGATAATATGAGTTCATCACAATCGATGATGGTAACAGTTTTGGTCCTGCGTGACTGCACCTTTTGTTTGTGAGCATATGAAAGTGACTGTACCTTTTTATGAGTGTATGAAGGTGACTTTATCTATCTTATAAACGTCTGAAGATGATTATATTTTTTGTAAATACCTGGAAGTGACAGTATCTTTTTAATGAGTGTCTGAAGGTGACTGTATCTATTTTGTAACTATCTGGTGGTGACTGTATTTTTCTTGTAAACGTCTATAAGTGATTGTATCTTATGGTAAACATGTGGAGGTGACTGTATATATATTGTAAACGTCTGGAGGTGACTGTATCTTTCTTGTAAACGCCTGGAGGTGGCTGTATCTTTCTTGTAAACGCCATAAGGTGACTGTATCTTTATTGTAAACTTCTGGAGGTGATTGTATCTTTCTTGAAACGTCTGAAGGTCACTGTATCTTACTTTAAACGTCTGAAGGTCACTATCTTACTTTAAACGTCTGAAGGTCACTGTATCTTACTTTAAACGTCTGCAGGTGACTGCATCTTTCTTCTAAGCGCCTGAAGATGACCGTATCTATTTGGGTAATGTCTAGAGGTGATTGTATATTTTCTATAAACAGCTGGAAGTGACAGTATCTTTTTCATGAGTGTCTGAAGGTGACTGTATATTTCTTACAAACTTATAAAGGTGACTGTATCTTTCTTGTAAACATCTGGAGGTGACTGTATCTATCTTATGAGTGCCTGAAAGTGACTGCAATTTCCAATTTTGACATAAAATGTCCTACCTGTCTGAGTGTGATAAGCATTGGTCAGGATCGGTGTTATTCTATCTTTTTCTGGCAGAGTGCTCTCGTTGTACATTGTCATTACGAGTTTTTTTTTTTTTTAAATGTGAATCAGACGTGTTTAGTGATGTTGCTATGTCATAACGGACGATCCTACGCAAAGTTGAAACACACAAACACACACACACACACACACACACACACACATATATATATATATATATATATATGGCATTTGGCGTCTTGACTGACAGTTGGTAGCAAACAATCATGATAAGTCTGTAGTTTGGTAAAATGTTCGTGTTTTATGCTGGATGCTGTTTTGTTGAACAGCTTCTCTCGCTGGTGAATCTGCCAGTATTGAATTGACAGTTCGATCTATTAACAATATATATTCGTGGTGCCTGGCCTCGTCTCCTTTCTCCTACGCCTTATATCTTCCGAATTTGATATCAGCACTGCCTCGAAAGTTGCTGTGCCCTATTTTTTTTATTTTTGTCCTCCATGTGCTACGATCTTCTGCCATATTTTCCCAGTTCCTTTCACTGATAAATAATTCACTCAAAAGTCCAGCAAACATCCTGATATCTCAGCACTGGTCTGCCCTTTGGTCTCCTTCCGACCCTAAGTTTGTCATATTTGTTACGATTGAATAAACGATTGCTAGAAATACGCTTGTTTGCCATTCTTCTTACATGACCCAGTCACCTTAGTCTACGACTCCTATGTGTTGCCCAGATGGGTTAGAGTTAGGCTCGTTGTAAGACGTTACAATTGGTTACTTTGTCATTGGTTACATTTGATGTTCATAACATGAAACATGGTGAAACATGTCATAGTTCTTGTGTGTGTTTGTGTGTGTGCTTACAGACAATGTGACAGAGAAGGTTAACAATGAGAGAAGAAGATGTGGTGCAATAAAGATGGTGCTGTCTGGTAAACAATCAGAGGATGTGACTCAAATCTCGACAGCACGTGTAGGAGATGGGAACCGCAATAGCTCAGTGGTTAGTGAACTGGAGTACAAAGGACAAGACGTAGGGTTCGATCTCAACCGACGGCTTCCGGTTCACCCAGCCTTTAATGGGTACCGGATTTTTTTTTCTGGGAAAGTAAAGCGGCATGGGCGTAATACCGACCACATTACCCCAAAAATCACATTTGCCGAAGGTCTGTAAAATGTATTGTCACTAACACCATATTCCCTATAAGCCACTTGATGTGACGACGGTACTTTAATTTTTTTAATGTGTAGCAGATCGGTCAATGATTCTCTGTTATAATCATCCTGTACGCATATCTCTATAATGCAGGTCTCCTCACAAGCATGAACTATTTCAAATGCGCTAAAATCAGAGTCTGCTGTATTCAGCAATCTCTCTTTATTTCATGGATAGACACCTAATGTGGGTGGGAACATATGAAGCTTCTCAAGGCTGTCATCAAGCCATGATTTTCTCCACAAACTTGTTATTGGTACTTGCACGTGTGATTATTATGTAAGCATTTATATGGAGTTAGTCATCTTTACTAGGCTTCGACACTAGAACAAGGTAACTGTGGAGCTATTTCTCTCTTATCTGATCATTCTGAATGCTTGAACTGAGTTTTCTTGCCAGGTCCTCCAAACCATCCTCTGATAGTTGACTAATATCACCATACTGGATGCTATCAAAGCCTGGAGTGCGTTTGCAAGATATCTGAAACGTTGCACGAATAGCAACCTCAGTAATGCAGTATTGATCATTCAAAAACAAGTTCTCGCAGTCTTGAAATTATACTCTTGGTCACCAAAACTGAATTAATGCCTTTTTGATTAGTTTGTTTTATGTAGCATGCAAATTGGCTTGTCCGTTGTTCCCATTAGACCTCTGCCAAATACGGTCCGTGTTTTAAAAAGCGGGGATCAATCTGCATCGGAAAGCACCGTTAATTTTTTTTTTATTTGAACGTCAGAGCGTTTCAAGGGAATTTTAGGTACAAACTGTATTAAGGGGATCTCCCCAATTTGATGTTTCGGCAATGCCAGCATTTTTAAGTATCATCCTTTTTTAATTCAACTTCGCCTTTAGTACTGTTACACACACACACACACACACACACACACACACACACACACACATATATATATATATATATATATATATATACATATTACATATTTGTATAAAAAGATATATATATATATATATATATATATATATATATATATAAAGAGAGAGAGAGAGAGAGAGAGAGAGAGAGAGAGAGAGAGAGAGAGACCAACAATGGAGACTGCCAAAGGAAAATCAAAGAGGATTCGCAACAGCAATACACAAATTAAACAACATGAAGAACATATGGCACAAAACAAACAAGGTATTAAAAGTAAAACTACAGAGAACATGTAACTTCGCGACAGTGAATCATTTCAGAGGAGGAGAAATGTTTACAGCACTTGTAAAAAATCACAAATAATCAACAACAGAAAAAAAACAAAGAACAATATATGGTACACAGCAGGATCGAACCCTTACTTCCTCCGCTGAAATGATTCGCTGACTAACAGAGACAACCATAGCCGTCTTCTGTGTAGATGTAACATTTACGGATATAGAGGACCTACTAATACAGTTTTATTTAGTTTTATCAACAGATCATCCTCATTGCATATTTGACACGTCCATATGTGCTGAGATCTCTTCCCGAGTATCTCCCTCTGTGTGTGGAGACTGATGATTCCAGTTCTGTGTTTATTTGTAATTATTCCATGTCGCCAATGAGGAAATTCTCAAAGAGGCCAACACTAAAAGGGAACTCCTAAATAACATCAGAAAAAAACAATCAACATTTTTTGGGCCCATCATGAGAAGAAGAAAGTTGGAATACTTGGTTACAACTGGCAAAATAAAAGGAAAGAGAGATCGCGGATGACAAAGAGAGAAAATACTAGATAGCTTGGTGTCATGGCATGGAAAACGGTCAACAACAGAATTGATATGATGCACTGTAGATAGAAGATTGTGGAAGGACATGATCGCCTACGCCGACTAGTATGGTACACGATGATGATGATTCCGTGTCGCCCTGCGCAGCGCTCCTTTCTAGCATCTAAAGTTTTGACCTGATGCTCATGCATTGAGGAGATATGGTTGTAGATTCATGGTCATACTACAGCAGTATCTCTAGGCAGGACAACTTTCAACTTCTCCAGTAATGGCTTGTAATTCAAGATAGCATCCACGACCCACCACATACTACTTTGAATCCACGAGCTTGCGCACGTATCCACCAGTGACACAAAGTCAAGTCAAGGAAGGTAATAAATCATCCAAAATATGCTCATTGAAGTTTGCTGAGATCTTTCTGACAACTAATCATGCTGACTCAACAGTAACTATTCAATAACTAATCATGCTGACTCAACAGTAACTATTCAATAACTAATCATGCTGACTCAACAGTAACTATTCAACAACTAATCATGCTGACTCAACAGTAACTATTCAATAACTAATCATGCTGACTCAACAGTAACTATTCAACAACTAATCATGCTGACTCAACAGTAACTATTCAATAACTAATCATGCTGACTCAACAGTAACTATTCAACAACTAATCATGCTGACTCAACAGTAACTATTCAATAACTAATCATGCTGACTCAACAGTAACTATTCAACAACTAATCATGCTGACTCAACAGTAACTATTCAATAACTAATCATGCTGACTCAACAGTAACTATTCAACAACTAATCATGCTGACTCAACAGTAACTATTCAATAACTAATCATGCTGACTCAACAGTAACTATTCAATAACTAATCATGCTGACTCAACAGTAACTATTCAATAACTAATCATGCTGACTCAACAGTAACTATTCAACAACTAATCATGCTGACTCAACAGTAACTATTCAACAACTAATCATGCTGACTCAACAGTAACTATTCAACAACTAATCATGCTGACTCAACAGTAACTATTCAATAACTAATCATGCTGGCTGAACAGTAACCATTCAACAACTAATCATGCTGACTCAACAGTAACTATTCAACAACTAATCATGCCGACTCAACAGTAACTATTCAACAACTAATCATGCTGACTCAACAGTAACTATTCAACAACTAATCATGCTGACTCAACAGTAACTATTCAACAACTAATCATGCTGACTCAACAGTAACTATTCAATAACTAATCATGCTGGCTGAACAGTAACCATTCAACAACTAATCATGCCGACTCAACAGTAACTACTCAACAACTAATCATGCCGACTCAACAGTAACTATTCAACAACTAATCATGCCGACTCAACAGTAACTATTCAACAACTAATCATGCTGACTCAACAGTAACTATTCAACAACTAGTCATGCTGACTCAACAGTAACTATTCAACAACTAATCATGCTGACTCAACAGTAACTATTCAACAACTAATCATGCTGACTCAACAGTAACTATTCAATAACTAATCATGCTGACTCAACAGTAACTAGTCAACAACTAATCAAGCTGACTCAACAGTAACTATTCAACAACTAATCATGCTGACTCAACAGTAACTATTCAACAACTAATCATGCTGACTCAACAGTAACTATTCAATAACTAATCATGCTGACTTAACAGTAACTATTCAACAACTAATCATGCTGACTCAACAGTAACTATTCAACAACTAATCATGCTGACTCAACAGTAACTATTCAACAACTAATCATGCTGACTCAACAGTAACTATTCAACAACTAATCATGCTGGCTGAACAGTAACCATTCAACAACTAATCATGCTGACTCAACAGTAACTATTCAACAACTAATCACGCCGACTCAACAGTAACTATTCAACAACTAATCATGCTGACTCAACAGTAACTATTCAACAACTAATCATGCTGACTCAACAGTAACTATTCAACAACTAATCATGCTGACTCAACAGTAACTATTCAATAACTAATCATGCTGACTCAGCAGTAACCATTCAAAAACTAATCACCAAAGGATCAGGTCAATTAATTAATACCATTCACTAACTAATCGGTATCATTCACTAATTAACCACTAAGATAAATTAACTAGACATTATCAATTATCAAGAGCTAATTAATCGCTAATCATTAAATAATCATTAACCAGCCACTAACTAATCACTAACAAATCAATAACTAATCGCTAACTAATAACTAACTAATCACTAATTAATAACTAACTAATCACTAGCTAATAACTAACTAATAACTAACTAATCACTAACTAATCACTAACTAATCACTAACTAATCACTAACTAATAACCAGCAAATCACTAACAAATCAATAACTAGCCCAGTGGTAGTAAAACTATGCGCCACGAAGCCCAGGTGCTTCCTGCTAGGGTCTCCACGGACATTAATATCATCATAATAGAATGCCATACCAGGGGTAGGTAATGTTTCCTCACAAACCTCCACCCACAATGCAACTCATCATTATCGCCGCTGTTGTAAGCTAATATTATTTCTCCATGTCAACCGATATCACTCTTTCCCTCTCTTCTTCGGGGCTTTGTAAAACAAGAATACCCAGAAGTAGGCAGGAAGGCGTAGAGTTGTAATTCCTATTGCGACTACCTACTTATGTGAGACCGGGTTTATAGCATTGTCAGCCATCAAAACCAAATACAAACCAATCACATTTGGACGCTGAGAAAGAGATTAGAATAAGAATTCCCAAACTTGTGCTCAGATTTGAAGAACCAATAAAGATGAAACAAACTAATTCTTCCCATTGGCTTTGTTACAGGATAAAAATATCACAATATAAAGTTGATTCAGTTATTATTTTTTTTATTTCAAACACAAAAACTACACTTATCCACTAAATCGATACCTAAAACGTTGGTTTATTTATCTTCGTAATCAATGTTGAAGATGCCGTAACAAAAATTACCATTAAAATATAGTCGGTTTTTTATTTATATAAGGCGCTCGCTCCCGCAGTGATATGTGGTTATGAGTTTGGGCTCCGTCGTCTGAAAAAGTTTGACGATCGGTGAACTAGCCATTAACAAACAAACCAATCACTAACCATTCACAAATTAATCATTAACCAATAATCAAACAAAACAAACGAGGAAATTAGAGAAATCGCCAATCAACCACTAATATCTTCAGTAATAAAGAAAAGACGATGGTCATATGTTGGACATGTGATGAGAAGAAATAATAACCGAGTAGCAAAACAGGCCTTCATATGGGAAACAACGGGTAAGAGAAAAAGAGGAAGACCCAGGGAGACACTGAGAAGAACATTGATGAGAGAGGCAAGAGCAACAGGATTCGGCTCCCTCAATGAGATAGAGCTCCTTGCACAGAACAGAGACAAATGGCAAGATTTGATAAAATATCTTTAAAAGAAAACTGCTAGAACAAAAATTCAGATATGAGGTGTATCTTGGTCTACGCCCTATGGGCCGATAATGGCTTGAAAGGTCAATAGATAGATAGAATCATCAAACAATCACTAATACAGATATTAACCAATCATTAAGAAATCACTATTTACTAAAAAATCATTAACCACTTACTAACTAATTATCAACCAATCATTATTAATGATTAACTAGTCATTAAATAATCACCAACCTTTCACTAACTAATTATTAACCACTCATTAACTATTCACTAACAAATATTCCTCTTTTGGGTCGCTTGACAATTACTCCGCGTCCCTGTTCGCTCTAAAAAGGCGTTATTTGCGTTATGTCGCAGTTTACGCAAACTGTAATATCGTATCCTTTTGACTCAAAACACGCCATCATCATTGTATTTTCAAAAACTTATTTCTATCTTCCAATTTAGCTCTCTCTCTTACTTGTCCACATTATTTAGTATGTTTAAGGGCTACCGTAGGGAAGTGAAGTTGCATCTTGGTCAGTTATGGTTCAATGATTATGACGCAAGCAGCCAAAAATAAACTGATAACCGCTTTCAATCAAAGCATTGTCCGTCGTACAGCGACATATTTTCAGAAGTGGCAAAGGAGGCTACGATGTCTCTCATATTTTATCAGACACATAACACGAGCACATTCCTGTTCAATTATTTAAACGTCGGTGGATAACCAGCCACCGTATTTTAAGTCTTCGGTGATATAGTTCAAGTAATTCGAGCCGTTACTAATAGCTGGGCTTCAATGTCTGTGGAGATCAAGCGGACTACAACCTTGTAACAACATCTATCAACCTTGCAATGTTTATGAGAACTAAGTAGGCATTCCAACAATCACCTCCCTGGTTGCCATAACAACGGTCGTCCAACAAATCACTTGGCTTTTTCTCTTATCATAACTTAGATTCGGAAGGTGGTCAGTTTAACTAATTCCTTCTTAAATCTCTGCCTTGCGTCTTTATATTAAAAACTGGGACAAAACTCTAAAAGATGTTAATTAATAGCAAAACTTTTTTTTCAAAAACTGAACAACCAAGGTATTATAATGTAGTTTTAATTACGCCAATTTAAGGCAATAATTGAAGGAACTATTTAACATGGCATAAATTGATGTAATTTGTACGTCGCAAATTAGCAGGTTAAAGGTCAGCCTAACAGTTCTGGCTCATCAAGTTTCGAACCTAAAGTCCACGCTGCCGGGGTTTTATCTCCCAAAACCCGGTCACTAACTAGACACAAAGACAACCCAACACAATTCTCATTTACCTGCTTACCCGCCCTGTTATCACATTTCAGTTCCTTCTCATCAACGAATTGTGTGTGCCAACATTTGTTGATTTACAAAAACATCGACAAGACACATAAAGATAAAGTATAAAAAAAAAAAAAAAAAAAAAAGAGAGCCATTGGAAAAGTTTGTCGGTTTATTACGGCTACGAGAACATCGCTTCAGGCCCAGACACGTGTTATCCAACAGAAGGAACAATGCTTTTATCGACTTTCGATTTAAACATTACAGCATTATATATAACATTTGTTTTCTTTTAGAATAGTTTAGATACGTACATTTTTTGTTTATTTTCTTTACATTCAAAAATTATTCGTGAAAAGCGGTTTCTGGCAGTGGTGTGGTAGTAACGCGCAGTATGACTGATGTAGTAAACGTAGGTTCGAACGCAACTTGACGCTCTTCATTCCATCCAAATTATAGATACAAACATGATACATGACATCAAACATACATGACATGACATCAAACACTCACTTTTCCTGAAAAAAAAAAGATATAACCTATTAAAGTAAAATAATATTTCACTTCTATAAAACATATGGGACATTACATTACAAGTGACTATCTATTATATTTTTGCAGTGACTTTACCACATTCCTGCAACAGGTTTAATGAAATAGAAAAAAAGTTTGAAAGAGGATATTGAAGTGTGCAGCATGAGCAGTAAAAGTTAAAAAAAAAGTAAAGTGCCCCCGTCACGCCAAGTGGCGTGTAGGGAATATGGTGTTGTGATAATACATTTTACAGACCTTCGGCACATGATTTTTGGGGTAATGTGGTCGGTATTACGCCGTGCCGTTTTACTTTCCCAGAAAAAAAATCCGGTTCCCATTAAAGGCTGGGTGAACCGGACGCCGTCGGTTGGGATCGAACCCTACCTCTTGTCCTTTGTAGTCCAGTTCAATCCACTGAGCTATTGGAGCTATTGCGGCTCCCTTCATAGCAGTGCACTGCATTTTTTTTTTTACGAAACGCATCACCTTCAATAGAACAGTATAAAGGATCAAACAGTAGAAGAGTAGAAAAGTAGAGTAGATAAAACAGTATAAAGGATCAAAAAGTAGAAGAGTAGAAAAGTAGAGTAGATAAAACAGTATGAAGGATAAAACAGTAGAAGAGTAGAAAAGTAGAGTAGATAAAACAGTATAAAGGATCAAACAGTAGAAGAGTAGAAAAGTAGAGTAGATAAAACAGTATAAAGGATCAAACAGTAGAAGAGTAGAAAAGTAGAGTAGATAAAACAGTATGAGGATCAAACAGTAGAAGAGCAGAAAAGTAGAGTAGATAAAACAGTATAAAGGATCAAACAGTAGAAGAGTAGAAAAGTAGAGTAGATAAAACAGTATGAAGGATCAAACAGTAGAAGAGCAGAAAAGTAGAGTAGATAAAACAATGAAGGATCAAGACAAACATTTATTTGGTTGCTGGAACGAAAGTATTGTAGATATGGGAATTTCCCGCCTGCAGTGACGTCATTCCGTTTTGAAGACTAAAGAATAGAGAACTGTAGCAATCTTAAGGGTTTACAAAGATTTACTACAATGTTATAAGTGACCTCAAAACATTATTTAACAGTGCATTTGTTCACATTTCATATGATATGCATGTTCAATATTAAAGCACTATCTCCATATTCCGTGCCCAGGCAGAGTAGGCAAAGTGAAATGAGAAAGAAAGCACCAATGTATACAAATCATGTCGATGCTCAGGTGTCGAAGACTAAGATGGCTGGGATACGTCCAGCGAATGGAAGAAAAATACATCCCCATACAAATACTATATGGTGAACTAATACACGGAAAAATACAAATCGGCAGACATAAGCTACGATATAGAGATATCTGTAAATCATCTCTGAATGACTTCTCCATCTGTGAAAAATACTGGGAACATCTGGCAAATGATAGCACAACATGGAGATCGTGTATAAGGAATGGTAAAACATAATTTGAGACTGTGCTAAGGCAAAACTTAGAAGAGAAAAGACAGACGAAAAAGCTTGGAAAACCCTGCGGATCAGTGGGCCTGACATGTTCATTATGTGGCCGTGTGTGTTTGTCAAACATTAGTTGTCATTAACCACGAGAGAAGCTGTTCGACAAAAACAATACCTCAAAAAAATACACAATAGCCTCCACTAGACCGTCTGACAAGACGAAAAGGGCCATATATGTTTCATGCTGGAGGTCGGGCTCGATCCTGATCGACGGCTTCCAGATTCACCGAGTCTTAAATGGGTACCGGATTTGTTTCTGTAGTAAAGTGGCACGGGCGTAATACCGACTACATTACTCAAAAAATCATGTGCTGAAGGTATATAAACAATTATGGTCATTAACACCATATTCCCTATACGCCACTTGGTGTGATGGGACTCTTTACTTTTTTTGTTAGTGTTCATTACAAGTTTGAAATTCAGTATTATTGTGATAATTTAGTATCACTGTGACCATTAAGTATCATTGTGACAATTTAGTATCACTGTGACACTTTAGTATCACTATGAAAATCTAGTAAAATTGTGACAATTTAGTATCATTGAGTCAATTTAGTATAATTGTGACAATTTATTATTATTTGACAATTTAGTATCATTGTGACAATTTAGTATTATTTTGACAATTTAGTATCATTGTGGTAATTTTGTATAATTGTGACAATTTTTAGGACATGTGAAGAGACACAATAAATATCCTACAATAAATCAACTTGGAGAGGAAAGTACAAGGCAGACGAGACAGGCAAACCAAGACTAAAATGGAAATGGACTGATAACAACAAAATATGGTCTGGTGAACCTTTGACAGCATGTACTATAAAGACAAGAAAAATCAGCGCAAAAAAGATGCTCCATGTGGGGACGGTACCAACCGAATGAAATCATTCAGCTCACACTGAGTAATGATACATTTGATAACAATTATATGGTTTTATCTGTGGAATATCTCTGAGGCTGGATAATAAAGGCAGTCGGCACGTTATGTTCAGGTCAGATTTTTATTTCACTTCAGGTAGGTAATGGTAAAGTAAAGTGCGAGACTTGAATCGGCGTCCTAGCAAGCGAGTTTTCACCCATATGTGCTCGGCCGCCTATCCAGAAGTGTTCGGAGACTTCTGGAAAGTGTCGCTACAAGCATCGAAACTCACGTTGAGAGGCGGCATTCCTCATCTTTGAAGAGTATTTCCCTGGTACCCATTTCTGCCAGCGGCTGGGTAGACTACGGCGTATTTTTTTTTTTCCAACCACGAGTAAAATTCACACTGCTTCCAGCGGGAATCGAACACGGGAATTGTCCGAATTCGGAAGCCCAGTCGGGTGGTTTTCCCAACTAGGCTACCGAGGCCCTCAATTCACTCCAGAAAGAAACATATAACATTCTTCGCAAATATCAGGCACATGATGTTATCTGCCATGATTTGAGGATCTCAAGGGAAAGGTCTGATCGCTGCATGTAATATCTTAATGATTAAAGTGTTATGTAAAATGTAACCGATGTAGATCAATTGTTAGTGAACTGATCTGTTGGGTACACGATGTGGGGTTCGTTCCGCCTCGACGACTTCTAAGTTTCTATCTATCTATCTATCTATCTATCTATCTATCTATCTATCTATCTATCTATCTATCTATCTATCTATCTATCTATCTATCTATCTATCTATCTATCTATCTATCTATCTATCTATCTATCTATCTATCTATCTATCTATCTATCTATCTATCTATCTATCTATCTATCTATCTATCTATCTATCTATCTATCTATCTATCTATCTATCTATCTATCTATCTATCTATCTATCTATCTATCTATCTATCTATTGTCCTTTCGAGCCGAAGACGGCACATAGGGCAGAACCACAATCTCAAAAACAGAAACCTTGCGTGCCAAAATGGCACATATTGCAGAGATCACTGATCTAAAAAATCTATGGCGCTGTTTCCACAACAATACTTTTTTACAATGACAGCTTGTCAAGCCATCGATCAACCTCCTTAGTCGCCTCTTACGACATGCCTGGAAGGTCACAGTGTCACTTTTCTTTATTTCCCTCATAATGAGGCCCCGGTAACACACGGGATACTTTTAAGTTTACCCAGCCTTAAATGGTTAACGTCATTTCTTTCTGTAACAGAAAGAGAGCGCTAGCATAGTGCTGACAACATTCTAAAAAAATTTGCCGATGGTCGCAAAATAAGGACAATAACACCATTTACCCTATACGACACTGGGTGAGACGAGTTCTGAAGACAAGATAATACATATTATATTAATAACAGAGAACATTAAGCAAGAATAATATAATCATTTTTATGTAGAAAAGGTGAGAGTGGGGGTAGGGTGGTAGAAAAGAAAGGTAGGAAATGTGATATTGACAAGAAAACATAAATACAGAAATGTGATATTGACATGAAAACATAAATACAGAAATGTGATATTGACAAGAAAACATAAATACAGAAATGTGATATTGACAAGAAAACATAAATAAAGAAATGTGATATTGACAAGAAAACATAAATAAAGAAATGTGATATTGACAAGAAAACATAAATACAGAAAGGTGATATTGATAAGAAAACATAAATACAGAAATGTGATATTGACAAGAAAACATAAATAAAGAAATGAGATATTGACAAGAAAACATAAATACAGAAATATGATATTGACAAGAAAACATAAATAAAGAAATGTGATATTGACAAGTAAACATAAATAAAGAAATGTGATATTGACAAGAAAACATAAATAAAGAAATGTGATATTGACAAGTAAACATAAATAAAGAAATGTGATATTGACAAGAAAACATAAATAAAGAAATATGATACTGACAAGAAAACACAAATACAGAAATGAAAATCTTCAAACTTTCTTTGAAAGGCACTTTTTTTTTTTAAAGCGGTATGAATAAACACTATTCTACGGTTAGAAACCAAATGAATTTTTCACTTTAATTTCTAATTAAAAAATCATCAGTTTTGTGACCAAATATTCTGGTACCAAAAGACGTTCAACACTAATTGTTAACGGTAGCTTAATGGACTCCTGTCTCACTGATATTTCAACACATCTCGGTAGGAACGTCCTACACATTGACTTTTTTTCCTAACCATTCCACGGCATCACGCTATTATCAGAAAACTTAAGGCAATCCACACGACATGCAACTGTGGTTGAAAGTACAAATACAAAATATGGGCGATAAAAACTATACCCCTTGTTTAAATCCAGCATGCAAATAAATCTTTGACAGTTAAAAATTCATTCTAGCAGGTTGTGAACCAGGAAGTGAAATTTGAAAAATAATATTTCTTCAATCAGTACTACCTGTGTGGGTAGAAACGAGATTGGAGTATTCACGGACATAGACCGTGCGCAAAAATGATGATCCTATATACGTGTATATGAATCTTGATCTTGATTCTTCCAGCTCTGCTAGACGTAGTGTAGGGCTGTAGCGCTTTTCGTCAACCATCTTTATTCTGGGCGAGAGGTTCGATCTTATCTAATGAGTTTGCGTCTGCCAACTTTCTTCAATTTTCAGTGTTCTTTTCAGTGTTCTTTTCAGTGTTCTTTTCAGTGTTCTTTTCAGTGTTCTTTTCAGTGTTCTTTTCAGTGTTCTTTTCAGCTTTTTTTTTCTAGGTTTTCCTCTTTCTCGGTATCCTGATGATGTCCATAAATAAAGCTTGCTTTGAAATCTTTTGCTGTCGTTTCTCAACACATGTCTGATATGCGTCATCTTCTCTTCCTAGTTGAGAATGAGATCGTTGGTTATAAGACCATTTCTCTTATCACTATATGACTACATGAATACAAAAAAAGAGACAATTGTCGTTCCTTTAGGGTAAAAGGTTGAGAAAAAAAGTATAGAAAATAGTACAACAAAGAGAGAAGATATTGGATAGCTTAGTGTCAAGGCAATGAAAAAAGTCAACAACAGAAATGATACAATGCACTGTGGATATAAAATTGTGAAAGGACATGATCGCCTACGCCAAACGGTATGGCACATGATATCTTTGACAGAGTATATAAATAAGCAACAGATAAGATGGTTTAGCCACATGATAAGACAGAAAGATCAAAACACAACACAACCAGACTTCAATAAACATTGCGTGAACAACAGACCCAAGGGCCGACCAAGAAAAAGATGAATTGACGGAATGTTAGAAACACAAGGAAATATAACAGTACGAGTGGCCGATAGAAGAGCAAAAGATAGCAAATTATACCTCCCCTCGACGCTGAGTACGAAATGAGGAAGGAACGAGAGAAGAACTATTATACCAAACGTAATTCTAAAAAAATGGGCGTCGTCCAAATTCGAATTTCAGCCAAGCCTACTAAGGGTAAATGACTGAGCCGACGGCGAACCGTTAACTCAAATACACAATAATGTGATACGCGACCAATGACATTCTTGACTTCTCGGTTTCTGATCTAGAAGTTGGATTTAGTCAGTTCTAGCATGTACCGCAACACTATCACTTCTATATTAGCAGATCCTACAACTGTAGGATAACAGTGACCCTTACCTTGTCACCCAGGTTGTGGTGACACAGACTGGTTCTAGTGACCCGATCATGAAAGGTCAAGAGTGGTTAGGGCAGGTTTTGACACTGCTAGGTGACCTGGAACATCTAGTTTCTGATCCTCAAAGATTATGTATGCAATTTAATCATTGATTTTTACAATATCGTAGACAGAAAGAAAATATAATGCAAGTATGAGATTTAGGGACAAAGAAATTGGCAAGATTGATAGCAGACAGACGGACGCACTAGGGGCACTGGAAGATGGGCAATTGATGGTAGGGCTGCGTAGAATGATGAAAATAAAACTGAGTTATAGAGAAAGCAGACATAGAGATAGATAGAGATGAATGGAGAGAGACAGACAGACAGTCAATCAGACAGACAAAAGAACGGACATATATATTAGACAGAGAGAGACAGCCAGAAGAACGGATTGATGGATGGATGGGTAGGTGAGTAGAAGGATGAATGAATGGATAGAAACACATACTGACATACAGATAAATACATTCTTGAAGAAAGTTTGTTTGAATTAGTTTGATGACGCCTTCTACAAAAGTCGACAGATTCCACATGCCAGTTTGGCGTTGCTCTCATAAAACTTCGGCAGACAAACACAGCTGATAATGCAATGATAAGTCAATTTCTTTCTCTTTCCTTCTTATTTTTGTTCTGATAGTTTACTTGCCTTCTGTAATAGTAGCTTGATTCAAATAGCAACTTTTCAAGGTTGATTACATAAAACAATTCTCCACTCTGAGTTGTGTACAGATACCAATACGTCATGCATTACGCATCTTGTTT
This sequence comes from Megaustenia siamemsis, assembly GCA_032433765.1. Classification (NCBI taxonomy): domain Eukaryota; kingdom Metazoa; phylum Mollusca; class Gastropoda; order Stylommatophora; family Ariophantidae; genus Megaustenia; species Megaustenia siamemsis. The sequence goes on along the minus strand of JAVIAB010000051.1, from coordinate 127,588,031 downwards.
GACCCCAACTGTCCCTTCTGGCTTCCTTCACGCACACACATACACAAACACCCATACATAAACACACACAAAAACACAAACACAAACACTGTAGCCTGAATCTACACATCCATGGAAAGACTTGAAAAGACAAACTCAAATTCCTGAAAGGTAAAACTGAATGTCTTTATATCTCTACGTCAAAAAATAGATTAAGATGTCCTTTAAACTCACTTATTGTCTCTTCTAATCCTAAATTTGTTTTGTGTTTAAAATTAAGCGCGTCGCTACACGTAATGACGCTCTTCTAATGCTCTTGTTTTGCTTGATTTCATTCTCAGAATAGTTTCACATTTTGATACATTTTTCACATTATTTGGTTATGCCTGTAAACTATTTTCATTTTTCGTTCCTTTAGTTCCTAAATAACCTCAAAAAAGGTAGCAAACGAGACTGCAATCAATATAAAGGTATATCTATTCTCAGCCATGTAGGAAAGCTATACGCCAAAATCTTGGAAAAAAGGCTGAGACCAATAATAGAACTACAGTTAAGCGATTCTCAAATGGGGTTCCAAAAAAAAACAGAGGATGCACTGACGCACTATTCACATATAAACAGTTTGCAGAAAAAACGACACAACACAATCAAAACTTACACATTGCCTTCATTGACCAGGAAAAAGCAATCGACGGAGTAAACAGAGAACAACTGTGGGAGATACTAACAACATACGGAGTAAGTCAACATCTAACCAACCTTATTAAAAGTCTCTACATCAACAGCAGCTGCAGGGTCAGAACAGCAGCAGGCTAAACAGACCACTTTGAAGTTAGATCAGGTGTAAGACAGGGGTGCGTACTATCCCCCCTACTGTTTATTATATACATGGACTATATATGCAAGCTAGCCAACCCATCAGAGACAGAGGAGATCAACGAGCTTCTATTTGCAGACGATCAGGCACTAATACATGAAACAATAGAAGACCTACAAGAACACTTAAACAAACTCAACATCTCAGGCACAAAATACAACATGAAAATCAACATCAACAAAACAGAAGTCATGAATGTCGCCAAAAATAAACAGAAAATCAACATAACTATAGAAGGCAGACAACTAAAACAAGTAGAGGAATTCAAATACCTAGGAAGTTTAGTGACAAACGATAATTCTCAAACAGCAGAGATAGAATCAAGATGCAACGAGGCTAGACAAATCATTGGACAGTTATCGCCACTATTGTCCAACAAGGAAATAACTCTGGAGGCAAAACGAGCACTATACAATACAATCTTCATCCCAACATTGTGCTACCAATGCCAGACCTGGACCTTAGATGCAAGAACAATAAGAAAAAATAAGCTCTACAGAGATGAAATGTGTTAGACGAATGACAGGAAACAGTCTGAGAGATAAGATCAGAAATGAAGAACTGAGAAAAAAGCTAGGAATAGCCCCCGCCATAGAATATATAAGGAAACAACAGATAAAATGGTTTGGCCACGTGACAAGGCAGAAAGAACAAAACACAACACAACGAGCCTTCAACAAACGTTGTGAGAACACCAGACCCAAGGGTCGACCACGAAAAAGATGGGTCGATGGAATATTAGAAGCACTAGGAAACATACCAGCAGCAGAGGTGAACAGAAGAGCAAAAGACCGCAAATTATATCTCCCCTCGACGCTGAAAAGCAGATGAGGAAGGAAAGAGGAAGAAGAATTTCCTTTAATTCAATGCAATAATAATACAAAACTAACATTGCAAACATGACAATAGTTATTAATTAGGTAAAATGTACATTATTAATTTAATTATTAACAATGTTCGAGACATTAAAAGGTTGGTTAATTGAACAAAAACAGAGAAATAATGCTACTGTTATTCATATCATCAGCATCATCATTAACATCGAATGTCTTTACTTAGGGTTTTGACAATTACTACATTCTCCAATGATTTCTTCTTGTTCTACCTTTCAGCTCCCTGTGGAAAAAAGGCCTCCAACAAATGCATTCCAAGCTGTTCTGTTTCTCCAAGCTGTTCTGTTTCTTGGCATTCTTTTAAGATCATGCCTTCCCCATCATCCTTATTTCTGCTTCCATCTGTCTTCTCCAAGAATATGTCGGCCTTCCACTTTGTCTTTTTCCTTGGGGATTCCAAAAATGGCCCGTTCATACTCTCATTTGGCTTCCGCAGTGTGTGTCCTATCCAGCGCTACCGTCCTCGCTGTATCTCTTTATCTACTGGTATTTGACTAGTACCTTTCCATAATTCCTGTTAGTGATTTTTTCCTGCCATTTGCATCCTTTTTTCTGCGCAAACATCCATTAATGAAGGTCTGTATTTTCTTGATTGTTGTTTTTGTTTCCCACGTTTCACAGCCATATAATAGGACTGACTTAACATTGGAGTTAAAATGTTTTATTTTGTATTTAACCTAATTTCTTTGGATTTCCATATGTTTCCCAGTGCATCAAATGTTCCTCTTGCGTTTTATATCCTTATTTTGGCAGCATTATCTGTTAATTATAATAATTTTGGTTTTATCTCTATTTATTTTCAGTCTCAGAGGTGATCTTTCATCAAGTATGATCATTTTATCTTGTATCTGTTGACGATTATGTGGTAGGATAGCTATGTCATCAGCAAAGTCTAAGTCATTAAGTTGCTTGGTCAGTGACCACTGGATTCAACTTCTGTTGTTCTGTGTTATTTTCATAATCCAATCTATGACCAGTAGATAGAGAAATGGAGATGTAAGGCATCCATGCCTTACTCTTGTTATTATTGCAAATGCATCTGTAAGCTGTACTTTGTGCACAACGCTACATTTCATTCCTTCATACAGTGTTCTTATTCTCTAACGATTTATTCTTTAATAGTTGTAATTATTTTTCTTCTTTCTATTTCTACTCAGTGATAAATGGCTTGTGTTGCATTGGTTTGTACATTATTGTGGTCCAGTGCATTCATCTTCATAATGTGTTTGTTGGGAATTGTTTCCTTTTTCTATTTGTTTTCACTTGTCCTATGTGCAGATCAACAGTTATTATTAGTTAGAGCTTCCCACCTCATAAGAACAATCTTAGGTAGATTAACCGCAAGTCCTTCAATCCAGGGTTTTATCAACTTTTCCTCCTCTTGAATGATCTTACCATCCGCCAGCACTAACACGCCCCTCCGTCACGGAATTTTGTGGGAGTTTTCTCCTCGGCCATTTCTTTACCAGGGTTAACGCTTCATATGGTTTTGACTTTTCTCAACTATTCTACCTTTCCGTATCAGGTTAATGGTTTACTTTTTTGTAATGTGTGTACCTTTATATTTTTCTACTGTCATTTAATCTTTAAGTCTTCCCAACTTAACATTCACTCGCAACGAAAATTGCCTTTTTTATGGTATACGTGCTTAACATGATTCTCTCGGTGATGTTTATAAGTTTCACTATTTCATATATACTCGTATAATTAGAATGCTAAAAAAAAGAACCGGTGAAAGTATATTAAAGAAACAAGAATAAAATGGCTGGTGGAATAAACTTTTAAAACAAAATCACGTTTTGCCATTTCAAACGTCGCAATGGTCTTGAAAGATCAAACATGGGCTTATTTCCTAGAAGACGGAAAGGGAAACGACCTAAAAGACGATCACAAACATCAAAAGATTCTTACGAACTATACCCATTCAGGCAGACAATATAACAAGGCAACGTGAACCATTTTGATTGGCTGATTAAAGACCGACGTCATTGACTGGACAGGTTACCTGAGAGAGGGAATGTACATGTTAAGACAATGAAGTAGATATTAGGTGTATTGATATTATATTGAACGGGTACATAAACGACAGAGAGAGAGAGAGAGAGAGAGAGAGAGAGAGAAAGAGAAAGATAAAGAGTGAGAGGAAAGAGAAGAGGAGGAGAGAGATATAACCTTGAATAGAAGAAAATCTAAACATAAAAACTACTTATCGCTTTACTTTCCAAAATGTTTAGTGTTTTTCAGTGTCCAGAGAGATGTGGATGTCGGTTTAATTAGTTTAATGTTTTATTGTATTCTTTGTTCTTGTTTTTTCAAAGTTGTTTTCGGACATTTCATTGGATCGATCCATTATATTCCAGACGTGCCTTTCCTTTTATTCCTGCAATTATAGGGGTCAATATGCTTTGGGGAATGCTGGCCGATCATGATCTTATTACTAGTAGGGAGCCAGTGGTGGGGAGTGTTGGACACTCCAAGGTATGAAGACAGCTTTACAAGGGAGGAACACAACACAATACTGACGTTTCGGATTTGGTCTTCTTCAGAGTACAAGGACAACGAAAACAAACGGTGAAACACAATTATCTATAACTACATGATCAGAAGAGTGGAGAGGTGGACAGAAAAGAAGAAAGTAGGATGATGAACAATGAATAAAGAAGAAAGAAGAAGGAAGCTACATGAGGGGAGGTGGGATGAGTGTTAAGATGTATAAATTAGAAAGAATAGGACATCGCAATTATTTGCTTTATTACCAGTACTTTGATTTGATTTCTTGTTTCATAAAGTAATCACCCTGCATTGATGTAAATCCAGCTCTTTTATTTATTTTGTCATCAAAATAATTATGTCTCTTCTTGCCACATTTCAAATTTTTTTTCTTCAAATATTTGATCTCTTTTATGACGATTTTTCTGTTTGTTTATTTGCTTTGTAGCACATATGTTGTTAACTATGGCATTAGATACATTGAACATTAGTTATTGTACTAAATACATTGTTAACTATGGCATCAGATACATTGTTAGCTATGGCATCAGATACATTGTTAGTTATGGCATCAGATACATTGTTAGTTATGGCATCAGATACATTGTTAGTTATGGCATCAGATACATTGTTAACTATGGCATCAGATACATTGTTAACTATGGCAACAGATACATTGTTAACTATGGCATCAGATACATTGTTAACTATGGCATCATATACATTGTTAACTATGGCATCAGATACATTGTTAACTATGGCATCAGATACATTGTTAGTTATGGCATCAGATACATTGTTAGTTATGGCATCAGATACATTGTTAACTATGTCATCAGATACATTGTTAACTATGGCATCAGATACATTGTTAGCTATGGCATCAGATACATTGTTAGTTATGGCATCAGATACATTGTTAGTTATGGCATCAGATACATTGTTAACTATGGCATCGGATACATTGTTAGCTATGGCATCATATACATTGTTAGTTATGGCATCTGATACATTGTTAGTTATGGCATCAGATACATTGTTAGTTATGGCATCAGATACATTGTTAACTATGGCATCAGATACATTGTTAGCTATGGCATCAGATACATTGTTAGTTATGGCATCAGATACATTGTTAGTTATGGCATCATATACATTGTTAGTTATGGCATCAGATACATTGTTAACTATGGCATCAGATACATTGTTAACTATGGCATCAGATACATTGTTAGTTATGGCATCAGATACATTGTTAGTTATGGCATCATATACATTGTTAGTTATGGCATCAGATACATTGTTAACTATGGCATCAGATACATTGTTAGCTATGGCATCAGATACATTGTTAGTTATGGCATCAGATACATTGTTAGTTATGGCATCATATACATTGTTAGTTATGGCATCAGATACATTGTTAATTATGGCATCAGATACATTGTCAACTATGGCATCAGATACATTGTTAACTATGGCATCAGATACATTGTTAACTATGGCATCAGATACATTGTTAGTTATGGCATCAGATTCATTGTTAGTTATGGCATCAGATACATTGTTAGCTATGGCATCTGATACATTGTTAGCTATGGCATCTGATGCATTGTTAACTATGGCATCAGATACATTGTTAACTATGGCATCAGATACATTGTTAATTATGGCATCAGATGCATTGTTAACTATGGCATCAGATACATTGTTAACTATGGAATCAGATACATTGTTAGCTATGGCATCAGATACATTGTTAGTTATGGCATCAGATACATTGTTAGTTATGGCATCATATACATTGTTAGTTATGGCATCAGATACATTGTTAACTATGGCATCAGATACATTGTTAACTATGGCATCAGATACATTGTTAACTATGGCATCAGATACATTGTTAACTATGGCATCAGATACATTGTTAACTATGGCATCAGATACATTGTTAACTATGGCATCAGATACATTGTTAATATGGCATCAGATGATACATTGTTAGCTATGGCATCTGATACATTGTTAACTATGGCATCAGATACATTGTTAACTATGGCATCAGATACATTGTTAGTTATGGCATCAGATACATTGTTAGTTATGGCATCAGATACATTGTTAATTATGGCATCAGATACATTGTTAACTATGGCATCAGATACATTGTTAACTATGGCATCAGATACATTGTTAGTTATGGCATCAGATACATTGTTAGTTATGGCATCAGATATATTGCTAGTTATGGCATCAGATACATTGTTAACTATGGCATCAGATACATTGTTAACTATGGCATCAGATACATTGTTAGCTATGGCATCTGATACATTGTTAGCTATGGCATCAGATACATTGTTAACTATGGCATCAGATACATTGTTAGTTATGGCATCAGATACATTGTTAGCTATGGCATCAGATACATTGTTAGTTATGGCATCAGATACATTGTTAGCTATGGCATCAGATACATTGTTAACTATGGCATCAGATACATTGTTAACTATGGCATCTGATACATTGTTAGCTATGGCATCAGATACATTGTTAATATGGCATCTGATACATTGTTAGCTATGGCATCTGATACATTGTTAGCTATGGCATCAGATACATTGTTAGCTATGGCATCTGATACATTGTTAGCTATGGCATCAGATACATTGTTAACTATGGCATCAGATACATTGTTAGCTATGGCATCTGATACATTGTTAGCTATGGCATCAGATACATTGTTAGCTATGGCATCTGATACATTGTTAGCTATGGCATCTGATACATTGTTAGCTATGGCATCTGATACATTGTTATCTATGGCATCAGATACTTTGTTAGTTTTGGCATCAGATACATTGTTAACTATGGCATCAGATACATTGTTAGTTATGGCATCAGATACATTGTTAACTATGGCATCAGATACATTGTTAGTTATGGCATCATATACATTGTTAGCTATGGCATCAGATACATTGTTAGTTATGGCATCAGATACATTGTTAGCTATGGCATCAGATACATTGTTAACTATGGCATCAGATACATTGTTAGCTATGGCATCTGATACATTGTTAGCTATGGCATCAGATACATTGTTAATATGGCATCAGATACATTGTTAGCTATGGCATCTGATACATTGTTAGATATGGCATCAGATACATTGTTAACTATGGCATCAGATACATTGTTAGCTATGGCATCTGATACATTGTTAGCTATGGCATCAGATACATTGTTAGCTATGGCATCTGATACATTGTTAGCTATGGCATCTGATACATTGTTAGTTATGGCATCAGATACATTGTTAGCTATGGCATTTGATACATTGTTAGCTATGGCATCAGATACATTGTTAACTATGGCATCAGATACATTGTTAGCTATGGCATCAGATACATTGTTAGCTATGACATGAAATACATTGTTACTCATAGCATTAAATACATTGCTACTTATTTCATCAAATACAATGTTACCTACAATACAAAATACTTTTATGACCCCCAACGTTTACCGGTGAGATTTCTTGCTCATGAAAGAATTAAAACAAAAAACAAGTAAAAATTCCTCCCACGCCTTGCTAGTTATGGTAACAGCTTTACATTGTCTCTCAACTACGTAAAGCTGTTACCATACCACATTTTTCTTTGTGTATTTTCATTCTTATTATCAACTTTACAGCAGCTTCGTATTTCTTTTCATCTGTAAGTCTTTTTATGCCTTCATCCCTCCATGGAGGTTAGATGTCCACTTTATTGTCAGCTAATGGGCAGGTCATACACACTTTATTCTTGTAGTATCGTTGTAGCTATAAACTGGAAAACTGGACGATTTTTGGGTGACGATGTCTTGAGTCTAATACATTCTGCTTGTTCTTAACATTAATAATATATGAAAATAGTTGTTATATGACACGACATACAAAAATGTGAAACTAGTTTTAATTAATCTCTGTACCAATACTATTTTCTATCTATCTATTGAACTTTCGAGCCCATATGGCATAGACCCAGATGCTTTTTTTCTTATGTAAATTTTTTTCATTCTAACAGTCTCAATCCTTGCAAAGATCTTTTATCAAATCTCGCCATTTGTCTCTGTTCTGTGCAAGCATCTATATCTCATTGAGGGAGCCAACTCCTGCTGATTTTGCCTATCTGATCAATGTTCTTCTCTGTGTCTCTCTGGGTCGACCTCTTTTCCTCTTACGTGTTGTTTCCCACTTGGGGCTTGCTTCGTTATTCGGTTATTATCTCTTCTCATCACATGTCCAACATATGACCATCGCCTTTTCTTGATTACTGAAGATATTAGTGGTTGATTGACAATTTATCTAATTTTCTCGTTTGTTTTGAATTCCGTGCACGCTATACAAAGTATTTTCCTTAGACATTTATTTTAAATGCGTTCAACTTTGTTTCTATGTGTCTTGTTGTTTTCCAGCTCTCGCATGCAAACGTAAGGGTTGATAGTACGTTTGAATTGAATAGTCTAAGTTTTGTGTTTGTGCTGATGAGTTTTGATTTCCACAACTTTTCAAGGCTTCTGAAAGACATTGCTGGTTTAGCTATTCTAATTCTAATTTCTTTACTTGTATCGCCTTCCCGATCAATGTGACTTCCAAGATAGATGAAGTGGTCGATCTCTTCCACTGGTTTGTTTTCCAATACTATTTTAGCACAAAAAATGTCAATCAGTATTGACTGCGGGACAATTAATTTTTAATCGTAAATGATTTTACGTTTGCAAATTGAGATTTTTATTTTTAGAATGTTCTAATAACTTGAATATACCATGGAAGAAGCATTTTCATTTTATATTTCTATAATGTTACATATTAGCAAATTAACTAAAATATTGGTGTCAAATAACTGTGTAATTTCGTAGTAGGCTGTAAAAAAAAAAGTGAAGGTTCCCTTCACGCCTTGCTTGGCGTATGGTGTATTGATCATATTTTTCAATGAGCACTGCACACTTTTGGGTGATGTGGTCGGTATCACGCCAGGCCGCTTTAACTTCTCAGAAAAATCTGTGGTACCCATTTTAGAGGCTGGGTGAACCCCGAAGCCTTGTCCCCAGTCTGAAAAAATATCAGTCACTGCTGGGGATCGAACCTGGACCCTTCTGGCCAGGAAACGAGTACACTAACCACTCAACCATCGAGGCTCCAGTTGACTGTGAGCAAACAAAATAAATACGCCATTTCTATCACTTCTCGTGCAAAGATGAACGAACTCACTCAAAGAGTAGATGCAATGAATAGAACAACAAGAAAAAATAATCTCTTGACCAAACCTTTATTAAACCAAAGCCAACTGTATAAAATTGATGACAAAGCGTGATAAAGCATTCATGGAAGGAATATATTTCGTTGTGGAATAGCTTGACAATTGTGACATTTATTGGTGTAGAAATATGAGGAAGTAACCGTACCAGGACGACATACATTGTTTCTGAAAGTGAGTCTTCTGGACTGGCACTGTGTCGATTGACGCAGTTCTAACTCGGTGCTGGCATATTGCTGCCTGTACGGTCTCTCTTTTCTTGCTCTTTTTATTCTTTAACTGTTTATAAATTAGCTATGGTTGTTCATTTTATATAATTTAACCTGACCTTTATCTGACTCGAATATTCCTATATATTCACTTTTTGTCTTTTAGAGACAGGGAGGTAGGTGATAGTGTCACAGCATTTATAATATGTGCCGTTGATCGTTAAAAAACAAAGCACATCTCCATCCGTGAATTAATATACTTTTCAATGGAGGTTAGTTATACATATCAATAGTGTCGAAAGTAGCGATATCTATTGCTAGTGTAAATAGTTGTGTACCGCCAACATGTGCACCATCAAACAGCTGAACGTCATCTCTGTTACCTCTGTACTCTAGATTTCGTCTCCACGTGTTTGAGTCTACTCTTTTGTTCTCTTTCTCTGAGGATTTCACGTGAATGGTTGTCAGACAATGTTTATGGTAGGTTTTCAACGAGTGTCTATCTATCTATCTATCTATCTATCTATCTATCTATCTATCTATCTATCTATCTATCTATCTATCTATCTATCTATCTATCTATCTATCTATCTATCTATCTATCTATCTATCTATCTATCTATCCATCCATCCATCCATCCATCTATCTATCTATCTATCTATCTATCTATCTATCTATCTATCTATCTATCTATCTATCTATCTATCTATCTATCTATCTATCTATCTATCTATCTATCTATCTATCTATCTATCTATCTATCTATCTGTCTGTCTGTCTGTCTGTCTGTCTGTGCTCTGTGTGTCTGTCTATCTGTCTGCCGACCTGTCTATCTATCGTCCTTTTCAGCCTAAAACGACACATAGAGCAGAAATCCTAGAGTCACTAACATGTTTGACGATCTTTGCTACCAGGTGTCAGATTGTTCACAGGACCCGCTTTGTACGTCGTCGCAAGTCACTGGGCAAGTTTTTCAATCTCGGCAAAGGGAACTGCTGTTGTCTCTCACTATATATAGACGACTATCTGGTTCACCGCATTTTTAACGAATCCCTGAAATTTCTGAGAAAGAAAGACGCCCTGACATAAATGCGACCTCATTTCTTTTAAACAAAAATTGTGCCAAAAGTTTATAAAGATATTGACACTAACACCATAAAATCTATACGCCACTACGTAACATGATGATGACATGGAATTTTCTTCTTTTTTCTTATATGTGAGTGTGTGTGTGTGTTTTTGTGTGTGCGTGTGTGTGTACGCGCGTGCGTGCGCGTGTATATATATATATATATATATATATATATATATATATATATATATATATATATAAACCATGTTTAAAAATTATTACATCTGCAACATTTCCTACTGAAATATCTAAGACTTTTAGCACTACTAACATTTGTCATTCCTGTTGAGAATGACAAACTTGTAGAATGTACAAACATATTTTGTCACTTTAATTCCCTTCAAGCCAAATAATTGTCAGTTTCTACTTAAAGCCCAGGTTATGGTCTACTGATGTGGACGACTGCTAAGTTCACTCAATCTTAATGGGTAACAAATCTATTTTTGTAGAAGGACGGCTTAAGTGTGAGATACTGGCTATATTTCTTTTGGTTTTAAATAAGTGCAAACGATGAGCGGCGGGATTCTCACTTTGTCTTTTATTTTATGGAGACAGTGGAGAGTCACAACTCGGCCATTTGTAACCGCTGTCGTATAATGAAAAGGTTGGGTTGTCTAATGATAGAAAGAAATGTCGGTCACAGTTGCTGGTTATACACACAAAGTGGCGTTTTAGCAATAGTCCTGTAAATTTTACAGCATTTGTTAATGATTGTGTCTTAGGTCTAGTACATGGCACTCATTCTTAAAATTGATGATTTTATGGAACTACCTCGAAGTTGTGACATTTCACAAAAATGTGGCTGATCTGACCTGCGTAATTTGTGTGTGAATGATGTTTTCCAATGCTTGGAACAAGCACTTGCTTAGATACTGACAATTTTGAATCCCTTCCTGTACAATGTATACAAATTCAATTTTAAAAAGCTTGAAAAAGCAAATGTTTCTTTTAAAAATCGGGGGGGGGGGTGTTTATTGAGGGGTGGGGGGTAGAGGATAGGAGAGGAGGGAGGGGGGTATTTGAAATCTTTGTTCCGAGAACTATGTATTGCACACGTCAAAGAAAACAGTGGGAAAAAGGATATCATTGTTTATGTTTTATGTGTCAGTCAATGCACTGTTTATATTACGATTCTATATAGATTAAATTTCAGCTTTAAATTTTATTGTATTTAAAAAATAGTAATTTTTTTAATATCTCTTAAAAACTAAACTGTACTTGCAACTTGTTACGATTTTTTTCTTGATTTCCATAGCAGCATGTTGTCCTCGTGTTTATTGCGTATTTTTTTAAGTAATTTTTTTCCTGTTTATAATCAACATTTTATGATCAAAGTGTATCTTTTATAACAGAATCTTTACTAAGTATTTTAATCTGTTTTGTTTACAGCTATCGAATGCTGTTACTAGATGATCTCGAAAGTGATCATAACGTAATTATTAACTTGCTATACATAAATGGGGAGCCGCGATAGTTCAGTGGTTAGTGAACTGGACTACAAAAGACAAGGGGTAGGGTTCGATCCCAACCGACGGCTTGCGGTTCACCCAGCCTTCAATGGGTACCGAATTTTTTTCTGGGAAAGTAAAGCGGCACGGGCGTAATACCGACCACATTACCCCCAAAATCATGTGCCGAGGGTCTGTAAAATGTATGGTCACTAGCACCATATTCCCTATACGCCACTTGGCGTGACCGGGGTACTTTACTTTTTTTTTTTACTTATACATAAATGCACATAACTGGATGCATCAAAAATGCACGCTTAAATGAATTTGAGAAAATTCCACTTTTTGTAATAAACACTTACAAGAATAAAATACTAAAAAGCTGAAAACTCGTTCACAGTTCCTGATCTTTTAAAACAATTTAAGCAAAAAACGAAATATTTGTCTCTATCTTTATTCAATTTTCTCCTTGTGTTTCTGTGTCCTATCTCAATCATTTGCTTTTCAGTAATGGAAGAATGATATCATCTTTTTATGAGTAAAGAAATGTAGAAATGCTTTGAATTTCCAAATTCTTTCAAATCAATTTGCGAAATCAATGAACATCATTCGTGCATCATGAATGCGACGGTCTGAAAGTGAATCTTCGAATTCCATAATGTGTTTCTTTCTGTTGCCTCTCATTTCTTCTGTTTGCTATATCAGAGAGAAAATCAGCAAGCAGTGAATTTTATGTGGTCTGTGATTTATAAAACTGAATATAGAATCTCGGAAAGAAGGTCAACATTTGTTAATTTGTTACTCAATGTGCGGGATGAAAGTTCCAGAAAGCTCAAGAAGAATAAATGTACGCCCTTAAACAGAAAGGACAAACAAATTTTGATTAAAGTAAAGCAAAACACACAACAGTAACAATAATAAGGATTTGACTATTTAGAAAATGTATTTCTGTCTACGTTTCAGAATTGATAATACCATAGATTTGGAAATCTGTATCTAAAGGTAAAAGTAAAGTACGATACTTGAATCCGATGTTTTAGTACGCGAGTTTTCCAGCCATATGTGCTCGGCCGCCTATCCAGAAGTGTTCGGAGACTTCTGAACAGTGTCGCTTCAAGCATCGAAACTCTAGATGCGATGCGGTGCGGTAATGTAGTCGATATTACGCCCGTGCCGCTTTAATTTTCCAGAAAAAAATCCTGTACCCACTTAAGGCTGGGTGAACCTGGCAGCCGTCGGTCAGGATCGAACCCGGCCCAATGTCCTTTGTAGTCCAGTTCAATAACCACTGAGCTATCGTGGCTCTCCAGGGTGAATTGTACTTTAGGACATTTAGACCAGAAAATCTTTAATAACACGAAGCGACAATACCAGGAAAGCTCTACAACAGTACAGCTACATAAGTTAAGCCTATCAGATGAGCTAAACCTAGAAATTTGCATCACCATCGACACCCGATAGGATATAACATAAAGTGAAGGCAAATAAGAAGAGCAAGCAAAATAAGAAGAAGGTATCAACGACACACTTTCTACTCTTCTTGTTAGATGTTTAAACATGGTGCCGACTTTGAGCCTCACATTCCGAATGAAATATACACCAGATATTATCTTCCTTTATAAGGGGATCCCACAAAATGAGATCACTAACATGTATATTTGGAACCAGTCACTTCTTTAAAGTAGGGTTAAAAGCGCTCAACAGCACCAGAGCTGAAGCTGCCAGCGACTCATAACTGACTGCTTAGGCCAGTACCGGTGAACCTGAACTATCCAGACCCTTTTTCGCAGTGATGCTAGTAACAAATTAACTAGTCTAGTCTGGCCAAACAAGTAGGGGTCAAGAGGGAAGACAATCCGATACTAAAAAACGGCATGTGGTAGAGGGATGTGTTGGACCTGCAGGTGAAAATATGATAGTTTTACTGCAAACGACATTACAACGCAATTACGCCCCCTTCATGTCCTTTTATTAGCGGATGACAGAGTATACCTATTTCTTTAGTTGTAACCGGTGAAAGCTTTTGTTTTAACGTTGTATTTCGTCTTGTTTTTCTGTTAGTTTAGCTGTTCAATACCATTTGAAGTTTGTTTTCTATTCCTAAAGTCAATGGGTGAAAGCAAAGGTGAAGAATTCTTTAACGTGAGAGTCTCACTCTAATCTCAACACTTCAGTGATCTCCGAGCTTATGCACAGTGGTTCATGAGGCACGATGGTCACACATATTTATTAGTCCTCCTGTTAGGCGCCCATTTCAAAGTGATAAAAATCTAATTTTAGGTTTTCGACCGCAGAGAAGCAATACCTTTGTCGGTTGTCGTCTCCCCTTACCTCATGTCTTTGTCTGCTGGTTACTCAGGAGTGAGTTTTTGAGATCAGCTTTATTAGGATAATTACTTGTTTCCAATTAAGGGAAACGACAGAATAAAAAAAAACAACCGAGAGTTTCACTTTTCGGATTCTGCGCCATCGCTTCGGTGTTTCTTCAGTTTTGGCCGCATTCTATGGAGTGAATCGAACGTTGTGGGCGCATCCATTTTTTGTGTGTGCAACGTCATCATGATAGACGATCATATATCCCTAAATCGACTGTAAGCTTGTAATGAAAGACGAAATATTAGAGTTTTGTTCGTGAATTTACAGCTCTGGTGCAACTCCCGGCTTTTCATGTCATTCAGGAGAGAGTTGCCTAGATTCAGGAAACCTTTCAAAAGATCGAGGGTAGACTTGTGAACTAGTTTATCGTTTCACACTGCCGATCTTACTGGGTAGGAGATTTAAGCGCTTAAAGGCGATGTGCGATGAGGATAGTCCGACGACGATCTCTGATTAACAAGCAGTGACTAGAGTCAACAGAGATATCTAAGATCTGCAGTGATATCTTCTTGTTCGGCCCGTGTCACGTCAATGTTGAAGACAGAGCAGATAAATTAGCTGTTTAGGCGATCATATCGGATGGGCTGCCATTGGATAGACAAAGTTACAAGCGTCAGAGATACGAGTAGAATGAAAAACTGTTAAAGAAGTGAAACCATGTTATTATGTAGACTGCGATAACTGTGGGTGACGATTGGCATTGCCAGAAAAGAACGATATTCTGGACGAATGAAATGAATTGTCAATCACCAACTGGCACAGTCGCTGTGAATTGATGAACATTAGAGAAGAAGATTGGAGCACCTATGTCTGTGTCCGGTATGCAGTGATGATCATCTAACATAACACAACATAAATTCTATCACAAACAAGCACTCAAGCTATGTTACCTAAACTTTGATCCGAAACTGCGTTATGCGATTTTACTTTTCCAGGGTTAGAACAATTCTTATACAGAGCTTCGCAAAAGAAGGCAAGCTGATCATCAGAAGCCGACCCGTCAAGCAAGTGTTTAGCTTCTTGATACTTTAGGGATGGGGGATCGCCTTGGTTATGACCTCCAGGCATGGGCTGCCTCCTGCCTCTGATCTTACCAGCTCCCAATGTGTTCATCTCTACCCAATTGAGGCTGGGTGATCATAGTAACCAGTAGACCATTGATATGAACATAAAGTGACTCCCTTATTCTCGGTATATCATTTCACTATTAACTGATCTACCGCGGCCGCTTACACAACAGAAGCCATAATTAGCGTCATACATTTTTTTTCTGTTATAAGTTTCTTTATTTGTTTGTTATGCACGTGTTTCCACCAACATGTGTATTTTTGTGAACAATTCTTTCGGTGTTTTTTTTTTCCATCGACTAACTTTGGAGCGGAGGTGACAGCCATACTAGACTGCATACATTAATATGCTTTGAAAACAAAAAGATTGCTCATTAAATCTTCTTCCTTCGCCTATAAGTTGACTGTTTTGCGTTACTCATGTTCCTTGCTGTTCAGTGCACCCCCACAGCAAGCATTTTGTTCATCCTTCGGGAAAAAGCGGCTCTCTGGGAAATACAGTGTTAGTGCTTATACTCTGCAATGATCATTTGGCACATTTTATGGGTGGAGTGGTAGGTATCACGTTAGGCCGCTTTTCTTTTCAAGAAAAATCAAGTATCAATATAAAATTGATTGAACCTAAGAGCCATCGATGGCGATCAAACACGAACTCTTGTTCTTAGTAGTAATCAAGTTCACTAACCCTAGCCTGTAGTTGTACTTGATGTTCCCGCAAAGCAGCAGGTGATTGTAGTCGAAGTTGTCGTTCTTAGGAACGCACCAGAAAAACGCGTGTTTCTAATTTACTTGGCTATGTGTTAATGTTCCCTCTCGCACGTGGAGGTTCACATAAACTAGCATGCTCCTCCTGTTAGGATTTATTTACTGGGCTTTCTCCCCATCGTTGTGTAATGTATAAATTAATCCCCTGTTACCCATAATCTAGTGCAATTATGCATTTACAGTACGAGAGTTAATTATGATCAAGAGAAAAAAAAGCTCTCCTAGTGTTGGCTGTTAGAAAAGAGGGCCACAGTAGAGTTAATTAGTTGCATCAATCTATTTGAAGATGTTTGAAAATTTGGAAACTGTAAGAAAGGACTTTTGAGGGGACGAGTTTAAAAGGGGGGAAATTAGTGATACCGCTACCGTTGATTTTCTGTGTCGTCTATAAAGACACATTAATCACCTTCGACACTCTCCTAATCTTAGGATATGTAATTACGTAAACTATTGACCAAGAACGCGTTGTATTGTTTTTAATGAATTAGTACTTTAGTGGCATTGTTGAAACACATTTCCACAGGCAAGGCAAATTACATGGGAAATAATTGTAATTATCGCTGCTTATTTCTAAATATAAATTGTAATTACTTGTCCTTCCTTATTTTATAATACGATAAAGATGCAATCATATATACAGACGGATCTGTAAGACGACACCAAAGAAGTGCCTGGGCATTTACAGCACGCTCGGCAGGCAGAATAGCCAAGGAAGACAGTGGTGCATACGTCATGACCACGAGTAGCATGACAATGGAGGTGATGGCAGTGACCGAGGCATTCAAATGGTTAGAGTCACAAGACTACACCCACGCATGTATACTGAGTGATTCGATGAGCATGATTAAAAAAGTGGAGGCGGGCTCTGTACGCATGCAATGGGTAGAGTCGTTGCAGAAATTCAAAATACGTAAGGTCACCTTTGTCTATGTCCCTGGACATGCGGGAGTACGGGGAAATGAAACTAGAACTGGAGTCGTCAGTCGCTGGACACTGAGGGAATTGCTGAGGAGGGGATCTGAGCAGCTATGGACATGTTCGGAGTGCAATGATGATGGTCCGCAAATAACCCAATAACCCAATAATACGATGTTCAGTAAACAGAAGCACTTGCTGCGTTATGTTTCAGTTTATAGCCATGCAACAGTGTGTCATTTTGTATCCGACGCCTCCGACTTGGACATAGTATTTTTGGACTTGGTTTGTCTTTATAAGTGATTTAACACTCTTGGATTGTGCGTATTAGGCACCCTTTCTTATAAAAAAAATTATCACGAAATTGTTTCCGTTAAAATATAAGAGTGCCACTTTTATACGTCAACAAACGTGTCCACTTTACTTCCTTCCTTGTTATTGAAATCTTGACAATAAAGATGACAATCGATGTAGAGCGGATGTTAGGGAACTGGTCTATCGAGAACAAGAGATTTAATTCATCTCCACGGTCGACTAGCTCGTGCATGATGAGCGCAAAAACACTCTTTGATTTCCAACAGATTTAGAATGTAACTTTTTTGGATCATTCTTATACATTGGAGGGTACATTTGCATCAACTCATAAAGTTGTATCCCATATCGGCTGTTATCACAGATACACACTTGATGTGCTCCCTACCCAATACTCGGCAAACATAGGTGCTATAATCTGGCTCCGACCAGACTCTCTGTAACATATCCGGCATGATCTGGTTTACAGCTTCAGTAATGAGTTCCTAAGAATGTCGAGAATACCATGAACAGCTAAGAAGAGTAATGAAAGCGTTCTGAAAGAGGCCAAAGCAAAAAAGAGAGCTAATATCCAATACATGTGTTAGGAAGTAACAATCATCATTGATTTGGCCATGTAACGAGAAGGGAACAGCTGGAATATATTGTGACAACTGGGAAGGTTGTGATAGGAAGAGATAGAGGGAAGCAAAGTGAAAAGATACCAGACAGCTTAAGAGAATGGCTTGGCAGAAGGTCAACAACAGAAATGATAAATAATTGTCGAGATGGTAAGTTGTGGAAAGATATAATCACCTACCCCAGCAGGCATGGTACTTGATGATGAATGAGTTCCTATAGATCATCCAGGGTATCGGATAATGGAGGTACATACAACTGTCCTTCGCGTACCCGTAAAGAATAAAGTCACCAATGTTAGGCTTCATGATCTCGGGGACCATTGCCAGATCTGGTCACCTGGTCACTTTGTCCAGTGCGGCCTATTGATCTGTTTGGCAGTTGCTCTTTGAGAAATGTGTGGAGAGCGCGCCGCCTGTGTGAAGGTCTCCCATCTTATTGAAAGAGAGGTAATCAACACCCTCAGCAGCTAGTTTTAGAGTCATCCAGTTGGTTAACGTTTCCAGGTCAATTAAGGAGCGTTTTGTACACATCCTGTAGATTCACACAGCCTTAACGGGATACACATGGAGTATTTTTTTTCAGGCATAGAAATAGGGCTCTGTGTAAAATACAATATTCAGTTTGTCACGATTGAAACGTAACGGAGTTAACTTTTCTTTGACGACGATAACAATTAATGTCTAATATAGGAAAATTTGACAAGCGAGTTACAGGAACTAACAGCGTGCATTCATTTTCGTGTCTTCTGTTTAGTAAAGCTGGGCACCTCTGGGTCAGCACGGAATGCGGGAAAGTTGACACTTGAATTGTGCAATCAAATCGTTGCGCAGTTCTCGGAAAAACGCACAAAAGGAAAATGGGGGCACAAAAAGTAACGACTCACGATTAAAATCCATAAAACATTATTCAGAGCTTCATCATCATTATCAAGTGCCATGCTTGAAATTTCAGTACCTACGGTTGTGTAGCTATTGATTTACTATCACCTCATTCTCGTAATCAAATTGGTATCTTTATCTTCTGTTTTTCTCTTCCTTCCTAAATTTTTCAAGTTGTTTCGACTGTTCTTTTCTCCTAACATTCTATTCTCCTTACATTATCATCATCATGTGCTATACCTGTTGAGATAGGCGATCGTGTCCTTCCACAGTCGTCTATCAACAGTTCATCGTATAAATGCTGTTATTGTCTGTTTCCCATGCCATGATACCAAGCTATCTAATATTTTCTCTCTTTTTTCGCCCACGATCTCTCTTTCCCTGTATTCTGCCAGTTGTAACCAAGTATTCCCTTTTTTCTCTTGTCATGTTGTACTCGAAAAATTGTTGATTGTTTCTTTATGATGTTTTTTAGGAGCTCCCTTTCTGTGTTGGCCTCATTGGTATTTTTAGCTATTCAGGGAACTTTCAACATTCTTCTGAGAAATCTCATTTCTGTAGCCTGTAATCGTCTTTTCATTTGTTTCCTTCCTGTCCATGTGTAATCTCATCTTGTAAATCGATGTTGTTGTATCTGCTGTTGTTGGTCTGGAAAACCCGGTATCATCTTCTCGTAACCCAGCCACCTGTAACAGCTATACTATGATGTTACACGAGCCGTGCTATGATAGCTCGCGCTCGTACACCTTCTCAACAGTCAGTCTCGACGGTCACCGTGTATATGACCGGGTTACTGTCAGGTACACACTGTATCCTGATCCTACTTCGCTTGTAAGCTGGACCGTACTGACTGGCTTCTTGATTCTCTGACTGATACGTGCTCGTGACAACTTCCATTCATCTCAGCGCCGTGGCGTATGTAACGACTGCTGGAATAAGAAATGGCTGCACACTGAAGACTTGTGTTGGAAAGGTCACATAACTTTATTCAGTAACCCTAACAATGTCAAACTATTCACAAAATAGGTACAACGGCCAGTGGTCTATACATCCCGCTCGGCCATTCACACATCGGTACAAGGAAATACACATTCACCACTGGACACTCTCACTTCAGGTCTTTTATCGCACACATTCTGATTAATCTCATTTCTGCTATACTAAGTTGCTAATGTCCTGGCCACTATCTCTAACATAATGTAACTGTCTCTTCAATACACGAGAGACTCTTCTACATCGGGTCTAACTAGCCGTAATAGCGAGGATTCTATGCGCTCGTTGAGCCTATGGGCTGACGCCTGATCTACCAGGCCACCCTTAACTTCCCATCTACGTGTCAATGTTCTCTGGAAAGCCTCCTCGCTCCGTACAGGGACTTATATACTTCGTCCCCTATCCAATCAAAACTCACTTCCTCCGTCTCCCTACAAACATATTTCATCTACGTCTTTTACTCAGCTCTATGTTTACACTCTTATAAGTCACGAGACTCCTGCTCTACCTCTAACACAATTCTACTTCTATTTCTCGTGAGTGTTCCCCGTGCTATGTTTCCTCACTCTCTCCAACTATCCTCTACTCTCCTTCTCTCCTTCTCACTCTCACACCCACTGCTACACATGATTCACTTCCATAGGTCAGAATTGGCTCTATATAGCAACGATGAACTTTCTTTCTCACTTCTATGGACATAGACCTGTTCAATAAAACGTTTTTCATTTTCTTAAATGCGATTTTTGCCTGAGTTATTCTGCTTTTTATTTCTGTGGTGCATCTTCCATCTGATGTTATTATTGTGCCCAAGTATTTGACTCGTTGCACTTGTTTCAGATTTGTTTCTGTTTAATTTTATACTGCATGATGATGATGATTGTGTCTTCGATATGATCATTGCTTCTGTCTTCGCACTATTCAGACTGATACCTTTCTTGCAGCTTTCTTTTACTATTTTGTCTATCACTTCTTGTTGTTCATTCTCTGTCTCTGATATTAAGATTGTGTCATCCGTATATCGCAAATTGTTGTGACAGTTGACTTCAATTTCTTGTTTGTCTACTATTGATCTCATACTATTTTCTCTGTAAAGAAAATCCGGCGACAGAACACAGCCTTGTCTGGCTCCTTGTTTTATATATTAGAACTGTCCTGTTTGGTAATAATTCATCTGGCTGCTGTTTGTTGTCAGCACGTTTTTTTTTTAATGATTCTCAGATCCTTGCCATCAATGTTTAATTTCTCCAGCATATTTATTATTTCCACATGCTTTACTTTGTCAAATACTTTTGTTTAGTCTATAAAACACATATCTTTCTTTACCTCTATAGCTCTTTCTATCAATGTTCTGATGATGCATATTGCATTATTGGTGCAATTACATTGTTTACGAATTATAATTATTATCTTTCGAGGTTGGTAGTAAACTTCTCATTGTTTCCCCGTTTCTCCCATCAACGTTACTATTTTTTATTGGTCATTGTTTTCTCCATATTTCTGTTTTAAACTAAAATTCTGTTGCCACCAATACTTTTTTAAACCTGGTATCGTATTATATAATACAATCTCAATTTGGTATCTTTTTCCTCTGTTTCTCTCTCATAGAATATCTAAAAGACTAAAACTATGATCAGAAACAAACAAAAATACTCAAAACCTACAAGTGGATATCAAAATTGAAGGAATAGACCTGGAGACAGTTCAGAACTACAACTACCTTGGACATACTATAACCAATGATGGAAAATGTACACCTGAAATAAACAAAAGAATAGGAATACCAAAATGTAATTTTAATGTCATGAAAAATATACTAACATTAAAACAAATAACAAGAGGGCAAAAACTAAGAATAGCAAAATGTTACATCTTTTCAACATTCTTATATGGTGCAGAAACACGGACATTAGTCAAGAAAACAGAACAGAAACTTTAAACTTTTGAAATGTGAATATATAGAAGAATATGTAGAATTGGAGGGGAAGAAGAGACAACAAACGATGAAGTCTTAAATCAACTAAAAATGAAAAGAAAACTACTAAGCACAATTCAAATAAGACAAATGCGATTTTTGGGCCATGTTAAAAGAAACAGTAGCCTACTAAACGTAATCTTGGAGGGGAAAATACAAGGTAGAAGACGCAGAGGCAGACCAAGACTAACATGGACGAGTAACGTCAAAAGATGGACATGTCAGTCTATGACAACCTGCACCATATAAGCAAGAGACAGAGCAGAATGGCGCTCCATGGTAGCCAACCTTCGTTGCGGATATGACACTCGATGATGATGATGATGATATCTTATTATCTAGACTTCACCTCCGTGTGTCAAGACTGGCACTGCAAAACACACAACTATTTTCTCACTTCCATCGACTTCAAATATTTATTATATATATATATATATATATATATATATATATATATATATATATATATATATATATATATATATATATATATACAATAAAACACTTGTAAATTGTGTACATTGGCGCTCCTGCTCTGTTACTTCAATAGTGTCTAAGGAGCGTCACAAAATAATTTCTTTCACAAAATGTGCCATGAAATAAAGACAGATTTAAGATCTCTTGGTCTAGACAGTGTTCGAAGCAAGTATTTCATAAAACCATTTCCCCAGCTCTTATTCACTTCATAAATGATCAATAATTAATATATTTTATTACGATAGACAGGGGCCTTCACGTATCTGCTGTCTATCTGATTACGGTTTATCCGCCAATATTGAAATTAAAAAGTCGCCAGTAGATTGTCTTTCCCTAGTTGAACTTCTATCGAGACGCTTCGCTTTTATTCCACACATGGGATCGTGTTATACACTAATTATTGATTGAACGATTTGACGTTAAGGTAGCTTGGGCAGACCTATAGGTGTTCAGATACTCTCAACATATACAGCAAAATACACACAGTGGTGGTTGTGTGTTGACTACACACTTGTTTATGTTCGCCACCACAAACATCCACCTAACCTGTGCAAAGCTTCAATGCTGATTATATATGTTTTAAAAGTACTTCTACATTAATTATGGTGTCACTTTCTAGTGCGAGGCTGCCACTTATTTCTCTTGCTGGACCAGTAAATAAGAAAAAAAAAACTATCTTTACGGAGTTATCCATTTTATTGGGAAGGGGTGGGGAGGGGGCATGTAGAACCGGAGAATACAGGTCGCATGTCCTGAGCAGTCGCCAAGAGGTGTTTGGGTCAGAGTTTTTATTTTACCCCACGCAGAAACAACTTTTTCCCTAAAAAGTATAATTCCCGTGTGTTACCGAGGCCTCATTATGAGGGAAGTAAAGAATAGTGACATTGTGACCTTCCAGGCATGTCGTAAGAGGCGGCTAAGGAGGTTGATCGATGGCTTGACAAGCTGTCATTGTAAAAAGTATTGTTATGGAAACAGCGCCATATATTTTAGAGCAGTGATCTCTGCAATATGTGCCATTTTGGCACGCAAGGTTTCTGATTTTGAGATTGTGGTTCTGTCCTATGTGCCGTCTTCGGCTCGAAAGGACAATAGATAGATAGAAACAACTTTTAAGCCTACAGGGATTCGAACCAGCGTTCTCCTTGTTTGGAGCTCTCGATGATCTATCGATTCGGCCACCCACTCTCCGGTCCAATAAATATGCGCTCATAACCAGCCTGAGAGCTTGTTCTTCCTCAGAAAACCACCGACCAAGACAACACATCAACAAATCCTTAAAGAAAAGAGATTTCAAAATGGTGGATCCATTCGTGCCTATCAGATTGGAACTTTGCAAGTTCGGACAAAGATTTCAGACATAATAAATGACTTAATGAATGGAATTGCAGTCACACTGTTCATTATCAAACTGGACGTACTACAGTCACACTTTTCATTATCAAACTGGACGTACTGCAGTCACACTTTTCATCATCAAACTGGACGTACTACAGTCGCACTTTTCATCATCAAACTGGACGTACTGCAGTCGCACTTTTCATCATCAAACTGGACGTACTGCAGTCACACTTTTCATCATCAAACTGGACGTACTGCAATCATACTTTTCATTATCAAACTGGACGTACTACAATCACACTGTTCATTATCAAACTGGACGTACTACAGTCACACTTTTCATTATCAAACTGGACGTACTACAGTCACACTTTTCATTATCAAACTGGACGTACTACAGTCACACTTTTCATTATCAAACTGGACGTACTACAGTCACACTTTTCATTATCAAACTGGACGTACTACAGTCACTCTATCCTTTATCAAGCAGCGACGGACAGTGAGTTAGAAACTTGAGGGGGCCAGGACACAATGAGTGGTCGCATTACGTGTACTCACAGACTATTAGAACACTTACATTAGCCTGTTATTTGTACATAAAATTCACTCAGTGACTCTTTTTCCTTGTATCAAAATAGACTTCCCGTCGTTACCCAGCCTGATAGCCATTTGTATTTATTGTACCATTTAGAGTTAAATGTTCTTGTTACAATATCTTACATCTTCTTTTAACGTCATTTCGTCGTGAAAAGGGAATATCCAATATAAACAACAATAAAAATATAATTTGAAATAATCTGTCACATCTATTCTAAGGTTCTTTCCAGCAATTCACGCGCACTTTGTTTCCATACAACCGTTCGGACTTCAAGACTGACCTTGAACCTAATAATTTGCAACAGATAAATTCGGCAATTTCCGCTATGTTAAATAGTTCCATCAATTATTACCCTCAGTTATCACAATGAAAATTACATCATATTATCTTAGTTGTTTGTATTGTAAGTTATGAAAAACACATGGTTTTGGTGCATTTATGACAACTTTGTTTACTCTTTTTTAATTATAAAATGGTAGCGCAATGATAGCCTTTGATAACTGAGCTCCTGTTTTCCTCGGGTCATTCCTAAGCTTGTATACATTACGATAAAAAGAAAGTAAGCAATTGTATTAGTTTAAATCGCCGTAGGCAACTTCTGAAATGCCCTACCTATAGTTTTCATACACGTTGTAAGATCTATAGATGTCTCTACGGCTGAAGTAGAATTGAATTTCAGACAATGAAGCGTATCTATTATAGTTGGTTCAGAAATTCGTGCTCACAGAGTTTATCAATTATCTCGGAAATTGTTTGATGAATGTCTGTAATTCTTTATCATGAAATCTTATTTTTTTTCACCGACCTTAAGATTTTATATCATCTAAGTACAAAGGTAGTCTGTATTTTCCACAAATCGTTTTTTGTTATATCATTTTAGGAAAATATCAAACCGTCTGCTCTAAACATTAGATTTTACATTTTACTGTAAATTATGTTAATTTTCTAACAAACCTTTCAGTGGATTGCGTCTTACAAGTTATGGTTCAGTGAACGCCAGTTGTTGGAGAGCACGTGAAATTTGCCTTTTTAAACGGTGAGTTCATTACAGCAAATGTGGGTATTGTAGAATCATAAAAATTAGGACAACCAAGAAAATCATATTTTTATATACCTCAAAGAAGCAAAAATCTTTCCTAAATGCATGACAGTAGAGAAAAAAATAAGACGTAAGGTCGGTGAAAAAAATAAGATTCCATGAAAAATATTAAAGAAATTCATCAAACAGTTTCCAAGTTATTTAATAAACGATGTGGGCACGAATTTCTGAACAAACTATAGAAACGTGACCAAATACTTGAGCTATATCATGACAGACTGGATACGGTGACTGGCTGTACAATGACATTTAAATGTAACTTAAGAAGCTGGAATGTGATTGTGTTAGGTGGTATTCTGATCAATTATTAGAGAAGGCGTGGCCTCCGTTGTCGCCAATGAATGTCCGCTGCTGCTATCATGCTGGACGTACAACAGTCACTCTGTCCATCACCAAATGGGCACACTACAATTACTCTGTCCATTATCAAATGGGCATACTAGAGTCACTCTGTCCATCATCAAATGGTCATACTACAATCACTCTGTCCATTATCAAATAGATATACTACAGTCACTCTGTCCATTATCAATAGATGTACTACAGTCACTCTGTCCATTATCAAATAGATATACTACAGTCACTCTGTCCATTATCAAATAGATGTACTACAGTCACTCTGTCCATTATCAAATAGATATACTACAGTCACTCTGTCCATTATCAAATAGATGTACTACAATCACTCTGTCCATTATCAAATAGATATACTACAGTCACTCTGTCCATTATCAAATAGATATACTACAGTCACTCTGTCCATTATCAAATAGATGTACTACAGTCACTCTGTCCATTATCAAATGGACCTACTACAGTCACTCTGTCCATTATCAAATGGGCATACTACAATCACTCTGTCCATTATCAAATAGATGTACTACAGTCACTCTGTCCATCATCAAATAGATGTACTACAGTCACTCTGTCCATTATCAAATGGGCATACTACAATCACTCTGTCCATTATCAAATAGATGTACTACAGTCACTCTGTCCATTATCAAATAGATGTACTACAGTCACTCTGTTAATTATCAAATGGACCTACTACAGTCAGTCTGTCCATTATCAAATGGGCATACTACAATCACTCTGTCCATTATCAAATAGATGTACTACAGTCACTCTGTCCATCATCAAATGGGCATACTACAGTCACTCTGTCCATCATCAAATGGGCATACTACAGTCACTCTGTCCATCATCAAATGGGCATACTACTGTCATTCTGTCAATTATCAAATAGATGTACTACAGTCACTCTGTCCATCATCAAATGGACCTACTACAGTCACTCTGTCCATTATCATATAGATGTACTACAGACACTCTGTCCATCATCAAATGGACCTACTACAGTCACTCTGTCCATTATCAAATGGGCATACTACAGTCACTCTGTCCATCATCAAATGGACCTACTACAGTCACTCTGTCCATTATCAAATAGATGTACTACAGTCACTCTGTCCATCATCAAATGGACCTACTACAGTCATTCTGTCTATTATCAAATAGATGTACTACAGTCACTCTGTCCATCATCAAATGGACCTACTACAGTCACTCTGTCCATTATCAAATAGATGTACTACAGTTACTCTGTCCATCATCAAATGGACGTACTACAGTCACTCTGTCCATTATCAAATAGACCTACTACAGTCACTCTGTCCATCATCAAATGGACCTACTACAGTCACTCTGTCCATCATCAAATGGACCTACTACAGTCATTCTGACCATTATCAAATGGATGTACTACAGTCACTCTGTCCATCATCAAATGGACCTACTACGGTCACTCTGTCCATTACCAAATGGATGTACTGCAGTCACTCTGTCCATCATCAAATGGACCTACTACAGTCACTCTGTCCATCATCAAATGGACTTACTACAGTCACTCTGTCCATCATCAAATGGACCTACTACAGTCACTCTGTCCATCATCAAATGGACCTACTACAGTCACTCTGTCCATCATTAAATGGACCTACTACAGTCACTCTGTCCATTACCAAATGGATGTACTACAGTCATTCTGTCCATCATCAAATGGATGTACTACAGTCACTCTGTCCATCATCAAATGGACTTACTATAGTCATTCTGTCCATTACCAAATGGATGTACTACAGTCATTATGTCCATCATTAAATGGATGTACTACAGTAATTCTGTCCATCATCGAATGGACGTATTACAGTCATTCTGTCCATCATCAAATGGATGTACTACAGTCATTCTGTCCATCATCAAATGGAAGTACTACAGTCACTCTGTCCATCATCAAATGGACGTACTACAGTCATTATGTCCATTATCAAACAGATGCACTACAGTCACTCTGTCCACCATCAAATGGACGTACTACAGTCACGCTGTCTATTATCACCGTTTGCGACTGGTGTGTGACGTAGACGAAATATTGTGTTAATGCACAGTCAATTAAGGTTTTACTAAGGCCTGCGAGCTGATAGGGTTTTCACGAAATCATCCAAAGCTTGTGACGATTTAAACTATGCGAGCTATAGACGGCTGACGTCATTTTACACACAACCGTCACAGCTCGCAATGCTGAAAAAATCACAATGTTTGGGTATCCCTTTCAGGCCGCATGCCTTAGTAAAACTATATTTGGCTGTAGTTAAAACTCATGTTTCATGACCAATGGCAAATTTCGTGGTAATGTCGCGAGCTATATATAAAGTCATATTTATTTCCAGTGTCCACTTACGGCTGGGTGAAACTAGAAGCTAATCCATAAGGAGTACTAACTCGACCTTTCGTTATCTATAGACTAGTTCAATAACCAACCATCTACTATTGCTTCTAAAGAAAGAGACCCAGTTTTGCCCAATTGAGTACAAAGAAAAAAAACGTGGTTTCATTGTCAATATTTTGTTTACCATCGGTACATTTGTGGTCACTGTGGTCAACATTAGATCAGTGCTGTCATCCTCCAAAATAAACATAAAAAATCAGGTGCTTATTTAAGAATGAGCGAACGGAAACAAAAATAACATCTCATGAGATTTAAACCCGGTCTCCTCTCCTCTGCAGACCAGATTACTAATCACTGCTTTATCGCGATTTTCTCCTGATATGTTGTGGTTAACGTCTAAACGTTTAACTTTTCTTTGCTCACAAATGATTTGTTATATTTTTATTTTAGAACTCCAACATAAGTTTTACACCAATAGCAGCGATTATTGGAACTGCTGATAGCAATCCCTAATATTTAGAAGTTGTTCTTTGTAAATTAATAGCAAGTTTTTAACGAAATTCGCAAAGCAGAACAATGCTGCAAATGTTATGAGAAGATAATTATAGTACTCGATGCGTTTTCTTTCAAGCGGCACGCAATACTGGTACTTTTCAAGCGGCACGCAATACTGGTACTTTTTTCTCTTGCAATTTACGCTTTTTTTTTTTTGTTTAATGGTGAGCACATGCACCTTTTTGTTCTATTAAAATCAATCATTGATAATATTTAATATTTTATCGAAAAGGCTTTCACACAACATATTTTAGGGTGCATCTTTTAGATATACTCAGTGTTATGCAGTACCGTTAAGACGAATAATAAATTGGAGAATATTTAATTATAGACGGAAGTAGTAAAGAAGCAAGCAACAGAGAACATGAAAGAAAGAACTAATCCCTTCGTCTACCCAGTATTTCAAATAGGGTGTATATGTTTTTTTATACAATAATATTCATCGGAATATTGTTAGATAAAGTTGGGAACACCACACCAGGCCGTCTTTAGTTTACATAAAAACGTATGGTATTAATTAAAGTTGAGTGAGTCTAGATACTGGTAAGTGAAGTACTCGAAAATCTGATAAATCTCTTCGGTAACTACTTCGTGACATTTAAAAATAAATGTCAGTGGCAAATGAATAAATAATAGCATATCAATAGTAGTAAGATAGAAATGTAAGTTGGAGTTGACAGAAGTAGAAGCTGGGATCGGATAAAACTTTAGGGCTTGTGCGTGACAAAACATGAGACAAGGGCAAGACTATTAATACAGACAGAAACAAGACAAAACTCAATTCGTGAACAAGACAGATTAGATGTAGATGAAAGACGAAAGAAAAACAGAGACATTGGGTAAGAACAAAATCTGAACAATTATAACTCAGAGTAAGGCAAGGATATTGAATTATTTCAAAACTAGAGAAAGAAAGAAGAAAAAGCAGATGACAAAACAAGGCAAGAAGTAATGAATTACATAGAAAATAAATGCCTACACAAACCAGCAAGACTCAATTTTTTTAAAAAAGGAAACCTCATTTCATAAATCATCAAATTTGCAGCGACGCTTTCAAAAAAAAAATTAATTGTTGAAGCTAGTTTACGAAATATTAAACTCAAAGAAACTGTCAGTTTCTGTTTATATATGTTTGAAACTTTATTAAATGGGATTTACCTTAGAAAATTGCAATAACTGTAGCTATTATTAATAAGCAAGCGGCTGTAAAATCCACAACATCATGAAACGTTACAGCAAACGTCTATCCATTAACTAAACAATACTAAAATAAAAACATCAGAAACCAACCTACCTTATAAATTACGTTGTAAAATATTTGGTCAAAGCAAAATTAGAGCTTTCACTTTTATCAAACCCATTGGGATGCCTGGACGGCTCGTAAAAGGCCCTATAGCCAGAGCACGCTGTAACCCTACATCACCGCTGCGTACTCACTCGAGCGGTCCTTATCTCTCTCTTTTTCGTCACACCAAATGTTCTCTCTAATGCCAGTACTCTGGTATTATGATTGTGACACCAGATTTGAATATAGAAGGTATTGAATTTACACTTTTTATTTTGTGTGTGTTTGTTTGTGTATTTTAATCAAAATGGGGATAATTTTTTATTTCCGTATTTTTCCTGGATGTAAATAATACTTGAATAACAACTTCTGACTAGGTAGAAGTAATACATTTTTTTTGGCGTTCGCTAGCATTCACATTTGAAAGGATGGAAGGAACTGAAATTTTGCATGTTAATTCGCTTTTCCCAGGCAGCCGTGTGCAAATGTTTCCCTCGACGCACAGGCAGATAACTCCGTCTTCGGCGGTAATAATATTTTTTCCGTCGTTGAGTAATTCAACAAAATAGAAGTCATGAATATCGCAAAAGAGAAACAAAACATCAACATAACTATAGATGATAGACAACTAAAACAGCTAAAGGAATTTAAATACTTAGGAAATTTAGTAAAAAACGACAATTCACAAACAACAGAAATAGATTCAAGATGCGACAAAGCTTGTTAAATCATTGGGCAGCTATTGCACTATTGTTCAAGAAGGAAATAACTCTAGAGGGAAAATTGACACAGTACAATACAATCTTCATCCCAACGTTGTGCTACCAATGCCAGTCCTGGACCGTAGATGCAAGAAAAATAAGAAAAATACCTTATACTGAGATGAAATGTGTTAGACGAAGGACAGCAAACAGCCAGTGAGATAAGATCAGAAATGAAGAACTGTGAAAAAAGCTAGGAATAGCCCCCGCCATAGAATATATACAGAAAACACCGATAAAATAGTTTGGCCATGTGACAAGGCAAAAAGATCACAACGCAACGAGAACAACACAATGAGAACAACACAATGAGAACAACACAACGAGAACAACACAACAATAAACTTTGCGAGAACACGAGAACCAAGGACCGACCACTTAAAAGATGTATTGACGGAACATTAGAAACACTAGGAAACATAACAGCAGTAGAGGCGAACTAAATAGCAAAAGACCGCAAATTATATCTCCCCTCGATGTTGAAAGACAAATGAGGAAAGAAAGAAGAAGTAGATAAGTAATTGGCGTTTTAAGCCAGAGCTAATTAAACTGGGTCTCTCTGGGCCTCGCTGCTGCGACCAGGAGTGGTTGCCACCGAGAGAAATCATAAATAAAAATACTAACTGGTTAAGCCGGAATTTGAACTCACAACCCCTCTCTCTCGAGACCGGTGTCAGCCTTGCAACCACCAAGTCCCAGAAAGTAATAAATTGACAGCTATACTATAATTTCTGGGGAGATCTCGGAAATAAGAGTTTATCTATAACACATACTACAATGTGTGAGAGAGATTAATGCCGCACAAATTGTTTGTATAGATTTATACAACTATACTTCAGATTATGTCTAGATATCTTTTCATTCATCACGCTCCGTTGTGTTCCTTGAGGCTTTGAGAGATACACATATTCTGTTTTGGCTCGTATAGTTACCTCAACAATTGTCAGTTGATGCCATTCTAGAGGTCGTTTGATATTAACACTACATTTTACCCTACTGTGAGGCTTTCGGGGCCCTGGCCACGGCCAGGGGAGTATAAAATAGAGCCAACATAGCCAGCCGCGAATGATGTTAGAGACAACTAAGAAGATTTGGATCAAGGTGTTCACCGTTGCTACGGAGTTCGTGCCTCAGAGCTGAAGCCATCTTCAGTGCATTTGCTTGTGCGTTGCGAGCATGTTTCATGTTGGGCAACGTGCTGAGGAGGGGATCTGAGCATTATGGGGTTGTCCATTACTCAGTGAAAATGGTTTGTTGACTAAACAAACATTAAACTCAATTTCATCTTAATTTAGATCTTCATAGAGGCCAGCTTCCTTGCAACCTTCTATGTATCCCTTTTATAGCTACGATAGCTTAGTTGTTAGTGAACTGAACTACGTAGACATGGTCGGGTTCGATACTGATCAACGGCGCCGGGTTCACCGAGCCTTTAATGGGTATCATATTTTTTTCTGGGAAAGTAAAACGGCACGGGCGTAATACCGACCATATTATCCCAAAAATCATGTGCTGAAGGTCTATAAAAGTTATGGCCACTAACACCATATTCCCTATACGTCACTTGGCATGACGGGCTCTTTACTTTACTTTATATCCCTTATACCCGGAAAAATTATGAGTACATCCGAAGTTGGAGTTATCTACCTGTGCGGCGAGGGACCCCTGTGCACACGGCTGCCAGGAAAAAATGGATTAACACGCAAAATTCAGCTCCTAGTCTCTAGGGACTTCGTCAGAGGTAAAAAGCTGGCGAACGGGAAAAAAATCCCTTTTAATGGTATAGAATCACAATCCATTCTTTGCGATTGAATGGGTCATCTTATTTCTCTAGGATTGTTTACCTGTTAATTCTCTTATTATTATCTCATTTCTAATTGTGTCTTTCTGTCACTGCAGCCGCTTTAACTTTTAAACAAAACATTTTGTGTTGGCTAATTCTCACGTATTGTACACAACAAATCAGAACCTTGAAATGTGCTTATAAAGTGTAACAGAATGATACAAAAAAAATCAACGTCTGAATGTATAGATGAGAATCTCTCTCTCTCTCTCTCTGCGTTCAGGACTCAATCAGAGTAAGGATTCCAGACTCTCATATGAAGTCAGCTGTCAGGCTAAGTGTGTTGATCGCCCCCACAGACAGAACATCACAATTAGAGTCTGTCAGATCCACTCTGACTGAACACCCGTTAATACGTTGCACTGTGTTCTGCGCCACTGGCCCAGTGCATCCGATTTCAGCCAGCATTTTATTCGGGTTTGCTTTCCCTAGCCTTTGATTGTCCCCAATCTTCCTGCAAGGCAGCAGATGATCTTTTCTGTAGGGGGATTCTGCCCTTAGATGGTAGGCCCTCCCAGGTTTACGAGCACCATCTGCCCGAGTCACTAAAGGTGACTAACACAGACACGGACACACAAAGATGTGTGATGTGACTAACACAGACATACACACACAAAGATGTGAGATGTGACTAACACAGACATGCACACACAACGATATGAGATGTGACTAATACAGACATGCACACAGCGATACGAGGCATGACTAACACTGACACACATCAAGATATATGACACATGACTAACATAAACATGCACATAAAGATATGAGATATAAATGACATTGACATGCACACACAAAGATATGACACATGCCTAACATAGACATGCACACAAAGATAAGAGATATGACTAACATAGATATGCACACACAAAGATATGAGATGGGACTAACATAGCCATGCACACACAAGGATATGAGATGTGACAAACACAGACATGCACACACAAAGATATGAGATATGACTAACATAAACATGCACACAAAGATATGAGATATCACTAACCCAGACATGCACACACAAAGATATGACATATGACTAACACTGGTACACACTAAGATATGAGATATGACTAAACACAGACACACATAAAGATATGAGACATGATTAACACGGACACACCGAGATATGAGATATGACTAACATGACACACACCAAGATATGAGCCATGGCCAGCACACACAAGCTAAGATATGAGCCATGGGTAGGACAGAAACACAGCAAGATATGAGCCATGGTTTCACTAAAAAACACCAAGAAATTAACCATGTCTAGCACAGAAACACATTAAAGTGTCCATATGCTTGGGCTTGTTGTAGTCGGCAGACTCTTCTGAACGTGGGAATCACAGGTTTCGTTAAACAGTTGTCCGGAGTTTTGAGAGTGCAGTCTGACCCATAGAACGTTCTCTTGCATGTACAGATTCCCGATCGACTGTTGACAGGTGTCGTTGAAACAGTTGTCCGGACATTTGAGAGTACATATGATGTCACAGCCATCAGAACACCACATCTGTTCGCACTGTAGCCCAAAATTACCATCTGGACAAATGTCATTACAGGTATAGCCAAGATGTTTACAATGTAGGCATTTTCCAGATTTTTCCTCAAATAAAGGACAGACACTGAGACAAGACCCGGAACAGTCGTGTCCATAGATCCCATGTGAACAGTAGCCGTGACAAGTACCGGTGATGACATTGCAGCCTTTACTACACCCACTACACACTGCACAAAACGACAAGACTGCTCGTCCAGACAATAGGTGTCTGTAAATGTTTGCACCTCACATACCGTCAGTGCACTGTCGGCCTGCGAAATGGTCGGTGAGAACTCAATCTTAATGTGTGCCATTGACGTTTGTGTTTTGACTACAATAGTGTTCACAGATAAATTAGGGTATGATATATCATTATACTGGAACACTACTCCGCCACTGTCAGAGAAAGCCCTTAGAGTGTCATTCTTTACCCGAATCATAGTGCTAGCTCGATGATAGATTCGAATGATGTGAGTCTTCTGGGGCGTTGCAAAGTTCAGATACCAGTAAACAGAATTGGATCCACTTCTCCATTGTGTGTGTGTGTGCAGTCATTGTCATAGAGATTGGTCTTTGTTTTGCTATTAACTGCGGCCTCTGGTCCACATCCGTCTCCTGTATAACAAGCATCAAATGTTTTGTGCATTAAATCGGTCTGGTTTATGTTCT
This sequence comes from Megaustenia siamemsis, assembly GCA_032433765.1. Taxonomy (NCBI): domain Eukaryota; kingdom Metazoa; phylum Mollusca; class Gastropoda; order Stylommatophora; family Ariophantidae; genus Megaustenia; species Megaustenia siamemsis. Next base: position 127,552,901 of record JAVIAB010000051.1, on the reverse strand, counting down.
GTTTGAGAGCCAGTTTCCGACCCCGCCAATGTAGTTGGAGCAGATATTTGCAACTATCGCCCTTTCAATCCGTAACTTGTTGATCACACCAGCCCCAGGGCAGAAGGCATCAATCTCGTGCGGACTAACTACAAACCTTGATACATTGTTACATGAGGCAGAACCATTCAGTTTTATCGTGAAACTGTCCGGATATTTTAAGTCATTCGCATAAATCCTAAACCAGGAGCACGGCAAAGATTGATTGAGAGTTGCCTCAACTGATGTAGAATCTGTGTCCGGATTACATGAGGTGTCGTTGTTATCAAACAGGAAAGTAGGTTCAGATTTTTGGGCATATTTGCAAATAAAATCCATGTACTGACACTGGGGTGCGAAAATTTTGTGCTGACAACTGTCATTGTTTGGGCATGTCCCTGTAGTTTTGCCACAAACTAAGCCATTATAGCAGTGACATTGTAACGAACAATTTGCCCCAAACCAACCGTCGGCACAAGTAAGGTCATTAGCTTCCATTGTTGCTAATGAAGCCAGCGAATAAAGACTTGATCTACAGCGATGGTTAACGAACTGTGTACACACATTTATTATCAAACCCGTGTTTACATTTTAAAAAAATCAGCCATCTCACTGTGGTAACAGATAGCGTGAAATTCTCTAACAGAATGAGATAAACCGTTGAAGACAAGGAAAGTCAACATTGTTTACATGGCTTGGACGCAAGAAGCGTCCATTTTGGTGCCAGATGAATGAATGAGAGAAAAAAAAGAACGGGAAGAATTCCTTCACGCTTTTGATCTGTCTCTAGCCAGACCTCCCACTTCTTCTGTTGTCAAGTTCAAGGTCTCTTTGATGTTTTGAAACCACATTCTTCTTGGTCTGAACCTGTCACATCTTTCTGGAACCATATTTTCCATTATTGTTCTTTCTGCTGTGTACTTTGAGGTGATCCTAGTATTGTAATTTCCTTTGTAAGATATTGTTTATCAGCCAGTTATTTTCAATGTTTAGGATTTTTAATGTCTTCGTTGGTCTTTTTAATTATCCAAGGCATCCTAAGGATTTTGCTGTTGTATATATATATTGGTATATATTCTCCATATATAAGGATTTCGCTGTTGTATATATATTGGTATTATGCCATGTGATCTTCGTGGCATTTAATTTTGGCGTGATTCTATTGCTATGAATAGTCTTTTAATATTCTTCTTGGAGCCTTCAATGTTAGTTATAGATCCAGACACTCTTAATTTGTTACAATTAGAGGTACGCCGTCGATGATGATTTTGGGGCTGGCTCATTACTTTACCGATGGGCATTATTCATTATCTTAGTTTTCTGTATATTTAGATTTAAATTTTACTCTTCACTGTGTTTTTTTATATAGAGTAAATTGTCTCCTTTAATCCTGTACACACACACACATACACACACATACACACACAACATACACGCATGTACATACAATTAGTAATAATAGTATTCTATAGGTCGTTTCAAAATATTTTGAAGGTGTTTAAAATTCCATATCTCTGCAACCAATTGATTGATAATGCTGAAATTTTGCATATGGTCTTGTGATTTTTTGGTCCCAAGAAGTACATTCATTTCCTCACCAACAAACGTATAGTTTTAAATATTCTTTATTTGAAGTATACAAATTTAAGGCATTTTGGTCAAACCATATATTTGGAGGAATTACCGCTTCATATGAGTGAGCACCCACGGACTTGTCATCTTGAACGTAATGCGCGCCAATTTCCCTGTTTTAAGCACTAAAAAACACATAAAACGCGTCATAGTTATAATTTTATATCCGGTGCATCCCATTTCCTGTCGTTTTGTTGTGATTTATGTGCAACGGCGTATCCTAATTATTGGGTAATTTCGTTAAATTTGTGATCTGTTAGTCAATGGGTATAAAAGTAAAGTTCCTTACATTGCAATCAGTGGCAATAAAGGTGTATAAATATTTTTGCATAGAAGCTAAGCGTGGAAAACTGTATCGAAGCATCTCAAAGCCAGAAAAGAGAACTATTCACGCATTGGGTATAAGCAAACGCTTTTTCAAACAAGTGCTTAAAGCTAACGGAGTGTCCAGTTCAATCAAGACTAGGACGCTAGGAAGAAAGAAAGTAGTAGATAGTTTTGACAAGGAAGTGATTAGAAGAGCAATTTGTAAAATGTTCGATTCCAAAGAAACTGTGACTTTAAGAAAACTGAAAATTCGACTGAGAGCAGAAAATGACATTGTTGTGTCGAAAACAACATTATGGAGAACTGTTAGAAGCATCGGTTTTACGTTTAGAAAGTACGATAGTGGTAGAAATGTCATCTGCGAGAAGCCGCACTTAGTTTCTATGAGGAGTAAATATTTACGTGAAGTACGGGAAATGCGTAACCAAGGTTATGATATTGTATTTCTAGATGAATCTTGGATAAATTCTCACCACACAAGTGCAAAGGAATGGCAGTTATCAGATGGAAGTATTAAAAGATGTGTACCCACTGGAAAAGGACAGCGTATTATAATGGCACATGCAGGCAGCCGAAAAGAAGGGTTGGTGAAAAATGCAGAACTTATATTCACCTCTAATTATACTGACAACAGGGACTATCACACCGAGATGAATGGCCATATGTTTAGAGAGTGGATTGAAAATACTCTTCTTCCAATTCTAGACAGACCATCCTGTCTGGTAATGGACAACGCGTCGTACCACAACGCTGTGGCAGAATGAAGACAAAATTCCTACATCTACCAGTACAAAAGATGTTATAAAGATTTGGCTAAGAAAGGAAGGAATTCCATTTAACGAGGGATTTTTGAAACCTGAATTACTGTCACTTGTTAAGAAATCGCAAAAGACCAAAGTATTCCAAATAGACAAAATCATTCAACAGCATGGTCATACGTGCTTGAGACTGCCCCCTTATCATCCACAATTAAACCCCATTGAACTCGTTTGGGCAAAAATTAAAGGGCAGGTGGCAGCTGAGAATACAAGTTTTAAACTATGCGATATAAAAGGACTGACATATGCTGCTCTATCACAGATTGACAAAGATTTTTGGTGCAAATGTGAAGATCATGTCTTAAAAGAAGAAAATTACTATTGGAAAAAAGATGGACTATCGTTCGTTCAGCCCAGATTAGTAATCAATATGTTAGACTCCTCTGATTCAGAATAAATGAAATAATAATGGACGTTTTTATATGTCCGCATGATCAATCTTTAGCTAAAGTTGATAACGTTTTGAAAATGTAAAGATTCTTGATATGTGTACTGCAGGCATGCAAAGAAATTAAATCACTTTCATATGTCTTGTTTACGTAAAATAATGAAAGTCACATGGAAAGACATAAAACGAACAATGTAGCTCTTTACAGTGAAGAGGATCACGTGCTTACATCGGACTCTTTAGTCACATGCGTACCCATAAACAATAACTTTGCTTGATATGTCATGCTCGTTATCGCTCGCAACGGATAATTAATTTTTTAAAATGTATTCTTTGTTGTATATTGTTTAAATAGTTTTCATTAATGGAACTGTTTATACGCTGATTTGTTTTAGACCGTCTGTAAAGGCTATAACATTGACATTCTCATAGTATTTTAAAGAAAGTAAACAATAGAAAGTAAACAGTTGATAAACGCCTCCAACTTTCAAGTTGTGTAGAGACGCCTATGTCGAGAAGCTGATTTCCATTAATGTACGGTAAATTATTTTCTCCAGGAGCAAAAAGATCCGTAAATTCACTGAGATCAAAGGAAAGTGCTGCTTCATGATGAAGCATACTTCCTACATCATTAAATTTTGTGAAATCGGTGGGACCTTGGAAAAACAAGGCCAGATGCAAAAAATCAAGTTTGTAAGTGCAGGGAAAGAGGAGATATTTCATGTTAATCGTGAACATTTAGATTTGAAACGACCAATAGTAGTAGTGGCGTACATGATTCATATATAGTGCTAGTGCTCAAACGTTGTATCTGTCTGGCTATTTTTTGGGGAGATACTGTGATCAGTTCAACACCACTACCTTTTTTGTTTTTCTACCCACCAATACAACTGTGGCATCCAACAACAACTGTGACATCCAACAACAACTGTGGCATCCAACAACAACTGTGACATCCAACAACAACTGTGGCATCCAACAACAACCGTGGCATCCAACAACAACCGTGGCATCCAACAACAACTGTGGCATCCAACAACAACCGTGGCATCCAACAACAACTGTGGCATCCAACAACAACCGTGGCATCCAACAACAACTGTGGCATCCAACAACAACCGTGGCATCCAACAACAACTGTGGCATCCAACAACAACTGTGGCATCCAACAACAACTGTGGCATCCAACAACAACTGTGGTATCCAACAACAACTGTGGCATCCAACAACAACCGTGGCATCCAACAACAACTGTGGCATCCAACAACAACTGTGGCATCCAACAACAACTGTGGCATCCAACAACAACTGTGACATCCAACAACAACTGTGGCATCCAACAACAACTGTGGCATCCAACAACAACTGTGGTACCCATTTCAAACTTAATTAACCCAGAATCCATTGATCGAGATCGAACCCGACCTCTTTTCCTCGTTAGAGCTGAGATCTCCCTGTGTTATCAGTGAGGAGATTGAGATGCTAATGAACGTTGTCCGAGGACAGCGGCGGTGGTCCTGAAGCAAAAAGAAAGACCAGTTAACCAAAGACTTATATACCATTATTCCTATCAGACAGAATCATTATCATCATGTGCCATACCAGTTGGTGTAGACGATCATGTCCTTCAACAAATCACTGTCCACAGAGATCGTATCAATTTAGTTGCCAACTATTTACTGTGACACGTCACGACACTATCTAGTATATTTTTCTCGCTGTCGTCCCCGATCACTCTTTCCCTGTGTTTACTAATTGTAGCCAAATATTCTAACTTTTCACTTCTAATTGCAGCCAAATATTCTAACTTTCCACTTCTAATTGTAGCCAAATATTCTAACTTTCCACTTCTAATTGTAGCCAAATATTCTAACTTTCCACTTCTCAAGATGTTCCCAAAATATGTCGACTGTCGTCTTTCTTTTATTTTTAGGAGTTCTCTTTTTGTGCTGTCCTCTTTGAGAATTGCCTTGTTGGTCTTTTCAGATGTCCAGGGAACTCTCAACATTCTTCTGAGTTTGTCTACTGTTCATAATTAGCTTCCATAGGTCAAAATTGGCTCTGTGTAGCACCGATGAACTCTCTTTCTCACATCTATTGACATAGACTTGCTGCACAAGTTGTTTTTCATAAGAAAGACAATTCCTTAAAATCAACCTCTAACTTGTCAGAAACATTCAAACTATCCGATAGATGGCTATTATAATTGAATGTTAAATAAATGTATTTTTTTCTTTAAATGTGTGTTTTCATGATCGTTATAACAGACTTTCTTTTTCGGGGGATAAATCAATGTGTCATAATAGATCACTCAGCAAACACAGCGTTTGTTATGACTCATCATCATCATTGAGTGCCGTCTCCGTATTGAAGGTTGGCTACCACGGAGCGCCATTTCGCCCTGTCTCTTGAACCGATGGTGAAGGTTGTCATAGCCTGACCTGTCCATCTTTTGATGTTACTCGTCCATGTTAATCTTGGTCTGCCTCTGCCTCTTTTATCCCAAAAATATCATTTCACTAAATATTCCTATTGTAGAATTGTAGTGACGACTACATATAGAACAGATATAGTTTGATGACGAGGTTGACACTACTTTTGCTAAACCTTCTTTTTACATCGTTTCCTTCCTAGTCATCTTTTTAGTCTCCTTACGTCTCTAGTTTCCATGTCTTTCTTTATCAATGAGCGCGATGCCTGTCTATCTGCGGCCCATGTTTCTAGATTTTCCCTCTTGATATTGAACTGCCTCATATCGTGCAAGCTGACATCTCTAGAACGGAGCACTCACTGCTGATATGTTTCCTGCCTCACGCCAGCTTGCCAAACAAAATGTCTTCTTGAATTCTGTCATTTTCCATACTGGTCACGTGCCCTAGCCACTTCGAGCAACTTTGCCTCAACATGGCGTATATGGTGTTTGGTTTTAAATTGTTTTTGAAATTCAAGTCTATTAACCGCCATGCAATATTGCAGCTATATTTTGGTTCCTGCTTAAAGAAGATTGTAATAACCAGTGGTTTATATCCCTTCAGTTTCATTTAACTTTAGCTCATTAGAAGTTCCAGCAGCATATATCTCCGTATTCTCCAGCTCTACGTCATATATATATATATGTAGCATAACCACGACAACACGATTACCACTAATATAGGCAATGAATCTAATCATTTCTACAACAACAGCATTCAATTCTACATTCCATTATTTACCAATGTATAATATAATCAACTTCAAAGCTACATTCCATTATTTACCAATGTATAATATAATCAACTTCAAAGCTACATTCCATTATTTACCAATGTATAATATAATCAACTTCAAAGCTACATTCCATTATTTACCAATGTATAATATAATCAACGTCAAAGCTACATTCCATTATTTACCAATGTATAATATAATCAACTTCAAAGCTACATTCCATTATTTACCAATATTTAACATATCAACATTGTTTTCTACATTCCATTGCTTTTTAATGTTGTTTATATTAATCGCATATTCGTTGTATGTTATTTGTATACAGAGAGTCCCACTCGCTACCGAACCAGACACTTATTTTTAAGGTTTTACAAGAGAACACTTACTCCTCAAGAGGATACCAACACATTCCCAGCTTGTGTGAATTCACAGCTACTTCACACAAACACTCACGAATAACAACCGTATTGTGTGCGCACCTTCAGCCAAAAGGCAGAAATCTGCAGAGAGGCGCGTCAGGCAGGCATTTCCCATCAATTAGTCGTTACCCAAACATACTACAGACCATTCCTTTACAATCCCCACACACTGAACCTACTCCTGTTAACATTTCGTTGCAATATCTTCATTGGTGAATGAATTATTTAGAAAATGTCAGGCAGCGTGTGATGCACCTTGCATTATTACAATGTCCTTTAGTATTTCGATCTCCTGTCAGCTTACACCTACATAGGAAGTTTACTAGTGGCTCTTTCAATCACTACATTGTTAAATTATGTTTGTTATCAATGTTCTTATTAGTAACATTTAAGAGATTAATCCAAATATTATGTTTACGTGTGTTCACAACGACACTTCAATTTCTGAATCCTTTGCCAGCTATAGTAACCAACAATCTAATATTGATGCGCTTGCTTGTTTGAAGTCATATCTATTTTTTTTAAATGTTACAATTAATGCTAATCTAATATATTTGGATATTTGGAAACGTCAGTTACTCGTCGACGGAAAAAAACATGAGTACCTCCGAAGTCGGAGTTATCTGCCTGTGCGGCGAGGGACCCCTGTGCACATGGCTGCCAGGGAAAAATGGATTAACACGCAAAATTCAGTTCCTAGTCTCTAGGGACTTCGTCAGAGTTGAAAGCTGACGAACGCAACAACAACAACAACATATCATGTCAAGGTTTCAGGTATAAAATGTAATATTTTTTTGACTCGTGCTTGCTCAACAAAAAGTAAAGTTAAATCCTCTACAACTGGGTTGATATTTTTTACCCTTTTGCGTTGGATTTGATCCTGGTTCAGCATTCAGCTGCTTCTTCCATGTTTTTTTTTTAATTTAAACGTGAAAAATCCATTTTTGACCTACGCAAAGTGAAAACAAAAATCTCGCTTCTTCTCGAACTTTCCAAACCAATCTTTGTTAATTCCATAACATAAATGTTTGAAGATTATAACCGTTGAAGGTCTTCAAGTCATCTCTCAATAGTAACTAGGGGATTTTAAAATCTTCTTAACGATTTACAATTATTCTTTTTCCCTTGCGATATTTCCTAAATCTTATTCAAAGGGACTTCTTATTTTAAAAGATTCCAAAAAACACATTCGTCATCACACACAAAGTATTTTGTCGTTTTGTATTTAACGCGAGGCTTTAAATGTGGAGCCTCGGTGGTTGAGTAGTGAGTGTTGAACAGCCTCGGTGGTTGAGTGGTGAGTGTTGAACAGCCTCGGTGGTTGAGTAGTGAGTGTTGAACAGCCTCGGTGGTTGAATAGTGAGTGTTGCACAACCTCGGTGGTTGAGTAGTGAGTGTTGCACGGTTGAGTAGTGAGTGTTGCACAGCCTCGGTGGTTGAGTAGTGAGTGTTGAACAGCCTCGGTGGTTGAGTGGTGAGTGTTGCACAACCTCGGTGGTTGAGTAGTGAGTGTCCCACGGTTGAGTAGTGAGTGTTGCACAGCCTCGGTGGTTGAGTAGTGAGTGTTGCACAACCTCGGTGGTTGAGTAGTGAGTGTTGCACAGCCTCGGTGGTTGAGTAGTTAGTGTTGCACTCTTCCTGGTCAGAAATGTCCGGATTCAATTCCCAGAAATGGCGAAATTTGTAAGGGCCGTAAAGACTCTGTGGTTCACCCAGCTTCTAAAAATGTGTACTAGAGATTTTCTTGGAAGTAAAGACAGGCGTGATACCGACCATGTCATTAAAAAGAAAAACCTGCTGTGGTCATGGACACATTTTGTCACTAACCAAGATACCCCATAACCTGCTGTGGTCATGGACACATTTTGTCACTAACCAAGATACCCCAGAACCTGCTGTGGTCACGGACACATTTTGTCACTAACCAAGATACCGCAGAACCTGCTGTGGTCATGGACACATTTTGTCACTAACCAAGATACCGCAGAACCTGCTGTGCTCATGGACACATTTTGTCACTAACCAAGATACCGCAAAACCTGCTGTGCTCATGGACACATTTTGTCACTAACCAAGATACCGCAAAACCTGCTGTGCTCATGGACACATTTTGTCACTAACCAAGATACCGCAAAACCTGCTGTGCTCATGGACACATTTTGTCACTAACCAAGATACCGCAAAACCTGCTGTGCTCATGGACACATTTTGTCACTAACCAAGATACCGCAAAACCTTCTGTGCTCATGGACACATTTTGTCACTAACCAAGATACCGCAAAACCTGCTGTGCTCATGGACACATTTTGTCACTAACCAAGATACCGCAAAACCTGCTGTGCTCATGGACACATTTTGTCACTAACCAAGATACCGCAAAACCTGCTGTGCTCATGGACACATTTTGTCACTAACCAAGATACCGCAAAACCTGCTGTGCTCATGGACACATTTTGTCACTAACCAAGATACCGCAAAACCTGCTGTGCTCATGGACACATTTTGTCACTAACCAAGATACCGCATAACCTGCTGTGGTCATGGACACATTTTGTCACTAACCAAGATACCGCAAAACCTGCTGTAGTCATGGACACATTTTGTCACTAACCAAGATACCGCAAAACCTGCTGTGCTCATGGACACATTTTGTCACTAACCAAGATACCGCAAAACCTGCTGTGCTCATGGACACATTTTGTCACTAACCAAGATACCGCAAAACCTGCTGTGCTCATGGACACATTTTGTCACTAACCAAGATACCGCAAAACCTGCTGTGCTCATGGACACATTTTGTCACTAACCAAGATACCGCAAAACCTGCTGTGGTCATGGACACATTTTGTCACTAACCAAGATACCGCAAAACCTGCTGTGCTCATGGACACATTTTGTCACTAACCAAGATACCGCAAAACCTGCTGTGCTCATGGACACATTTTGTCACTAACCAAGATACCGCAAAACCTGCTGTGCTCATGGACACATTTTGTCACTAACCAAGATACCGCAAAACCTGCTGTGCTCATGGACACATTTTGTCACTAACCAAGATACCGCAAAACCTGCTGTGCTCATGGACACATTTTGTCACTAACCAAGATACCGCAAAACCTGCTGTGCTCATGGACACATTTTGTCACTAACCAAGATACCGCAAAACCTGCTGTGGTCATGAAAACATTTTGTCACTAACCAAGATACTGCATAACCTGCTGTGGTCATGAACACATTTTGTCAATAACCAAGATACTGCATACAACGAGCAAGGCGTGGAGTGAAATTTTCTCTCTTTTTTTACTTAAATGTACTAAGAACAGGCCGGATTCTTCTTTCCAGATTCCCTACTCCCCCCCCCCCCTTTTTTTAACTTCTTGCACTAAAGGAAGTCTCTGATGATTTGTGATTTCATAATGCAATCAGTAAATACTCATTTAACTATAACTAAGTTCATTAAGGAACTTGCTGGTGTGAATAAAACTATGATTGTCCAGTTCCACTTTTTTTTCAGATTGTAAAGAAAGTAAATGACTGACATAAGGTTGTCCCAGCTATGTCTGATTTGAAAATAAATTGCTTTCTGTTATCAAACCCCCCCCCCCAAAAAAAAAAAGAAATAAGATGTGAACTTATATATCAGAAGGGAGCCGCGGTAGCTCAGTGGTTAGTGAACTTTTCTACAAAAGACAAGAGGTAGGGTTCGATCCCAACCGACAGCTCCGGTTCACCCAGTCTTTAATGGGTACGAATTTTTTTCTGGGAAAGTAAAGCGGCACGAGCGTAATACCGACCACATTACCCCAAAAATCATGTGTCGAAGGTGTGTAAAATGTATGGTCACTAACACCATATTCCTTATACGCCACTTGGCGTGACGGGGGTATTTTACCTTTTTTTACTTATGTATCAGAGATGCAATAGGCATTTCTGCTTCAGCATAAAGATGTGATTGTCTTCCTGCAAGTTATAATGTGACTGATAACTGATGCAGATGTTTACCTAACCAGCAAGTTTCATTCACTCATTGCGCGTTTGCGTGTGCACAAGCATGTATATGCCTTATTTCATTAACAACTATATACTATTGTTATAACCTTTGTGAATATATACATATATATATATATATATATATATATATATATATATATATATATATATATATATATATATATATAGGAGCCGCGATAGCTCAGTGGTTAGTGAACTGGACTACAAAATACAAGGGGTAAGGTTCGATCCCAACCGACGGCTTCCGGGTTCACCCAGCCTTAAATGGGTACCGGATTTTTTCTGGGAAAGTAAAGCAGCATGGGCGTAATACCGACCACATTACCCGAAAAATCATGTGCTGAAGGTCTGTAAAATATAGGGTCACTAACACCATATTTCCCTATACGCCACTTGGCGTGACGGGGGTACTTTACTTACTTATATATATATATATTATATATTTTCGGTTCCACAGAGTTCGGCCTAATAAGCCATCTGCAGATTTGTTGCTTCAACATGACAATGCACGCCCTCACACAAGTCTGGTAACACGGGAAGCAATCAACAAATTTGGTTGGACTGTACTGCCCCATCCTCCTTACAGCCCTGATCTGGCTCCCTCAGATTTCCATCTGTTTGGACCACTCAAAAAATTCCTGCGTGGGACACACTTTGACAATGATGAGGATGTGATCCGTGCAGTTAAAAAATGGCTACGCGAGCAGGACAAAACTTGATACAAACGAGGCATTCATGACCTAGTTTCGCGTTGGCGTAAGGCAATACGCTTGGACGGAGATTATGTTGAAAAATAGGTAGTGTAAAGGGGATGCTCAGCTACAATCTGTGAAAATTTCACACATTTTGCCCGAATAGTTTCCGAGAAAAAAATTGGTGTGCATTACTTTTTGACCTCCCTACGTACGTTAACTTATTTTTAATTGTTTTTCTATATATTTTTTTTCGATTTATGTGAAAATGAATAAAGGACTGTAATAAATATGTTCTGTAATAGTCTTCATACATTCTTGTCCTCTGTAAATATATATGTTGTGTATTTTTAGGTCAGTGTTTATTTCTAATCATCATCATCGAGTGCCTTCTCCGCAACGAAGGTTGGCTTCCGTGGATCGCCATTCTACTCTGTTTCTTGCTTTGATGGTGCAGGCTGTCATAGATTGACTCGTCCATCTTTTGATGTTACTCGTCCATGTTAGTCTTGGTCTGCCTCTGCCTGTTTTACCTTTAAATCATCTCTAATAACAAAGAAATTACATCGACCTATTAAGCAAGCACATTCTAATTCCAAACAAATTAACATTAAACAAAAGCTCACCCAATTCCTTAATCAGCAATAATATAATAAGCCTAGGCTCAAAGGTTCACTTCTGTGGTTGTCCACAAATAGGAACCTGAAATGTGCCCAAATATTTATTTAAAAAAAAAAAAAACCAAGGACTTCTAAGAGTTAACCTCGAAGTTACCTTTACACCGGCGACTCTTTTTTACTCTGTAAATGACTTTACAAGAAAGTTTCAAATTCGTTTTAAAAAATACCACAAGATCATAATTTAATTTACCCAGCATGTGTCCTTATTCAAATCCTCCCACGACTGTCAACCAGCCGTTTTCCCTTTCACTTCCATTCCTATTTTAAAGTTTTGTTCTGATGAAAACCCATTTTCCCTATGGCCTATTTTCACCGTCGGGTCACGTGCTACTTTTTGCAACAACTCAATTCTTGATAATTACATCTAGGGGCAAAATTGATGTCCACGATCTGCATTTAATTGTTTGTTTTGCTCACTATTTCGTGTTTCGCCCAATTGATCAATAAAAACATTCTTTGTTTGATAAATGGCAATTTATTTCCTATGTTCTATATTTCTTGCGTAGTTGAGCCGTTCCAGATGTATTATAGTTGCTTGCGTAGGTGTTCGCCTTAATAACTGTCGTCCTGTCTCGTCCGATCTTCAAAAATGTGAAATGGGCTTAAGTTGCGTTGCAACGTGTTGTACAGTTAACTGCGATATGTGAGTCTTTGACCTACTCATTCAGTTCCATGAGTGGCTGTAGCTTTGAGGTTGAAATGCTTGACCCATATTCAGAAGGCTCTGGATCGAAGCACACTTGCAGTACCTAGTCCTCAAAGAACGGGAAATACAAAAGGTGTCAAGTTTAAGTTGAGAAGGTAAAAGAACCCTTAAGCTGAAAATCGAAAAGTGTAGATAGTATGTCACTGATTGAACCACCTTAACAAAAATAGTAATATGTATATCTTTAACTAGTTAACCGGCTTATTAGAATTAGCCGGAGTGGGTGAGAGAGACCGGTTTTTTTTTCGGAGACAGACTTAAGAAAACGATAACAGCAATAAACGGGAATAAACGTTAATATATGCATGTTACTGAAGTGAGCGTGTTTGTGTGGACAGTGAAGGGAAGAAAAGACATTCAAATATGTAGGTACAACAATTAGAAAAAAAAAAAACCAAAACTATATACTTTACAACATATTTTTTATTTCCTTTTTACTTTCTAGCCACCGATACAGGTTAAATCAAGCAAGAAAAATATTTTTTTTTAAATATAAATCAAATTTGCCTCGGCCAAAAATTGTAGAAATAAAAGTTAACAAAATTGACCACTCTTTTTTCCTGAAAAAAGAAAAGGAAATTAAAATAGTTGCAGCGTTAGTAAAATGTAAAAAAAAATGTCTATAGATGTTGTTTCAACTGTACCTGCTCTGAGTTATCCTTGAAACTTATGCACACAATTTCCCCAACCGTCTCTTCATCGTCTTGTTTATTCAAAGCCAGGCCTGATGTCAGATTCGAAGTTTCCAGACCAGGCTACAGTGCCTTTAATCAATCAGGCATGTTTCTTTTGACTTCGCACTGGCTGCATATTGGGGAAGATCTATGAAGTTGGCTAGCCGTTGCCTTATCTTCTGGACCGTGTCAGGATGTCGACAAGAGGGCAAGCGTCTGTCTGTGGAGTTGAACATTTCAGGGGAACATCAGAGACTGGTCTTGGAAAATTACACATGGAAGAAAATAACAGGAGCTTGTAGAAGATTCTTGGACATCTCATACATGCAATCTCAATGCATGTATTTTTACTTTTTCATTTATTAAACGCCTTGTCTCCTCGGACTATGGCTCTTTTCCTCTCTCGTTATCTCTTCATGTAATAACAATGATACATAATTCATATTTTGTTGTAAAAGTGTACATAATTTATTTACATGATACATTAGGTTGTGAGAAGCTTTTAACAGCAGTTTATTTCTTAGAGATACTTTTAAGTAAAGACTTGTTTTTCTTAATCTATTTTGTAACATAGGAGCCGCGATAGCTCAGTGGTTAGTTAACTGGACTACAAAGGTCAAGAGGTAGGGTTCGATCCCAATCGACGGCTTCCAGTTTACCTAGCCTTTAATGGGTACCGGATTTTTTTCTGGGAAAGTAAAGCGGCACGGGTGTAATACCGACCACATTACCCAAAAATCATGTGCCGGAGCTCTGTAAAATTTATGGTCACTAACACCATATTCCCTATACGCCACTTGGTGTGACGGAGTACTTTACTTTTTTTATTTTATAACATGAAGTGCACACATATTTTTTTGAAATTACTTAGCTGAAACAAAATATGTGCATTATTACTTGAGTAATTATACTAGACAGACGATTGCGAATTTATTTATTCCAGGAAAATCTGCCAAATTTAGTCATCATCAAACTGTATGTCAAATTTAGCTCTGTCCTGTGTATTATTTTTCAACCATTCTTTCTGATACAATACACTATAGAATAAAGGGGGACAAACACGACAGATAGGGTCGAGTCGTCTTCCGGTTTAAAAATCAACATCAGCCATCATTTTTCTTTTCAGTCTGTGGTCCTGAATGCCAAAGAGTTTCTGATGACGGCCAAAAAAACTCCTGGGATTTGAATCGTCAGCCACGGATTGATCATTGAATTGCCGCTACGTCGCGCAATTTTTCACGTGCAAACTTTGAGCAGAAAATAGTTCCTTAGTTACGGCTGTATTGTTATTCTCCATCACAGTTCTGAGACATGAAGGTCGGTAATCAACATTCAGGAAGAAGTAGAGTTTTAAAAAAAACAGTTTTTGCAAATGTTTTCTAGCAAATAAAGGTTGACTTTCAAACTATTATTTATTAAAGTAACAAAAACAGTAAAGGTTCCCTCCACGCCTTGATAGGCGTATAGTGCGATATGGTCTAAGTTATCATTTTTTTTTCATGACCACAGCATATTGCGGGGGGATGTGGTCGATATCACACCAGGCCGCCTTTACTTCTCAGAAAAATGTCTGGTACCCATTTTAGAATGGAGAAAATAATAATACATGTACATGAATATTATTATAGAGGGAAACTTCCGAGGCGATAATCAGCGAATCAATTCAGAGAAAGAGGTATGTTTACAGCACTCGGAAAAAATGACAAATAATACAAATAATCAAGAACAGAAAAAAAAACAAAGAACAATATATGGAACAAAGCAGGATCGAACCCGTTCTTAGTGGCACAACGCCTTGCCACGAAAAGCCAATCGCTAGGGAACACTGACACAAACATATCTCTTCCACCGAATTGATTCACCCATTTTAGAAGCTGGGTGAACACCGAAAACCTCGTCGGTCCGAGAAATCGTTTTATTAGCTTCCTTTATTTCAGTTGAAATATCTTCTTTAAATTATTATGTATCAATTTGTGGCTTATAAGAAATCTCGCATTAAGAAAACCACCAGAACGGACAAGTTATCATTGACACCTTTGATCAGATTAGGAGCTTCAGTGGCTGAGTGGCTCGCTTCCTGTTCAGAAGGGTCCAGATTCGATCCCCAGAAGTGGAGACATTTTTTATCTGAACAACAAGGCTCCGGGGTTCACCTAGTCTCTAAAAATGGGTTCTAAAGATTTTTCTGAGAAGTAAAGGCGACCTGGCGTGATACCGACCATATCACCCATAATGTGCCGTGGTAATAGAAAACCATGTCTCTAGCACCATATTCCCCATACGCCTAGAAAGGTGTGGAGAAAACCTTTTTTTGTTCCTGATCAGATTGCTGAAGCTTACTACACAAGTACGTGTGACTCTTACTGACTACATTTCTCCTGACTCCATCTGCTAACTTTTTCCGGTTCCAACATGGCTCCCATGATAGCTATTCTGAAATCTTCTCTGTCCTGTGGTAAACATAAAGCGTCTGTAGCAGTCGATCCCAGCAGGTCTGAGATAACCCGATTTTTTTGTGGTGAATCTTTTGCAAGGCTAGCTCGTACTGAAAGTCAAGCAAACAAAAGGAAAACTACTTTCATGGAATTCTTTTTCCGGTTCCCGCTCGCAAGTTCTGCCTAGTGCAGGGAAGGTTGTTAAAGTATATTTATAATGCAAATGTTACCTCACCCAACATTTCGTAAATAGGTTTAACACCAAAGAAGATACTGCAAAGATATTTGAACAGGAGTGCAATTGTTGTGCCAAATATAAACAAGGTATACGTCTGCGGTGTGTGAGTGTATGTGTGTGAGCGAGTATGTCTGAGTGTGTGTGTGTGTGATTGTACGTGTGTATGAGTCTGAGTGTGTGTGAGTGTGTGTATGTGCGCGTGTCTGTGTGAGTGTGTGATTGGCGTTTAATTTTCCGAGTTGCGCAGCCTGCCTGATGCACCTCTCTGCTGATCTTTATCATTTGGGCGACAGTGTGTAAGGGTATACAAAACGGTTGTTGTTGGTGACGACTATTAGTGTACAGAACGTGCCAGTTCACAAGGGATAGCTGAAGTTGGTATACCACCGAGGAGCGAGTGTTTAGTGGTAAAAGATGACGCTGTTAATGATGATACATAGGGATGCTGGTAATGATGATACATAGTGATGCTGGTAATGATGATACATAGTGATGCTGGTAGTGATGATACATAGTGATGCTGGTAATGATGATACATAGTGATGCTGGTAATGATGATACATAGTGATGCTGGTAGTGATGATACATAGTGATGCTGGTAGTGATGATGCATAGTGATGCTGGTAATGATGATACATAGTGATGCTGGTAATGATGATATATCGATCTTGAAAAAAATCAATTACACGTTCCTGTAACTCTCAAGTTAGATCAAGCTGCACCCGCCATTTATTTCCCATATAGTGACTTACATTTTCATTTCCTCTCAGGATTTGCATCACTTCGTCACTTCTCAAAATGGAAGGGAATTTATAAAATCTGGCAACATTTACGGACCCAAGAACCTTTCAAATTTCTGATGCCGATATCTAGGACAATTCTTGCCTGTCCATTGTTTTTTTTCTTTGAATTTAACCTTCCATTGTTCTCCCTAGTGAGCAACATATTTTATATTCTGCTTAATTTAAAGAGGAAAAACAAACCCACCTAAACCTCAGTACGATCATGTTGCTCAACTGACCAAAACCCGTGACCACTTTAAGTCTATATATCCTTGTTCTCAAACATGTGAAGACGAATCTGTTCCTCTTTTCCTTTGATCGCATCTTCTAGTACTCACTTTGGCGGACATTTCTGTCTGGAAACTTCGCTTTATCATTGTAAATGCTAACTACATAATGCTCATGACCCGTATAGTCATTCTGACCCAGCAAGAAATCTACTTTCAGCCATTGAGTCACCATTGTGGCTTCTTAGATCCATTTATTTAAATGACATTTTTGTGAGAATATAAATATTCATGATGTGTTCTTCTTGAAGTAGTCAAGGTAATTGTGGCTGACGCACAGACGCACTTAATGCGATTTTATTTCTTTACTAAATCGGGTTGACTAGAGAGTTCTTTATGTGTGGCTTGTGAGAATTGTGCTTCTCTCTCCATTTAGAGAAACGTTTAGAATTGAAATGTTGCTTCCACTCACAGTCCGTTCTTCTTATTGCCTGTAGAGCATAGCAATGATACAGTAATTCTTTACTAAAGTAAATTCAGACTGCACTGCACTGTATTTACACCTTTCGGTCCACCGCACATAACTTCAGCATGTATTTATTTGAGACTACATCATTAGCATTTAGTTTTTCGTTTTGTTCATCTTTCTGCAAGACGGCTGTTGTTTGCAGTCATAGTTCACTCTCGTAAGAAATCATTCATACCAAACTAACAATTCTTTACAAAATTGGGTTGACTAGAGAGTTCTTTGTAAGTGGTTTGTGAGAATTGTGTTTCTCTCTCAATTTAGAGAAGTGTTTAGAATTGAAATGTTGCTTCCATTCACCGTCCGTTCTTCTTTTTGCCTGTGGAGTATAGCAACGCTACAATTATTCTTTATTTAAGTAAATTCAGAAATGCTTCTCAATGATATCTATGCATGTATTTTTTTCATTACTGTTACAGCACTGCGCTTTGTTTATATACCTTTCGGTCCATCGCACATAACTTCAGCATGCATTTATTTGAGGCTACATCATTAGCATTTGGTTTTTCGTTTTGTTTATCTTTCAGCAAGACAGCTGTTGTTTGCAGTCATAGTTCACTCTCGTAGGAAATCATTCATACCAGACTAACGATTCTTTTCTGCTCTCGTTTGTACCAAGTTTTCCTTCTCAAAATTAACGACCGACTAGCATTATCGTGCGTTATGTTTTTATGTTATGTTATGCTATGTTATGTTAGGATCTTCATCACTGCATTCTTGACACATTCACATGTGCTCTGATCTTCACACCGAAATAATAACTTTCGAGAAGAACCCCAACCCGCGTGCACGAACTCCGTTGTGCTGGCTGGTACCTTACTGCTCACATATCAATTCATGAATCCTAACTTAAGAGTAACATAATGTAAAGGCAAAGTAAATGACTTGAATCAGCGTTTTAGCCGAGTTTTCACCCATATGTGCTCTGCCGTCTATCCAAAAGTGTTCTTCCAATAGACTTCTGAATAGTGTCGCTTCAAACTTAGAAACTGTTTGAACGAAACCTGTGAACGGTTAATCGGGGCCTGCATCTCATATGTCGATGAATCCCACGTTAAGAAGAGTCTGCCGACTATAACAAACCCAAGCATATGGATACCTTAATGTGTTTCTGTGCTAGACATGGTTCATTTCTTGGTGTTTTTCCGTGAAGCCATGGCTCATATCTTAATGTATTTCTGTGCTAGTCATGGCTCATATCTTAGTGTGTTTCTGTGCTAGCCATGGCTCATATCTTAGCTTGTGTGTGTGTGTGTGTGTGTGCTAGCCATGGCTAATATCTTGGTGTGTGTCATGTTAGTCATATCTCATATCTTGGTGTGTCCGTGTTAATCATGTCTCATATCTTTATGTGCGTCTGTGTTTAGTCATATCTCATATCTTAGTGTGTATCTGTGTTAGTCATGTGTCATATCTTTGTGTGTGCATGTCTGGGTTAGTGATATCTCATATCTTTGTGTGCATGTTTATGTTAGTCATATCTCATATCTTTGTGTGTGCATGTCTGTGTTTGTCACATCTCATATCCTCGTGTGTGCATGGCTATGTTAGTCACATCTCATATATTTGTGTGCATGTCTATGTTAGGAATGTGTCATATCTTTGTGTGTACATGTCTATGTTAGTCACATCTCATATCTTTGTGTGCATGTCTATGTTAGGAATGTGTCATATCTTTGTGTGTGCATGTCTATGTCAGTCATATCTCATATCTTTATGTGTATGTCTCTGTTAGTCATGTGTCATATAAGTTGATGTGTATCAATGTTAGTCATGCCTCGTATCGCTGTGTCACAGACATGCGTCTGTGTTAGTCACATCTGGGTTTGATCCCAACCGACGGCTTCCGGGTTCACCCAGCCTTAAATGGGTACCGGATATTTTTTCTGGGAAAGTAAAGCGGCACGGACGTAATACCGACCACTTTACCCCAAAAATCATGTGCTGAAGGTCTGTAAAATTTATGGTCACTAACACCACATTCCCTATACGCCACTTGGCGTGACGGGGCTCTTTACTTACTTTAATCGCCAGACAGTCGATGACTTAGAGCTGACTGCTATGTAACGGTCAGTGTGCTAAAACAACACAAGATATTACTTCACGGAGCGATGACTCTGAAAACTAGTCAGACGAATATAGATCAAAGAAGGAAGGCAATCATGTATCTAAAATGATATGTTGAAGTCGGATGTATTTGGTCGAAAAACTAGTTCGCTTTAATACTATAGGGCGCAAGTTATCCTCTTTCCCTTATTCATTTAACGCCATTTTAGGAAGAGTAAGCGTAGGATGAACGCCGAACAGTTTGGGTATTTGTGTTGACTGTGATCTCAGTGATCAATCTGGGTAGTCTAGAGGTAGGTCGTCGGTGTAAGGATAGGAAGGAGCCAGGTTCAAAGCCCACCAAAAACAGAGGTGATTTTTCAAAAATAGGAAAAATGAATCCGTGGTTTCCTTATGACGTTACCCTCCCCTGATCTCCTGTATAGTGAGATCCGATGTTTAGCCCTCTCGAATAACAGCAATAAACACGAAGTCCCGTCTGCACTGTCGCACGTTAAAGAACGCTTGGCAATTAAAATAAAACAGAGTAGGCCATAAATATGACTCCTGCTAAGGGCAAAACTGTCAGCAGAAACATGCCCGAACCATGGATCTCAGGTCGTGTTTCGGAGTACGTGCACGTGGGTCTGAATTCTCCTTGGATTGTCTCCAGAAATTCGAGAGGGTTATCGGAGCACCTATGGATTTGTCCGGTATGCAGTGATGACGATCCTAACATTAACAATCAGTCATTGAATTGTTGCATTCCTTGAACATGTGTGTAAATGTATAATGTCAGCTATCCATGAAACGAGGCTTGTTCGAGTGCTAGCTGTTAATGCAACGGAAGGGTTCAGCTTGGCCAAACATATTATATGTTGAACGGACCCACGTGTGGGATTATAATGTATGTATTTTTGAATCACGAAAAAAATATTTGTCACGTGTGCTTTTAAATCCAACGGGACAAAACACAATCATGAAAGTGAAATGGACATTGGCCTAACTAGGAATTGATCAATTAGTTAAAAGTAGTATCGATTTGTCGGTGGTATGTTGCTGTATCGGTTGATCAAAAATAGAATTGTAAAAAATAAAACAAAATAAAAATCAGACAATGAGTTTGATGAGTATTTACTTTCTCTTGCTATTTCTCTTTAACTCTCCATTTGCCTCTTTATGACTCTCCCAAGTACTTGTTCACTTTATTCCATTCATTTGCTTTATCTCTGTGTTAGTCACCTCTAGTGACTCGGGCAAATCTCTCTTCTACCTTTTAGCTCCCAGTGGAGCATAGGTCTTCAACAAACACTTTCCAAGTCGTTCTGTTTTTTGCAATTCTTTTAAGATCATTCCATGTCTTCCCCATCATCTTCATCTCTGCTTCAATCTGTCTTCTCCAAGAATTCCTTGGTCTTCCTCTTTGTCTTTTCCCCTGGGGATTCCAAAAAAGGGCCTGTTGTGTAATACTCTCAGTTGGTTTCCGTAGTGTGTGTCCTATCCATCGCCATCGTCTTCGCTGTATTTCTTTATCCACTGGTATTTGACCGGTACATTTCCATAATTCCACGTTTGTGACTTTGTCCTGCCATTTCCATCCCTTTATTCTGCGCAAGCATCCATTAATGAAAGTCTGTACCTTCGTGATTGTCACTTTTGTTATTCTCCATGTTTCACAGCCATATAATAGAACCGACTTAACATTGGAGTTGAAAATTTGTATTTTTGTATTTAGCCTAATTTCTTTGGATTTCCATATGTTTCCCAGTGCAATGAAAGCTCCTCTTGCTTTTGATATCCTTATTTTGGTATCGTTTTCTGTTCCTCCCTCTTTATCTATATTACTGCCCAGATATATATAAGATTGTACGTCTAGTAGAGGTATTTCTCCTAGTTTTATTTGGTTA